>CM014276.1:65012645-65030015 GCA_004135705.1 Alloteropsis semialata | reverse complement strand
GCTGACGGAGCTCCATCTCTGCCTTGATCTCGCTCAGCACCTGTCTGGCGTTCGTTGCCTTGCCATCAAACACCCTTCTGTTTCTCGCTTTCCACAGGTTCCAGGTAGTGTACAGCTGCACGGCCGCCTTTAATCTGCGTTGCTGTTTTGGAAGATTACCTATAGAATCCTGCCACCATTCTGCAATACTGGAGTTCGGTGTGGGGGTGGGGGGAGTGATCAAACGATTTGTCCATTTGCTCACTTCTTCCCAAACCTCTCTTGCAAAAGGACAATGCAGACACAAATGGGAGGCCGTTTCATTCTCTTGATCACACATTGGACAGATCGGTGAACAGGGCCAGCTTCTTGCCATCAACTTATCTGCTGTCAGTAACTTTGCTTGTACCAATAACCATCCAAAAAACTTGTGCTTGCCTTCCGCGTGCGCCGACCAGATTGAGTTGCTGTCAAATGCAGTGTATGTTCCAGTGAACTGTGCTCTATACGCAGATTTTGCTGTATATTGTCCATCGGCAGTCCATTTCCAGGTGATCTGGTCTTCGTGTTCAGTAAGCGCAGTAGCCTGAACCTGTCCCCAGATGTTGAAAAATTCAGTGAACTCCACAGCTGTTTGCATTCTCCATAAACCCCTAGTCCAATTAAGGTTTGTTGTTTCCTCTTGAACTGTCTTGTGCTTTCTCCATGCCAACTTGTACAGATTTGGCGCCAGGTCAATTGGTGCACGCCCGTTCAGCCAGCTTGAATGCCAAAACTTAGTCTTTCTTCCATTTCCTACTGTGACCACTGTGCTTGCTCTGAAAAAAGCTCTGTCAGTGTCGCTTATTGGTGGCGATGTTCCCACCCAAGGCCTCTCAGGGTCTGTCCATTCATACCAGAGCCACCTCAATCGCAATGCTCTGCTGTAGAGTTCCAGGTCAAGAATCCCCAATCCCCCAAGTTGTTTCGGCCGTTTAACCTTCCTCCAATTCACTAAGCAGTGACCCCCATTTGCTTGTGCTGATCCTTTCCATACGAAACTTCTTCTGTACTGATCGATTTTTTTGTTTGCCCATTTCTGAAGCGAGAAGACAGTGAGGAAGTATGTGGGGATGGAAGTGAGAACTGAATTTACTAAGCGTAGCCTTCCAGCTCTGTTCAAGAATTTTCCTTGCCACCCAGGAAGACGAGCTGCAACTTTGTCAATTAAAGGTTGGATTTCCACTCTTCTAATTTTCCTTGTATGCAGAGGCAATCCCAAGTATGTGCATGGGAACTCCTTAACCGGACACTGGAACCATTGCATCACCTCAGTCATATCAATTGATTCGCAACACACTGGGTAAACTGCACTTTTGCCAATGTTGACCATTAGCCCTGATGCCACACCAAAACTTGTGAGGATCTCCTGCACCACTTTGATTTCTTCACTGATCGGGTTCACAAATATGGCGGCATCATCTGCATACATGCTCAATCTGAAACGGGCTGCTCTGTGTCCAATTTGTGAGATGAGTTGTTCAGCCGTTGCTCTTTCAAACATTTTTTGTAGAGGTTCCATTGCCAGGATGAAAAGCATTGGTGACAGTGGATCGCCCTGTCTAAGACCTCTTCGATGCTTAAACCATTTGCCTCTAGCACCATTTAGCAACACTGAAGATGAGGCCGTTTGCAACAAAATTGATATCCAACTTCTCCATTTGTGGAAGCACCTCAAGCAGAAAATCCCATCTAACAGAAAATCCCATCTGATGAAGCACCTCAAGCAGAAAATCCCATCTAACACTATCAAAAGCTTTAGCAATATCAAGTTTTAGGAAGAGAGTGGGATGTTTGGCTCTGTGTAGTTCTTGGATCAGGTTCTGTGTGTAAAGGAAATTGTCATGTATGCTTCGTTTTTTGATGAAAGCACTTTGGGCTCTGGAGATGAGGCTATTAAGATCACTAGAAAGGCGACTAGCAAGAACCTTTGAAATGAGCTTGGCAATGGAGTGGATGAGGCTAATTGGGCGGTAGTCCCCTATTGTTAGTGCATCCCTCTTCTTCGGTAAGAGGACTAGATGTGCATTGTTGATGTGACAGAACTGCTGGTGGTGCTGTTGGTAGAAGAATTCTAGAGCCGCCATTATGTCGTTCTTGATGATGGTCCAGCTGCTCTTTAGGAATTTGCCTATGAAACCGTCAGGGCCAGGTGCCTTCTCTGGTGCCAAATCCTTTACTACTTGGTGCACCTCTTGTTCAGTGAATGGAAGTTCCAGGTGCGAAAGGTCCCTTCTCTCCAAGTTCAGTAATTCCCAGTCCAGAGAATGTGAGCGCTCTGGGGGGTGGCCGAATTGTGAGCTGAAATGGCCGAATATGCATTCAGCCTTGTCCTCGTGAGCATGTGCTGTACCATTGACCGTGACCAGCTTCTGGATGAAGTTCTTGCGTCTTCTACCATTGGCAAACACAAAGAAAAGCTTTGATGATGCTTCCGATGCTTTTACCCGTGTAAGGCGTGATTTTTGCTTCAGCCTCAATTTTTCAACCGCAGCAAGACCCAGTATCCGCGCCTTGAGATCTCTTTTGAGCCTAATTTCAGATGTGCTGAGTTGCCTATGATCCCCAGCAACGTCCAGGATGCCAATTAGCTGCTTTGCCGCACACAGTAACAGCTTAGTATTACCTATTTTGGATTTTGCCCATTGCCGCAAACACTTGGCCGTGCGTTGGAGCTTGATGTGCAGTCTGAGGAAAGGGTTGAAAATCAGAGTCTCTTGTTGCCATGCTGCCGCTACCAACTCAGAAAAACCAGGCATGGAGGGCCAGAAAGCTTCAAAGCGGAAACCTCTGTAGCTTGGTACTGTTGCTGATCCGACAACGAGCAGTGGGCAGTGATCTGACACCAGTGATGAGATCGCCTCCAATTGTGAGTTCGGCAACATCAAGTCCCACTCCGTCGTGCAAAATGCTCTGTCTATTCTGGTTTTGGTGGTGTCATTTGACCAAGTGAATTTCCTCCCCTTCAACCCCAATTCTGTTAGCTCCAGATCGTCAACCAAGGATCTGAAAGCGCCCATGAGTCTTCTATTCAGGTTCGAGTTGCTTTTGTCGGCTGCCTGTAAGATCAAATTGAAATCCCCAATGACCAACCATCTGTCACCTACTGCTGTCTGAATTCCCCTTAGTTCCTGGAGGAATCGGAGCTTATCATTGTCCTCTTGGGGGCCGTAGACCACCGTCATCCACCATGGTGAGTCAATCGTCGTTGGTGTTAGCTTTGCTGTTACTGTGAATTCTCTCGCTGTTGCTTCGCTGATGCTGTAGTGGTCCTCATGGGCGGCCAGTAGAGCACCCCCCCGAGTCCCACTGGCCGGCAGAAACGCGAAGTTCTTATCAAACTCCGGTCCCAGTGTTTCTCTGATGACGCCCTCGCTGATTTGTTCCATCTTGGTTTCTTGTAGACACGCAATGGTGCAGCGCGTGTCTCTTGCAAGGTCCTTCACCACCTTGCGCCTCGCCGAGTTGTTGAGACCTCGGACATTCCAGTTGAGGAGAATGCACTTCTGATTATTCATTGGATGAAGAAAAAACCACTCGGCCCTCTAGGAGCATTTCTGTGGCTGTGACTGATAAGAGAAAGGGATACATGGCAGAGAAACCCTGCTCCTCGGGTTTCTGCCGCGGACATAAACACGCGGGGAGGACAAAACGACGAGTGGGACACGCGCATGGACACACACATGGACACATAACGGGGGAGTGGACAAGTGGACACACGCATGGACGCACACATGAGCACACACACCACCATGAGCGGAGAGGTTCGCTCAGGCATCAGCGACCACGGCCACCGCGCCAAAGAAATCAGCGCCATGCCCGTGCTCGTCCAAGCCAAAGGTGTCACGCAGGTCTTGCACCATTTCTTCCTCCAGAGTACTCGCAAACTTCTCAGTGAATCGATCTTTGCCAACCTGGTCTGGTTTCTTGTCATTGTCCAGGAAGCCGCTCCTCTTCATCAGCAAGGCGGTCGCCTGTTCTTCTACTGTCAGATCGGAGTGTGGCCGACTGGCAATTCGCACACTCGATCTTTTTGGTTGGGGCGTCTCCATTTTGCCTTTGCCCTTTTTCACTGCCTTGCAAATAGGAGTCGGGGTAGGCAGAACTGGCAACTGCAGCTTCTTTAGGTATCTTCCACCGGGCGTTTGCTCTGAATCAGCAGGGGTGTCCGTCTTGGTCTGATCAGTTGTCTTCGTCGCAGGTGTCTGCTTGCTCAGTGGTGGAGTTGTATCAGCATCAAGCACGGGGATCCCAAGCTCGGGGGACTGGAGTGCGGGTGCCGCTGGTGGGAACTTGGTAATCAGAGGGAGCTCAGTAATCAGAGGGGAGACTTCAACAGGAATGTTCTCCGGCAGCGAGAGCGGGAAAATAGTTGGCACATTTGAAATCTCGCTGTCTACTGGAGACGGCCCATTAAGCACCACTGGGCCGTCCGGCCCAAACTGCTGCACAGAGTGCTCATCTTGCTCTGCCCCCCATTCTTCCACGCATCGCCGTGCAGGAGAGGGGGTGGGTGGTGGGGGATTGATTTTCAAACCTTGCAGATCTGCATCGGTGGCATGGCTTCACACATGTGATCGGCTTGCGGCTTCTCAGTTTCAGCTTTGCTGGGCACCTGCACGGACAGAACGACGTGCATTGCTTCTTCAGACATGGGGTCCCAGGCAGCATCTTGAGCAGTCTGTCTTTCACCGGAAAGGAAATCCGGCTCCTGTGTACACGGAAAGGAAGCTGCATCTTTGCGATCTGCTTTGTCTTGGGGGCCCACGCTCATGCTCCGTTCACCGCAAGCGGTCGGGATACCGCATGCAGCATCCACATCCCGGCGACGGCCGCCCAGGTACCAAGGGCGTCCACTGCGCGAGGACGACCCCCGCCGCCGCCGCCGCCCGATCCACTGCCGGAGGCCTGGAACCTTGACATGTCGTAGTTGTTGGGTGGTGGGTAGCCCATGTACCCGCCGGCGCCGCCACCGCCTCCCCTTGGCGGCGAACGATCACGGCCCCCAAGCCTTGCATGAACTAACCGGCGCGCCGGCTCGTGCACCGTCCCATCCACCTCTCCGCGCCTCCAGGGGAAGATATGCTTGACCGGCCATTCATCTTCCAAGCTCTCATCTGGCAAGCCGCTGGTGTCGCTTTCGTAACTTGCATTTGAGGGGCTCGCCGGCAGTGGTGAGTAATCAAGAACACGGTCAAGGTGTATCAGGACATTGTACTGCAGCATGCTAGCCGGTCCCGGCCTCTCCATGGGGGAACCCATGTTGCCCAAATGCTCCAGGTACTCGATGGACACCGGAATAGGTTCAGCGATCTTCAAGGTGGCCTCCTTTGGCAGGGCATCCGGATCAACGCACCAGATCCAAGCCGTGGTGCATCCCACCTCTTGCTCTTTCTCAATGTTGAGGTCGATCTTCTCAATGAACGCTGACGACGGCAGGAGATGCAAGAGCGTCTCTGTCTGCCGCGCATGCCCTGGCACTCCCTCAAAGCATACACGAGCTCGGAAAGGGAGTGTTACCAGGGTGGCGTTCGCCTGCCGTGTCCATGGCATGAGGCGCAGGCCCGTCGAACGCCCGACCTTCAGGATGTTGCGCCCGAGCACGGCAGTGCGCAGCTCCGGCGAGTCGAAGTTGAGGAGGAAAGTGGACGGCGTGTTCCACTCCACCGCCATGGCGTACTCCGGGATGCGGAGTTGACGTAGAGCATCCCGGCGTACAATGTCGCAGGTGAGGTGCGCAGCCGCGTCCGTGGGGACCGCGATCAGAGAGCGCATCTCCAAGTCCCGCTCCGCGTCGACAAGTGCCCCAATGCGATTGGCGCACGCGATGATGCGCCCCGGCCTGTTGCAGGCCTGGCCCGGAGGGAGCTCGGGGAAGCTCATCTTCGCTTCTTCCGGCGCGCGAGCCGCCGCTTGCTGTTGGCCGGCCCCGGCTTGGTGACCGCGGTCCCCCCGGCGAGCGGAGGATCCTGGGCAGCGCCTCGCTTTGTGGCCGGACCTGGAACACAAGACGCACCGAGGAGGGTCACGGCACTGTGCGATCCGGTGATCCCGCGCAAAGCAGTTGAAGCACCGCCCAGCCGCCTTGGTCTTGAGGAGCTCGGAGTAGTTGCTGGCCGGTGCCACTCGGGAGCCTAGGCGGTCATGAATGCTCGCCCTCGGCCCCAACCTCTCGTGGATACTAATCTTTCTGCCAAGTCGGTCATGGACCGGACCCTTCTGCTTCTTCTCCTCCTCCACTTTTCGCCACTCGAACCCAAAGGTCCGAGGAATCTTCAGGAACTTGGGCCGCCTAGCTGTGTCGCCGACGAGAGCAGCTTTGTAGCTGGCCGGCTTGACGATGACCGAACGAAGGGTATGGGCAGCCGTTCGGCCATCACTCCTTGCCCGGGATTCCTGCCTATGCAGGGCATCCGAGGCGCACGGCGGACCTTGTGTCGTCGTCGTCCTCTTGCTCCTTGCATCTGTCGCGTCGAGGTCTTGTCCTTGCTCCCTCAGCGGGCTGTCGCCGCCATCACTGCTGCTGCAGTAAAAATCAAGTTCTACTGTGGTGGGTGGAGAGGCGGGGTCGGTAGGTGACTGGGTGGTAGGGCGAGGGCTGCACGGGAGGGACGAGGCTGTGGGCAAGCAGGAAGGTGGAGGTAGAGTTCCCGGCGGCGAGCCGGACGTCGCCGGGGACCGCGGGCACCGCGAGCACCCGGGGTCACCCATTCGTAGATTGCAATATATTTGGCTAGTTTTTGTTCTCTACTCTTGCTTCTTTCCATATAGATTCAAGTCGGAAACATTGATTGCCCTGTGACTCTGGTTTCTTACATGCAGCCGGGAACTAAGTGGAAAAATGCAGAAGGCAAAGGAAGGGAGAACCATGCACAAGGGTGGTCAATCGGAGTGATTTGCTGGATGGTTAACAGCCTTTTCAAGAATTGAGCAGAAGCTAGCGAGCGGCCACCCCAACCCATCGACAGTACAGTACACTGTGTTTTTAGATACTTTTTGTTACTTTTACGTAATGCATAGAATTGAGCATAAATATTCGCTATAATTATTGCTTTTTTTTACTTTCTGTATTAGATGTACTGGATCTAGGGATGGAGGCAGGCACGTTTGTTGTTGGCCAGCCATCTTGAAGAAATCTGTAAATCCTCGACTAAATCATCTTTTGGTTCAATGCAAACCATGTAACGTAATAATGGAGCTGAGAGCATCTCCAGCAGTTCCCAATAAATATTTTCTAATAACCAGTTAATAGGATATCCCAATTACTCAATCCAACTACTGTATTGCGAGAATCATAACTCCCTCTCTATTTGGAGAGAGTTGGGTGTGTTATTGGTTTGTTCCAATAATTTTTGGGAAAAGAGAAAGATAAAGGAGATCTGTTGGAGCGCTACTTTTCTAATAACTCTCTCAATATGGTAGTTGGAATAGGAAATGAGAGACTGCTAGAGATGTTCTAACTACTACAACAATCTCGGCTAGTTTTAGCTAAGGGCCCCCCTGACTTGATCCTTTGCAATTTACCACATTTCTTTATTGGATTCAGGGTATGACCATATGTGTTTATATTTCCCTTAAATTTAGTTTTCTAATCGATTGTTAGCATTTCCCCTACTCTGTAAACTTTCGTGTTAAGTTTGCACACAAAAGCCACGGCCGCTATTAAAAGTTTGCATTAATAGACCTATGAAAAGCATAGAAGTTTGCATACTATTGCCATTGAAATTTATAATTAGAGGGTGTTCAATTCCACCAACTTTTTCACCAAATTTTTTTTACCGAAGAGAATCTTACATGCATGGAGTAGTAAACGTGTGTTAATGACAAAACCCATTCCATAACCCCTGGGTAACTTTGCGAGATGAATCTAATGAGCCTAATTTGGCCATAATTTGCAACAGTGATGCTACAGTAATCATCCGCTAATTATCCACTAATTATGGATTAATTACCGTCATTAGATTTGTCTCGCAATTTCCAGGCGAGATCTATAATTAGTTTTATTATTAGTCTATATTTAGTACTTCTAAATAGTAAGATTCTCTTTATAAAATTTTCATCAAAATTTTTCACCGAAATTGAACACGCCCTTATACATAAAGAAGCACTTTTGGTCAAAGACAAAACTTTCTATCTAAACCTTCTTCTTGCAAGCGCATTTCGCTGATGATTGATGAACTAGCGCTGGGCTTTTCTGTAAAGTGGGCCGTGAGCAGCTTTCTCGACTTTTCCCACCGAGCCTCTCCGTCCATTGCTCGCGCCTTTCTCCCCTGTTGCTTGGAACTCCTTCCCCTCTGCCGCCTATGCGCTTCCCTTGTCCACGCTGCTCGAGGCTCCATCTCCTCACTGGCGATGGTTCTGGCGACTGGCAACAAGCGCGAAGACACATCCATGAGTGAAGTGAGCACAACAAATCCAGCGAGGGAGGTTGTGGATGCATGGCAACAAAGTAGTGGATCCTCCCTTGATGGCAAGTGGGTCACATAGGAAAAAAAGTAGTAGAAATAGTCAAGTTTCCAAACATCTAGATTTGTATCTTTGAAAAAAGTCCAAATTACTTCCATCAAATATGAATAAAGTCTAAATGACCACCTAAACTATATTTTGATTTATTTTTCTCCCTAAACTATATTTTGGTTTATTTTACCCCCTAAACTATACTAGTTGGTCCAATTTACCCTCGATAAAATTAATTTTTCTTGTTTCTCAACACACAAGTGGAGTCTTAATTTAATTTTTCTAGGATAATAGAGAACATCATAATAATGTATCTTAGAAAAATATATCTTGAATTTTTGTAACACCCTAATTTTCATCACAAGAAATTGTAGAAATACTTCTGTAATTTTCTAGGTTTTATTTGAGGTATAAATGAATTTTTGTGATTTAAGAGGAATTATTAGGTTTTTATTGAATTAAATAATTAATTAATAGACACAATAAGTGTTTGTTGCACTTTGTGCTGTTGCATTATTTTTGTAATGCCTTGTTCAAATTAAGTTTGAGTTCAAATTGTTTGGATTCGAATTTATTTGAATTTGTTTGATCCTTAGAATGGTCGTTTTCGGAAAGGTTCAATTTACCTCCTTGATCTATCACTTGGTCCGAAATCCACCCTTCAACTCTTGTTTCACTCGTTTCCAGCCCAGCTACCGCGCCGGCCCAATTCTTCTTCCGGCCCAGTTCCACCCCCGCCTCCCTCCTTTGTCTCGCTGCCTTGCGGGCCCCGCCCGTCAGCTTCGTCGTCTCCGAGCCGGACTCGGTCCCAAGTCCGACCGGACTCGAGTTCGAGCCGCGCCGCCGCCTCGGTCTCCAGGGCGCGCACGCCGGAGCCCCTGGTCCCTATAAACTGTGCCGCAAGCCCCACGTGCCACCCCAACAAACCCTAGCCGTCTTCCCATCAGAGCCTCGCGCAGCCGCCATCCCGAAGCTCCGTGTTACGCCGCCGCCTCGGTTCTGAGCACTGGACGCCGCCTCGCCGTCAAGGAAAGCATTAGCACGACCGCGAGCACGTAAGGGAACTCGTGAGCTAGTCCTTTATGTTCGTGATCGACTCTTTGTAGGCTTATTCCTCGCCGTTGTTGCTCAGACCCGCCGGCGCCGCTCTTCTTCAACGCCCGGACCCACCCTCGTCGTCGATTCGCCGTCACGATCGCCCAATACTCATCCACATCCCCTTTGGTGAGTTCGCCATGTCCCGCTCGATCTTTTAGTTCAAGCCGCGCTCGTTTTCATCCTCTGTAGCCTCGGTTTCGCGTAGCTCCGGCGAACCCCGCCGTCGCCGCCGTCTAGCGCCGCCGCGAAGACCTCCGATCGCCGCCACTGATCTTCCTCCTTGCAGCGCCAGAGACAAAAAGAACACTACCAGGAGGTTCGCGCCGAGGTTCTAAAGCTAACCGTGCCGCTTGAATTCGTGGCCGAGCTGCCTTTGCTTAAGAATAGCTCACCGGAGTTGCCATCTATAGGCCGAGCCGCCCCTTCGCGCCATTCGTCATCGTCGTCGCCCGATCCACGTTCAGATCACCTTGAAAAGATTCGCCGTGACCTTCTCGTCATCCTGGTCCAAGCGCCGCTCGATTTGGTGAACCGCAGCGCCGAATCGCCCAACTCCGGCGAGGTCGCCGCCGCGGCGTCGCCACCGTCCGCCGTCGTCCTCAAGCCCGACGGGCCCGAGCGCCCTCGACCGTCCGATCGCGATTCAACGCTCCAGATCCAAGTCAACTGAGCCGAGTACCGGTCAGCTGTGCCCGTTTTGCTAAAGAGACCCTTAGGTTTTTAGGAATAAACCCGCAGTCCAAGGTCAGTTGAAAGTAATTGCAAGAAGGTCCTTTTATCTTGCAATTAGCCCCCTGTCTTTTCAAGAATTAGAACCCGCCGTCCAAGCTGACAATTTTACGAGTTAAACCCCAAGTTTATATACATAATTATGTATATGCCCTCGGTTTCCTTCAATCTAACCCCTGGAATTTGTGTGTATTCACAGATAAGCCCCTGGAACACCGTTTTATCCATATCTTGATCGTTTCAACTCCGATTCGAGTGATTCTTCAGCTCACGTGATCGTAAGGACTTGATCTATACCTTATTACCGTTCTTTTGTACTGTTGCCCATGTTTGGTGTATTGTTTCTTATTTGTTGTATTGTTTCCTTGCATGTGTGACCCCGTGATTGCGTATAGGAGCAACGTTCGTGGTTCTCAAGGTTTGTTCGAGGATTCGTTTGAGAAGTCCCTGAGCCATAGCAGTTATTAGCTGGATTTAAGGCAAGTGTATTCTTGATCATACTTTTTGTCCTAATAACCATATGACATGCTTATACACTATAGTTCGCTATTGCTTGCATGCTTATAATCATGATGGGTCCCATAATTAGGATGACTAGTTTTCTTTAATCCTACCTTGTTAACCTGGGTTTAATATTCATGTTGGGTAGCATTTGCTTAGTTGCTATACTTGGGTTTGGTTTACACTGAATGTGAAGATAATAATATTGTGATATCTTTTATACATACATGTCAATGATCTTATGAGAATGTTAAACCAAGACCACATTGATTAATCGGAACATGGAGAACCACCCGGGATTTTCCGTACAACCACAATACCACATGGCTCTGGTCTTGGCTAAGTAATTAGAAGATCCCTTTGTTGTGTGGATGCACTGCATGTGTGGTATGGGCTGGTTGCTACCGGCAAGGTTTGTGAGCAGAGGTGCGGGGGCAGGAAGGTGCGCCTTTTATAGACCCGTCTGGCAAGGGAGCACACACACATTGGGAAATTCTTTGGAAAGGCTTTGTAGTGATTCTCTGGCCCCTCACCAAAGGAAGTGTTGAAGGGAGTAATTAACCCGGGCATAATGAGAAACACGAATTGTGGGGAAAGCTGTACAACCTCTGCAGAGTGTCTAAAATCTATTGCAATAGCCGTGCTCGCGGTCATGAGCGGCCTGGACCCTCACATGATTAATATATCGAAAGAAGAATTAAATTGGTTTATTTATATTGTTGATGATGCTTATGGGTTACCATATGCTTAATTGGGTTGGTATATACTTATACTTAGTAATTATGATGCTAAATAAAATTTGACCAACTTAAGTGCTTAAAGCAATTTAATTAGAAGCCAAACTATTTCCTTGTTAAGCCTTTGCATGTCATTTGCTTTTGCTCTACATTTGCTGAGTACCAACCATAAGTGTACTCAACCTTGCTTTATCTGCGGCTCAGGCTTAGATAGAAGTTTCAGTGGAGTACTTTGGAAGTTTCTAGGCGTACGTGTTTCCCCAGTCAGCTGCCTGTGGAGAAGTGTTGAAGATTCCGCTGCTAGTTATTCGCTTCCGTGAGTGTAATAATGGTATTTAATATTATTTATGTTTTGCACTGTCTTTTATATCACTGATGAAGTCTCATATGTGTGTAAACTTGATCCTGGCGCACATATGATAGTCATTCGGTTTTGTTTACAAAATCGGGTGTGACAATTTTTCATCATTACTGTAATAGGGTAGAACATTTAATTATAGATTAATTATTAAAAATCAAATTATGCAAAAAATAATGAGAAAAAATCATAATATATTTTTTTAAAAATATGTTTGTAATGTCTACTACCATCCTGCAAAATTTTGAACTAAGATTCAACTTATATGTGGAGAAACGAAAATAAAAATTTTTACCGAGGAGTAACATGGACCAAATGACATAGTTTAGGGGGTAAATAAACCAAAACATAGTTTAGGGGTTATTCAGACTTTGGCCATACTTGAGGGAGTAATTTGGACTTTTTCCCTTACCATTTCTGCTTCTCCAACAAGTGGTTTGTGTGGGTATCTGGCCAAAAGCTGGTTTGAAATAATTTTAAGCTACGACAAAAAGGGTCTGTATTTGCTCCATTATTCATGTGCGCAGCGTATATGTAACTGTGTCATGAATGTACCTAGTTTTGCAAAAAGAAAAGCTAACACCAAGAATAATTGACCCGTAAATGCGTGTGATAAGCTAGATCCTCGAACCAAACATACCAAATTTTCTAGGATGTTTCACTAGCATAAATTCCTTGTGACACATGTACCTATTTTACTTTGCTATAATTTTTCAAAGACTAATTTGTTATAATTTTTGAAGACCTGTATTAATAAAAAGAGGAAATTGTTTTACGCCTATAGGGCGCAAACCACAATATCCATACCCAAATAGATCGTTTGCCAGGGCCAAAAAGTACTTTGACCCTTTCAAAATTGTACATAATTTTCATTTTGGTCTTATTATGGTGCTGGACTAACAAAGGTGTCAGTTATACCTAGATTCATATGTGAAAGGAAAATGGGATTCATAATGTTGACCTTATTTTGATAAATTTAAAATGCTAATCAAAAGGGCATATTTTAGATCATCTTTGTATATACAAAACTTGGAGAGAGTAACCAAACATACATACAAGGAACTATTTATAAAGGCATTGTTCACACACACATTCCTTATAAACATAGAAAGATGATATATATTATTGTTAGAAATCAGTTCTCTTTGATGCACACACACAAGAACACAGCATACAGGAAACTAGAGGAAGGAGGAAGGAGCTCTTTCTTTCATATTTTCTCTACAAATGACCTAGGGCTGTATATATAGGCATCGAAGGTCGGTTGCTACAGTATCTCGGTGCTACAGTAACGCGTTGCTACAGTAGCCGCCATTTTTACAGTAGCCGCCATCGCTACAGTTGCCGACATGCTACAGTAGCTGACATGCTACAGTAACCGACATACAATATACAGCCCTTGTTACATAAGATACTAGCTAATACTATCATCTAGTCAACTTGAATTCTTCCTTCTCTTCATTTAATTGGCCACCATTTTGAGTCTATGTTCATACTTCTTTTTTACTCATATTTACAATACTCCCCCTTGGCCAATTAAGTGCTATGCGTATGCCTTAAAAACTCATCCTAAAACCCAGTGGGAAAAAAGTAGGAGAAAAGAGTACATCACATGCACCGGCTTAAATTGCATCTGTTTGCCTCGTTAAAAACCTTGCATGAGAAAACCCAGTGGAAAAACTCATCAAGGAAAAAAGAGTACAACAGTTGATGTTTGGTTAGGTCTCCAGGATCAACCCATGACCTTTAGGGTCATGATTATGAGCTATGTCTTTCGGGGTTGATCTCTCCCTGAACCCTGCAACTCTCTAAGTCGTCTCATGCCTATTGCACGGACACATCGGTGGAAACTAGAGGCAGGCAGAGACTTTGTGAACAAATTCGCCAGATTGTTACATGACCTAGCTTGCAGGATATTTACCTCCCTGCTCTTCTGGAGCTCATGGGGGTAAAAGAACTTAGGAGTAATATGCTTAGTGAGATTGCTCTTAATATAGCCCACATGCATCAGTGCAACACAAGCCGCATTATCTTCATAGATAATGGTGGGGGTGTTGATAGCATTCATGCCACATGACTTCTGGATGTGGTTAATCATCCTACGTAGCTAGACACACTCACGTGTGGCTTCGTACAGGGCGATTATCTCTGAGTGGTTGGTAGATGTGGCAACTAAAGTCTGCTTCACAGACCGCCAAGATATGGCTGCACCACCACAGAGAAAAACAAAACCAGTTTGTGACCTAGCATTATGAGGGTCAGACATGTAGCCAGCGTCAACATAACCCACCATAGTGAAATCCCCTCCTTTTGGATACCATAACCCAAGGTCCTGAGTACCTTGTAGATATCTGAGGATGGTTTTTACGCCAACCCAATGCCTTCTAGTGGGGGCGGCACTGTACCTGGCCAACAAGTTTACTGCAAATGCAATATCAGGCCGTGTGCAATTTGCAAGGTACATTAGTACTCCAATGGCACTAAGATAAGGAACTTCAGGTCCCAAAATCTCCTCATCCTCATCCTTGGGTCGGAATGGATCTTTATCGACTTCCAATGATCGAACGACCATAGGGGTTTTTAGAGGGTGGCACTTGGCCATATTGAACTTTTCAAGTACCCTCTTTATATTGGTGGACTGGTGTACAAACACTCCTTTAGGGAGGTGTTCGAGCTGCAAGCCCAAACAAAACTTGGTTTTACCCAGGTCTTTCATTTCAAATTCCGTCTTGAGGTAGGTCGATGCTTCCTCAATGTCCCTTGTGGTTCCGATGACGTTCAAATCATCAACATAAACTGAGATGATGCAGAATCCATCCTTGGATTTCTTTATGAACACACAAGGGCAATCATCATTGTTTGCGTAACCTTTCTTCAGGAGGAAGTTACTCAAACGGTTGAACCACATCCTTCCGGATTGTTTCAAACCATATAGCGATCGCTGCAGGCGAACACTAAACATGTTGCGGTTTTGATTCGGTCCAGGGATCTTGAGTCCTTCAGGAACTCTCATATAAATTTCGAATCTAGTGACCCATACAAATATGCGGTCACGACATCCATTAACTGTATTTTTAAATTCATGTTAGCTGCCATAGAAATGAGATATCGGAACGTTATGCCACTCATAACAGGAGAGTATGTTTCATCATAATCGATGCCGGGTCTCTGCGTGAACCCTTGTGCCACCAGCCTCGCTTTGTATCTTACTACCTGGCCATGTTCATTCCTCTTTCGAATGAAAACCCATTTACATCCTACAGATATGACTTTTGGAGGTGTCAGGACTGCAGGTCCAAAAACCTTCCTATGGCGAAGCGAGCACAGTTCTGCCTCAATTGCTGCTTTCCATTGTTCCCAATCAGAGCGCTTCCGGCACTCTATCAAGGACTTTGGTTCTGGATCCGGATCCATTGAATCAGCAATTTTTTGAGGCAAAATATATGTCGATAACAGTGGTCTTTCTATTATATGACTCTCTTGTTTCCAAATAATTAGTGGCGATCTCCTCATGATCGTCTTCCCACTCATCATGATTTCCCGTACGATTGAGTTGGGGCGTTCCAACCTTCCAATGCGATGTTGTGCGCACGGTGCATTGGGATTTCCATCTTCAGGATGGTGTCCTTCAGGGACTTCCTCTACTTCAGGTAGATTTGCCTTTTCAGGGGCATTTTCAACTCCAGGTTGATCTTCTTCAACTGATTCTTTAAGCGGTGCGGGTGGCTGAAGACCTTGTCTACGCGGACGTCTCCGCAGAACCTTGTCCTTGGCACCCGGAGGTCTCCCCCTTTTCCTAGGATTGGTAGAGACATCAGAGTTGGTGCCCTTCTGGGGTACTTGAACTCTCTCCGGCGCATTTACCACAGGTATATGTGACCTTGTCACCCTTTTATGATCAGTGAAGGCATCGGGCAGCTCATTCGCAAGATTTTGCAAATGTATGATTCTCCGAACTTCTAGTTCAGATTCAGTGGTGCGTGGGTCTATGGATTGCATCCCAGTTGCATTCCATACAATTTCTCGGCATTCCATCGGATGTCTATCTCCCCCTAATGCCGGGAAATGGTCTTCATCGAAGACACAATCAGCGTACCGAGCCGTATGGAGATCCCCAGTCATAGGCTCTAGGTATTTGATTATGGACGGAGTCTCATAACCAACATATATCCCCAACTTCCGGTGGGGCCCCATTGANCGTATACAGCACTGCCAAATATACGCAGATGGGAAATACTTGGTTCTTTCCCACGCACCATTTGTGAGGGGGATGTCTCATGATATGCAGTAGGCCTGAGTTGAATTAGTTTTGCAGCGTGCAACACTGCATGGCCCCAACAACTGGTTGGCAGCTTACAATTCTGCAACAACGGCCTTGCAATCCACTTAATCCTCTTGATTAAGGATTCAGCTAGACCATTCTGTGTGTGGACATGTGGTACTGAATGCTCAACTTTGATGCCCATTGCTAAGCAGTAATCATCGAAAGCTTTTGACCTGAATTCACCAGCATTGTCTATCCGAATGGATTGGATGCGATTATCAGGGAAGTTTGCTCTCAGCCTGATTACTTGTGCAATGAGTTTTGAGAAAGCATGGTTTCTAGTGGACAACAGGTCCACGTGACTCCACCTAGTGGATGCATCAATCAGTACCATGAAGTACCTAAACGGGCCCGACAGGGGCTGAATAGGTCCACAAATATCACCTTGAATCCTTTGCAGGAATGCGGGTGACTCATCCCTAATCTTCAGAGGAGATGGTCTAGTAATTAGCTTTCCCTTTGCACATGCGGTGCAAATAAAATCTTCAGGACTAGGGAAGCTTTTAACGCTATGGCCAGCAGAATTGTTGATGATTCTTCTCATCATGCTCAACCCAGGATGACCCAAACGGTCATGCCATATTCGAAATGACTCCGGGTCTTTGAATATGGCTTTCATCGCAACATATCCTTCAGTGGGTTTTATGTACGTATAGTACAAACCCAATGGCGATGAAGGGAGTCTTTCCACCACTTTCTTTTGATACCCGTCGAATTTAGTGATGAGAAGGTATTCAGTACCTTGCTCAATCTCGGTTTCAACATGGAAACCATTCGCACGGATATCTTTGAAGCTCAAAAGCGTTCGCTTTGAGTCAGGATACAACAATGCATTTCTCACAAAAATTTGTGTACCCATAGGGAGAACCATTGTAGCACTCCCGGTGCCTACAATATGAGCATTGCTTCCGGCAATGGTCATGATATTTCCATTTTTCTTAGTCAGAGTTTGGAAATATTTGGTTTCTCTTAGTATCGTGTTGGTGGTGCCACTGTCTACAAGACAGATCTCCGCTTCAGCCATGGGACCCACAAGTGCTATTAAATACCACAAAGAATAGGAATTTAACATAAAGCATAAAGCATTTACATAACTCCTGGGAAACCTTATAAAAGTTTAGACCATTTACTATATTACAAATGCTCTC
>CM014276.1:64990429-65011645 GCA_004135705.1 Alloteropsis semialata | reverse complement strand
ATTTGGTAGCGGCAGCATGGCAACAAGAGACTCTGATTTTCAACCCTTTCCTCAGACTGCACATCAAGCTCCAACGCACGGCCAAGTGTTTGCGACAATGGGCAAAATCCAAAATAGGTAATACTAAGCTGTTACTGTGTGCGGCAAAGCAGCTAATTGGCATCCTGGACGTTGCTGGGGATCATAGGCAACTCAGCACATCTGAAATTAGGCTCAAAAGAGATCTCAAGGCGCGGATGCTGGGTCTTGCTGCGGTTGAAAAATTGAGGCTGAAGCAAAAATCACGCCTTACACGGGTAAAAGCATCGGAAGCATCATCAAAGCTTTTCTTTGTGTTTGCCAATGGTAGAAGACGCAAGAACTTCATCCAGAAGCTGGTCACGGTCAATGGTACAGCACATGCTCACGAGGACAAGGCTGAATGCATATTCGGCCATTTCAGCTCACAATTCGGCCAGCCCCCAGAGCGCTCACATTCTCTGGACTGGGAATTACTGAACATGGAGAGAAGGGACCTTTCGCACCTGGAACTTCCATTCACTGAACAAGAGGTGCACCAAGTAGTAAAGGATTTGGCACCAGAGAAGGCACCTGGCCCTGACGGTTTCATAGGCAAATTCCTAAAGAGCAGCTGGGCCATCATCAAGAACGACATAATGGCGGCTCTAGAGTTCTTCTACCAACAGCACCACCAGCAGTTCTGTCACATCAACAATGCCCATCTAGTCCTCTTACCGAAGAAGAGGGATGCACTAACAATAGGGGACTACCGCCCAATTAGCCTCATCCACTCCATTGCCAAGCTCATTTCAAAGGTTCTTGCTAGTCGCCTTTCCAGTGATCTTAATAGCCTCATCTCCAGAGCCCAAAGTGCATTCATCAAAAAACGAAGCATACATGACAATTTCCTTTACACACAAAACCTGATCCAAGAACTACACAGAGCCAAACATCCCACTCTCTTCCTCAAACTTGATATTGCTAAAGCTTTTGATAGTGTTAGATGGGATTTTCTGCTTGAGGTGCTTCATCAGATGGGTTTTGGAAACAAATGGAGAAGTTGGATATCCATTTTGTTGCAAACGGCCTCATCTTCAGTGTTGCTAAATGGTGCTAGAGGCAAATGGTTCAAGCATCGAAGAGGTCTTAGACAGGGCGATCCACTGTCACCAATGCTTTTCATCCTGGCAATGGAACCTCTACAAAAAATGTTTGAAAGAGCAACGGCTGAGCAACTCATCTCACCAATTGGACACAGAGCAGCCCGTTTCAGATTGAGCATGTATGCAGATGATGCCGCCATATTTGTGAACCCGATCAGTGAAGAAATCAAAGTGGTGCAGGAGATCCTCACAAGTTTTGGTGTGGCATCAGGGCTAATGGTCAACATTGGCAAAAGTGCAGTTTACCCAGTGCGATGCGAATCAATTGATATGACTGAGGTGATGCAATGGTTCCAGTGTCCGGTTAAGGAGTTCCCATGCACATACTTGGGATTGCCTCTGCATACAAGGAAAATTAGAAGAGTGGAAATCCAACCCTTAATTGACAAAGTTGCAGCTCGTCTTCCTGGGTGGCAAGGAAAATTCTTGAACAGAGCTGGAAAGCTACGCTTAGTGAATTCAGTTCTCACTTCCATCCCCACATACTTCCTCACTGTTTTCTCGCTTCAGAAATGGGCAAACAAAAAAATCGATCAGTACAGAAGAAGTTTCCTATGGAAAGGATCAGCACAAGCAAATGGGGGTCACTGCTTAGTGAATTGGAGGAAGGTTAAACGGCCGAAACAACTTGGGGGATTGGGGATTCTTGACCTGGAACTCTACAGCAGAGCATTGCGATTGAGGTGGCTCTGGTATGAATGGACAGACCCTGAGAGGCCTTGGGTGGGAACATCGCCACCAATAAGCGACACTGACAGAGCTTTCTTCAGAGCAAGCACAGTGGTCACAGTAGGAAATGGAAGAAAGACTAAGTTTTGGCATTCAAGCTGGCTGAACGGGCGTGCACCAATTGACCTGGCGCCAAATCTGTACAAGTTGGCATGGAGAAAGCACAAGACAGTTCAAGAGGAAACAACAAACCTTAATTGGACTAGGGGTTTATGGAGAATGCAAACAGCTGTAGAGTTCACTGAATTTTTCAATATTTGGGGACAGGTTCAGGCTACTGCGCTTACTGAACACGAAGACCAGATCACCTGGAAATGGACTGCCGATGGACAATATACAGCCAAATCTGCGTATAAAGCACAGTTCACTGGAGCGTACACTGCATTTGACAGCAACTCAATCTGGTCGGCGCACGCGGAAGGCAAGCACAAGTTTTTTGGATGGTTATTGGTACAAGCAAAGCTACTGACAGCAGATAAGTTGATGGCAAGAAGCTGGCCCTGTTCACCGATCTGTCCAATGTGTGACCAAGAGAATGAAACTGCCTCCCATTTGTGTCTGCAATGTCCTTTTGCAAGAGAGGTTTGGGAAGAAGTGAGCAAATGGACCAATCGTCTGATCACTCCTCCTCCACCCACACCGAATTCCACTATTGCAGGCTGGTGGCAGGACAGTATAGGTAATCTTCCAAAGCAGCAACGCAGATTAAAGGCGGCCGTGCAGCTGTACACTACCTGGAACCTGTGGAAAGCGAGAAACAGAAGGGTGTTTGATGGCAAGGCAACGAACGCTAGACAGGTGCTGAGCGAGATCAAGGCAGAGATGGAGCTTCGTCAGCAGGCATGTGGTCAGCCCGAGCTGGTTTCAGTTTCCATATGATAGTCGTTTTCGGTGCTTTGCCTTGGAGAGAATCCTTTTCCCTTTCAATGTCTTTTTCTTTTCGCTGGATAGGCGTGAGATCGAGCTCTTTTAGTTTTTTATGTAATAGCACTTTGTAATCTGGAACTGGAACTTGCTTCTCTTCTTAAATGACAAGGTAGTGCTCCTACCAGCTTTTCGAAAAAAAAAAAGAACAAAAACTAGTAGTTAGCTCGTTTCTCCATTCCATCTCCTGAAAACTGCCATCTATTTTTATGCCCATGTACAGTTAACGAATCAAGCAATTGCATCTCCATGCTTTATTTGTAGAAATAAAAACATTGCAATTGTAAATTACACTACACTTTGGCGTTATGAGATGCAACTATATTACTTTGACATTAATTAGTGAGATGCTTCCGTTTATTAACTGTCTCAATACTTTCAAGCCCTATCCTTAAAGAACTGCAGGCTTCCCCAGCTGAACATGGGAGCTGCTCAGTTGGGGAAGCCACCTACACACACAGATTGCGTTAAAGAGAAATGGAGGCAGAAATCCAACAAATAAGAAGTTGTCTATCATGAACACCATTCTTAGGTGCATGATTAGTTGATTACTGGTAAGATTCTGTCTCTAGACATTCATTCAGTCTCAAGATTACTGGAAAGGTTTCTTCTGTCTCTAAACATTCCTGATCCCTAATTACCAGGAGCTATTGCATAGCTACAATAATGGGCAATTGGCTATAGGATCCCTAGTCCCTACTGTAGTAAAAATCAAGTTGGTTTGTTCATAAGAAAATACAGGCCAAGATCACAAAACACAATGCATTTGGTTTGGGTAGGTTCAGTTGGTCTGTAAGGTGCTACTAAGTACTAAGGCGAGGGTCACAAATTGTTTTATATGCATTAATTGCTCTAGTTTCAGTTAGGATCCTAAAAAAAATAGTATAGGCCAACTGACTGGTCCAAAACGCACAAATCCGAGCCATGGTTAAACAAACTCTGAACTGAACAGTACTTCTGTTGGCCCTCTTACAGCATATATAGTGTAATATTGTCTCTAAACCATGATTAATATTGAGTTACAATTTGACAATAATGGCTGCTCAGTCTATTGATACGAGATATCACAACATGTCAAACCAATGTTAACATATTGTCACTCACTTAGCATGGAAATCACGAGGATGCCTCAATATGCAAAATACCGAGCCACTTATAATTAGCTATCATCATGTTTTGGAATAATGTACCCTAGTGGCTGGTAAACAGAACATTAATTCAACTAGTTTTAAGACTATGCAAAGTTCTAGTACAGCCTACAAGCAAGAAGCAACTGCAGAGGTAAACACTGAATGCCCCAAAGGAAATATATATAGTACCACCTTGTGATGGCGTCCTTGTTCAAGTAAGAGGAGAAGTTTGTGGGGATAAAGTAGTGACCACAGAACCTGCTCCTGCTGTCCTTTTCAGAGGGATGATGTCTTTCTTCTTCTTCTTCATTGATATAGAGGGCACTACACTGCAGCACCTTGTTCCTCATGTTGACCTCAACCATCCAGGGAAGGTGGCAGTCCTCTTCCATGAGCAGGAAACAGATGACATCTGGATCAACCAGGCTCATCACAGGGTAACTTGGCTCCACCCGTGGAAGGCAACTCTGGGCTGCACTGCAAAGACCGAAGAACTCATCGGCTCCCATGGTGTTGTTGACATCCTTGGTCCAGTTACCTTTGGTGATGTCAACCAAAGTCCATGTTATGATGGTGAAGTCAGGAGGAGAAGGAGGTCGTTTGGAAAAGATACAGACGAGCTTGATGACGCCAGCATCAGTGACGCACACATGCCGAAACGGGTCAGAATCGCCTGCATCGATGTAGAGGCGGCGAGACTTGAGGGCCTGAGCAGGCAGTGGGATGTAATGGAGCTGTGGCTGATCCAAGCTGTCAGAGAGGACATCGACAAGCAGCATGCCCTGGTAGTAATCAACCCAGCACAAGCTTCTGCCGATGGGGACGACAGCATCACTCCTCCAGGAGAAGAGATTGATCTTCATGTCTGGAGGTATGTGAAGCTTGTTCAGACGCCATTGCATTGGAACAGGTGGCGCATGATGCAGCAAGCAGAGCTCGAGCTGGCGGGGGGAACGGTAAGCGAGATGTGCGACGGTGAAGTCGCCCTTGTCGCCGTGGCAGAGGATGCCCATCTCTTCGTCGAACATGATCCTCTGCTGTTGCCTCCGGTGCGGCTGGAAGAACTTGTCAACCTCAGGGTTGGTGTGGCCACCGTGGAAGCAAGCAGGGAGCGCAGTCAGGGACGGCGGCGACGAGGATGAGCAGGAGTAGACCAAGTAATCGATGGGGAACGAGCAAGTGTTGTACCAGCACATAGGATTCTCAAAGGGGACGGTCATACGGAAGAGGATGGAGTTTCGATGGGCGGCGATGGCGGCGGGCTCGGAGCAGCGATCGATCTAACTACTACAACAATCTCGGCTAGTTTTACCTAAGGCCCCCCCTGACTTGATCCTTTGCAATTTACCACATTTCTTTATTGGATTCAGGGTATGACCATATGTGTTTATATTTCCCTTAAATTTAGTTTTCTAATCGATTGTTAGCATTTCCCCTACTCTGTAAACTTTCGTGTTAAGTTTGCACACAAAAGCCACGGCCGCTATTAAAAGTTTGCATTAATAGACCTATGAAAAGCATAGAAGTTTGCATACTATTGCCATTGAAATTTATAATTAGAGGGTGTTCAATTCCACCAACTTTTTCACCAAATTTTTTTTACCGAAGAGAATCTTACATGCATGGAGTAGTAAACGTGTGTTAATGACAAAACCCATTCCATAACCCCAGGTAACTGTAACTTTGCGAGACGAATCTAATGAGCCTAATTAGGCCATGATTTACAACAGTGATGCTACAGTAACCATCCGCTAATTATCCACTAATTATGGATTAATTACCGTCATTAGATTTGTCTCGCAATTTCCAGACGAGATCTATAATTAGTTTTATTATTAGTCTATATTTAGTACTTCTAAATAGTAAGATTCTCTTTATAAAATTTTCATCAAAATTTTTCACCGAAATTGAACACGCCCTTATACATAAAGAAGCACTTTTGGTCAAAGACAAAACTTTCTATCTAAACCTTCTTCTTGCAAGCGCATTTCGCTGATGATTGATGAACTAGCGCTGGGCTTTTCTGTAAAGTGGGCCGTGAGCAGCTTTCTCGACTTTTCCCACCGAGCCTCTCCGTCCATTGCTCGCGCCTTTCTCCCCTGTTGCTTGGAACTCCTTCCCCTCTGCCGCCTATGCGCTTCCCTTGTCCACGCTGCTCGAGGCTCCATCTCCTCACTGGCGATGGTTCTGGCGACTGGCAACAAGCGCGAAGACACATCCATGAGTGAAGTGAGCACAACAAATCCAGCGAGGGAGGTTGTGGATGCATGGCAACAAAGNGTATGGATCGGTCACGACCATCGCTCATCACCCGGTCAAGGGTACGTCCGACCCCCGTCCGAATTTGTCCTCCCCTGTTTTACCATTCCTGGATACGCGTACTCAGTTTGGCATGGGTAGAGGAAACCATGGATTTCACCAGCACACTCCAATTTGTAGAAATAAAAACATTGCAATTGTAAATTACACTACACTTTGGCGTTATGAGATGCAACTATATTACTTTGACATTAATTAGTGAGATGCTTCCGTTTATTAACTGTCTCAATACTTTCAAGCCCTATCCTTAAAGAACTGCAGGCTTCCCCAGCTGAACATGGGAGCTGCTCAGTTGGGGAAGCCACCTACACACACAGATTGCGTTAAAGAGAAATGGAGGCAGAAATCCAACAAATAAGAAGTTGTCTATCATGAACACCATTCTTAGGTGCATGATTAGTTGATTACTGGTAAGATTCTGTCTCTAGACATTCATTCAGTCTCAAGATTACTGGAAAGGTTTCTTCTGTCTCTAAACATTCCTGATCCCTAATTACCAGGAGCTATTGCATAGCTACAATAATGGGCAATTGGCTATAGGATCCCTAGTCCCTACTGTAGTAAAAATCAAGTTGGTTTGTTCATAAGAAAATACAGGCCAAGATCACAAAACACAATGCATTTGGTTTGGGTAGGTTCAGTTGGTCTGTAAGGTGCTACTAAGTACTAAGGCGAGGGTCACAAATTGTTTTATATGCATTAATTGCTCTAGTTTCAGTTAGGATCCTAAAAAAAATAGTATAGGCCAACTGACTGGTCCAAAACACACAAATCCGAGCCATGGTTAAACAAACTCTGAACTGAACAGTACTTCTGTTGGCCCTCTTACAGCATATATAGTGTAATATTGTCTCTAAACCATGATTAATATTGAGTTACAATTTGACAATAATGGCTGCTAAGTCTATTGATACGAGATATCACAACATGTCAAACCAATGTTAACATATTGTCACTCACTTAGCATGGAAATCACGAGGATGCCTCAATATGCAAAATACCGAGCCACTTATAATTAGCTATCATCATGTTTTGGAATAATGTACCCTAGTGGCTGGTAAACAGAACATTAATTCAACTAGTTTTAAGACTATGCAAAGTTCTAGTACAGCCTACAAGCAAGAAGCAACTGCAGAGGTAAACACTGAATGCCCCAAAGGAAATATAGTACCACCTTGTGATGGCGTCCTTGTTCAAGTAAGAGGAGAAGTTTGTGGGGATAAAGTAGTGACCACAGAACCTGCTCCTGCTGTCCTTTTCAGAGGGATGATGTCTTTCTTCTTCTTCTTCATTGATATAGAGGGCACTACACTGCAGCACCTTGTTCCTCATGTTGACCTCAACCATCCAGGGAAGGTGGCAGTCCTCTTCCATGAGCAGGAAACAGATGACATCTGGATCAACCAGGCTCATCACAGGGTAACTTGGCTCCACCCGTGGAAGGCAACTCTGGGCTGCACTGCAAAGACCGAAGAACTCATCGGCTCCCATGGTGTTGTTGACATCCTTGGTCCAGTTACCTTTGGTGATGTCAACCAAAGTCCATGTTATGATGGTGAAGTCAGGAGGAGAAGGAGGTCGTTTGGAAAAGATACAGACGAGCTTGATGACGCCAGCATCAGTGACGCACACATGCCGAAACGGGTCAGAATCGCCTGCATCGATGTAGAGGCGGCGAGACTTGAGGGCCTGAGCAGGCAGTGGGATGTAATGGAGCTGTGGCTGATCCAAGCTGTCAGAGAGGACATCGACAAGCAGCATGCCCTGGTAGTAATCAACCCAGCACAAGCTTCTGCCGATGGGGACGACAACATCACTCCTCCAGGAGAAGAGATTGATCTTCATGTCTGGAGGTATGTGAAGCTTGTTCAGACGCCATTGCATTGGAACAGGTGGCGCATGATGCAGCAAGCAGAGCTCGAGCTGGCGGGGGGAACGGTAAGCGAGATGTGCGACGGTGAAGTCGCCCTTGTCGCCGTGGCAGAGGATGCCCATCTCTTCGTCGAACATGATCCTCTGCTGTTGCCTCCGGTGCGGCTGGAAGAACTTGTCAACCTCAGGGTTGGTGTGGCCACCGTGGAAGCAAGCAGGGAGCGCAGTCAGGGACGGCGGCGACGAGGATGAGCAGGAGTAGACCAAGTAATCGATGGGGAACGAGCAAGTGTTGTACCAGCACATAGGATTCTCAAAGGGGACGGTCATACGGAAGAGGATGGAGTTTCGATGGGCGGCGATGGCGGCGGGCTCGGAGCAGCGATCGATCTTGGGCCTGCCCGCCCAGTGTAGGTAGAGACGGGACACCGCCGGGGGGTCGGCGATCCTGAGGGAGGCGCGGACGGGCCGGCCGGCGCAGTCCTCGGCGAGCGACGAGGCAGTGGCGTCCCCTTGGATGACCCCGCGCCGCCTCCTGCTACGGTGGACGAAGCGGTCCAGGATCAGCCAACAGCTGGCGTCGCCCTGGGGCGGGCGGCGGAGGCGAGGGAGAGGGCTTGCTCTGCTCCGGGCTGGGGGATGCCGTCGGAGAGGAGGGTGGCTTCCTCATCACGCGTCGGGGAGGTCTTCCTCCTGCTCCGGTGGCCTTGCACGGTTGCACTTGCACCAAGCATCGGCGGCGGCGTTCTAGAGGGAGCAGGGTTGCTGGAGGAAGAAGACCACACCACACGTGACGTGATTGCAGTTGAGTGAACCGGTACGTTTAACTGGGCTGGCCCAATTTGTTTATGACTTGATGGCCCAACATGGCTAAGGATAGGCTCGTGTTTTGCTTCTGCATATTCGATCCCCAATTTGTAATTCAGCTCTGCTGCATCTACCGAACCCTGGGCACGCACGCAGACACGGCCAAATCCCTAGAGCCAGGTGCAACGGAGTACGAGAGCTCGCTGCTGCTCCCTCCGTAGAGGGGAAACTGTCACCAGCGAGCGTGGGCAATACCTTGTATTTGTTAAAAGGACCAACTAATTAAACCTTTTGTTAAGTTTGATGTGTGTTCAATTGTTCGCCCTACCTAGATTTTTTTTCTGGGTCTGCCACTGCTCGACACGATGCGGCGGCGGCGGTGGCACGGTTAGAGGAAGGTGATGCATTGAAGAAATCGATGGGATCACGGAGGACCCGACAAACGTCTCCAACACACGCGAAAAATGATATTTTTGCCCTCCTGTGTTATACTCCAAATTGGGTCAGATTCAGTCATTCAGAAGAACTCAAAATCAAATTAAACCATATCAGAAATTTAAATCCGATGCTCTTCATCCCTGAGGACACCAGCAGCGTGGGAAAAAGGCGCGTCTTAGGGCCTGTTTAGATAGGAAAGTTTGAGAAAGTTTGGAAAGAAAGTTTCCATTAGGAAGCGTGTTCTGTGAGAGGGGGCACGGTTGTCAGTGTGAAAAATGAAAACTTAGGGGCTGTTCAATTCCACAAAACGCTTCCCAATGCAAAAAGTTTTCACACTGGCAATCGTACCCCTCTCACAGAACATGTTTTCCAATGCAAAAAGTTTTCACCACTTTTTCTACTTTTTGCCAAATTAAACACCCTCTTAGTTTTGGAAACTTTTCTATCTAAACAGGGCCTTCAGAAAGCTATGGTCGCCCGTGTACATACCATCACCGGTCCTAGACTGTCTCCAACAAGTTTGAAGACCTAAAAGGAGACCCAAACCTAAAATGGGTCTCCGACGATACTATTTTAGCCTCCAATAGAATACCCATATCCAAACACAAAATAAGTTTTCAGGAGAGACATAACCTAAATCTGAGTATCCTAATTACGCTCTATAGATTCGTCTCTCCTAATGAGAGAGGATACTCAGATTAAATAGGTTTACTGTAGCACGACGTTGTCTAATCATGGCCTAATTAGGCTTAATAGATTCGTCTCGCAAATTTACACGGGGGTTATGAAGTGTGTTTGTCATTAATCTGCATTTAATACCCCTAATTAGGTGACGGGTGAATAGTAAAAACTTGCCGAAAACTTGTTAATCTAAACAAGGCCTAAATTCTGCAACCATGACACCATGTAAGATATCTGGCTGTGATCAGGACAGTTAATTGTCTCTCAATGTGTACAACACTTTCCCGTTCCTTTCTATTAGATCTTTTATTTGTTCAAATATGATAGTATTTGCAAATCTGAAAAAGTTTAATTCCATGAAAGGAATTTAATTGTGGATATACAACAAGCTGCTGTTCTGAACAAAGTATATTTTGTTTCTAGGGGAAATTAGCTCATTTCAAAAGTATCAAGCGATGATCCAGGAAGGCGGAGACTGGCTTCTGGATGATGAATTGGATTATTTTAACAGATGGTATGCCTGGTATATCTGTATATGCATGATTACACTGACTGTCGAAACCTTGCTTTGGTGTGCAGTTAAAACTAATATGTTGCTTGAATATTACTGCAGCTTTCCTGGGCTTCATGCCTCACCAGGCCTTGTGTCTAACAATTTTTCTGCACAAGATAAAAAGTCAGTGTGATCTAATACAAGGCTCCAAGTTTGCGCCTCAGGTAAGCTGAACAGTGAACACAGTTGTGAAAGATTTATTGGATCAACCATCCTGTTCTCTAGAGAAATTTGTTTAGCAGAAGCATGACTACATAAATAAATTTTTCATTAAACGCTTCCCATCTTCTTATTCTGGTAACATCTCATAGACTCCGAACTAATCTATCTATCTATTATCTTAGTATTTGGCCAACAATCGGAGCCACCACGTTCGCTCTTAAGGTCTAGAAATTCTCACGTTAATCGGAGAAAATAAGAAAAATTAAAAATTAAAATTACCCACCACTGCCATTACGCAAAATTTTGCCGAAAATACCCTCTTAACTATTTAAAAATTACCACTACTAACATTACATAAAAAATAGCCTAAAACGTCCATATATTTTTAAAAATCATCCACCAATGTCATTAGGAAAACTACGTTTACTCTTAAGACATAGAAGTTCCCATGTTAATTGGAGGAAAAAAATTACAATTGTCGTTATGTAAATATTAGCCTAAGATACCCATGTAACTATTTAAAAATTATCCACAATTATCATTACATAAAAATTAGCCTAAAATAGCCCTATATCTCTATATTTTTTAAAAACATCCACAAATGTCATTATACAAAATTAACCTAAAAAGCTCAATATTAATTAAAAAATAAAATAAAATATTTTCTTACATAAAAGAAAAAATTAACCAAAATACTCATGCTTTATCTAAAAAATATATACCTTTTTATTTACTATGAAATTAGTCCAGTCATTAATATCCCGTCATTGTCACTATATAAACATAAATATGAAATTCTTTTTAGGTGATAAAACTACCAATTTTTACTATTAACTACAAATAAGTCCAATCAAAGTTATTTATTCAAAATAAAAATAAAGAAAGATGTACATGTAGAGTATACCTATAAGAGAATGAACAAAAAAGATAATTGTAGTCTTAACTTAAAAAAAT
This sequence comes from Alloteropsis semialata, assembly GCA_004135705.1. Classification (NCBI taxonomy): domain Eukaryota; kingdom Viridiplantae; phylum Streptophyta; class Magnoliopsida; order Poales; family Poaceae; genus Alloteropsis; species Alloteropsis semialata. The sequence continues at coordinate 64,999,913 of CM014276.1, read as the reverse complement.
TATTACAATGCCTGGATTATTTTGTAAACAATTTGGCTTAGTGTATAACAAGAGTACACTGGCAAGAACAAAATAAGTTTAGAAAAATAATAAAAATGCAAAAATAGATATAGGTAGATATTTGAATTCTATATACTATGTCCAAAAATATAAAACTAATGCATTTCTTACAGTTTCGTTGTTCCTATTTCTTGGTAGAGTATCATAGTGAATTCTTGATGGCTGAACTTAGAGGTGTGAAGAAAGCACTGGTCATTGGGTTGAAGAGAGGAAATGAAATACAATCCCAAGGCATCGAATTTATAAAGAGAAAAGGGTCACAAAGGACACATGGTTATGAGGATAGTGAATGATATTGTTCTTAGTGCATACTTGCCCGAAGAACTCCAAAAGGCTACTTCTCATAGTATTTTGGATGGTGAGCTCAGTAAGGAACATAATTTTCACAAGTGGTGCCTATTTCTAGTTCAGGTGCCTCCCATCTTGGTCCTTTATATCCAAGAAGGGGTTGCCACAACTTGTGTTTGCAGATGAACAAGTTAGAGAGAGGTACCCGCTAGGTTCTCTAACTCTAAGCGGTGATGTTCGAGAAACATGTATAATGAAGCCTGCTCATGGCCTGCATGGTTATATAAGCCAAGAGACTCAATCAAATTCCTCTCGGGCATCTGCAGGTTGTGTTGTTCCTGTAAGAAATAGCCCTGCAACACACATGGTCCATCTACCACTGCTCACGCAACCAAAGGGCAAACTAAAAGAACTGGAACCAGATTTTTATCACTACCCAATATCTCCTCTTACAGCCAATATCAGTGGGGATCTACTAAAGCTGAAAACACTACTACAGAATTGCTTTTTCTAGTCAGTATTTTCACAGCCGGTTTTTAAAAAGTGGCACTAATACATCTTCACAGCCGGTTAGTAAGTAAACCGGCTGTGAAAATCACAGCCGGTTTGTGGCTTGAACCAGCTGTGAAAATCATTTTCACAGCCGGTTCGTGGCACGAACCGCCTGTGAAAATCTATTTTCACAGCCAAAGCTACAGTACATAAATTTTTTATTTTTATTTTATTTTTTTGATATTTTTTTGGTCTAGGAGCACACAAGGAACAACCAAAAAAAATTCAACTCAATCGGATCTAAGGTGTGGTCTCTAGAAAATCATAAAGATTCGAAGCGTTTAATATTAAAGAAGTGCAACATTGCTTAGATTGCACTCCTTAAAATGTTATTTTTGCTCATATTACAAGGACACAATTTTTATATGTTATATACAACTTATATGTTGCCTTGCAGCAGTTTTGGATTTTTTTTTGAAATGATTTGCTATTTTTTAACTATTAAATAAATTTCTAGGTACTTATTCTTAGTATTTACTCCTGCACTTGTAAAAACAATAACAATATCAAAAACTTGTCCAAAAACTATAAAGTTGTCATAGAGTCCTTTCACAGGTGTATAACCTTCTCATAAAAAATTCAATGCATTTCAAGAAAATTAGATTATACATTGTTCATAAACTATACATTTCTCATACTTCATATACATCTTAAGACAAACTTTGATATTTGTATATCATAAAACTTATTTTTTCTCAAATGATATATAAATATTTTTTACATGTTTTATACTGCATATAAGTTTTCATGGAGGAGTTTTGGAAGTTTTTGAAATGAGTTGCTATTTTCTAATTAAATGAATTTTCAGCACTTAAAAATCAATTTTCATACAACTATTTTTTATTTTTATATTTTTTTTGATATTTTTCTGGAAACTAGTGAATATAAGAAAGTACCACAACAGTTTTCATCCTAATTAGATCAAAGGTGTGGTCTATAGAATTTTTTGAACATTCGGCACGATTAATATAAGAGGAGTGTATCGGTGACTCAGTCACAAGCAGTAGTGTGGTGCAGTGACAAGGGGAGTTACGCGCGAAATCAGAGGTCACGAGTTTGAATCATGAAAAATGCAACAAGTGCAAAAAATTGTGTAGTTGGAGATGAGATGAGGGTGCCTAGTTCATGGGGGTGGCCTCCCATGTAGTTAAAATTTTTTTGCAGCCATTTAACATTTTTATTTGATTTTTGAATTTTGGTTTTTGAATTTTTTTCACAGCCGGTTCATCTAAAAAACCGGCTGTGAAAGCCGGTTAAAAACCGACTGTAATAAATCGATTTTCAGCGCCACTTTATTAGCGCCATTTTTGAAAACCGGCTGTGATAGGCCCAACCGAACCGCCTGTGATAAGCCCTGTGTAGCAGTGAAACCAACAGGTTGATCCATGCAGTGAGAGCAATAAGCAGAGGCAATATGGTGATGAGTGCAGATTGAGCAATGTTGACAACCACCGGGAAGGTGATTCTAATGACAATGATAGTTTGGTGATACCTATTTTTGTGAGGCATTTTTCTGAAGAGTTAGCCTTAATAGTTAGTCTAGATCAATCTTTACAACATTTGATGCATCTGTACGCACAAAAGACGAAGACAAAACTTGAGTGCCAATATTTTGTCAATTTGAGAAAGACACTCGAATCAGCTCACACTCTTCTGTCTTGCGGTAGAAAGAGAGACATACATGAATTGTAGTAGTTTGCTCTAACCCATAAAACAGAAGATTGTGATCAGGTAATTTGAAAGTAATTTGACCCTTTCAAAGTTGTACATAATTTTCATGTTGGTCTTATTATAGTGTTAGAGTAACAAAGGTGTCATTTATACCTAGGTTCGTATGTGAAAGTAAAAAATGGGATTCAAAATGTTGATCTTATTTTGATAAATTTAAAACATTAAAATCAAAAGGGCATATTGTAGGTCATCTTTGAATATAGAAAACATGGAGAGAGAGTGACCAAACATATATACAAGAAAATATATATAAAGGCAGTGTTCACACACACACACACTCCTTATAAACATAGAAAGATGGCTTTACCCTTTTCAAATTTTACTGCAGATTCATTATGCTCTTGTTGTAGTTTCACCAATCCACCGCGTTGTCGCTCCATCCCTCAGCCACGCGCCGCTCCCCTCTGCTATGGCACGGCTCTCCCCTTTGCCGCTAAGACGGTCTCCGACGCACTGCCAAGCCAAGTGGCCCTACAGCGCTATCCACCTGTAGGGCCGCCCTCCAGCCAAGCTCTGTCTACTTGGGTCCTGTCGGCCCCGAGCTCCACCTCCACAAGGATGATGGTGTGGAGAGACCATCCCGTGTGAGAAGGGGATAGCTGGGCGGCGGTGTCTAGAGACCTCCTGCGTAGAGAAGAAGATGGGTTATTCCAAATTGGATGATTTATTTGCATATCCAAACACGAATTGGTATTGTCACCTAGTTAAATTCCATCTAGTAAGTTCATCTACATCCAAACCATTGTTTTGGTATTGTAACACATTTTCAAAACTAGTATGATTTGTTATTGAACTCAATTCAATGCAAGTCTTCCAATGTCTACGTCCAAACAAAATCTAAAGAAATATACATGTACAGAGGGAATGTTCACCCACACTACTTATAAGGGCATGCCCGATTACAGTGGGTAGTAGTTGTAGCAAATGCCACAATATTTATTTTAAAAGCAGGTAATAAGAGCATGCCCATAGCAAAATAAAACAATCCACTTGCACGAATCAGAGTAGCTCCTTTACCTCTTGCACTTGCACAACACACTGATGCAGAGGGAAAAGATTGTATTCTCTGTGATCCGGTAATAGCAGTATAACCAGGCAGAAACTATTGCCTGCTTTCTAACCGTACTCCCCCTAAATTTCTTCCACTGTGGCAGCCCTAACACACAGAGAGATGATTTTACACTTTTCAAATTTTGATGGAGATTCATCGTGGTCTTTCTCTAATGTATGTAAGTACGGGACAAACAAAAAGTACCCGAGCATCTCCAGCCGGGCCCCTAAATGAGCCTCTATCTCTTGTTTTAGTCTCCCAATGGAAAAAACAACTCCAGTCGGGCTCCTAAATGGGCTACTATTTTGTGGAGGCCTCCAAATTTTGGTCCAGGGTCCCTAGAACTGGAGGCCCTCTAAATTTAGTCACCCGGCTGGAGTTTGAAACCTCTAAATTTTTGTGGACCGGCCCCTAAAAGCAATATAGAGGCTCAAATTTAGTCCCCCGGCTGGAGTTGCTCCCCCTGATCCACATTAGGACTGAAGCGTCCGAATCTGGACGTGGTTCGGTTTAATTTTGACTTTTCTGACCCACAATAATTGGATTTGGAGTGGAAGCGAGGAGGGCAAACAGGTTATTTCGCATATGGTGGAGACGCCTCGTCGTGTCGCGTGTGCCTTTCCTCAATCCATCCCCTTCCACCGGCCGGCCAGCCGCCGCATTTCGTCCAGATCAAACCCTAGCCCCGCCGATTTCTCCTACTCCGTCGGCATGGTGCAAGGCCACCGGAGCAGGAGGAAGCCCTCCCCGATGCGCGCCTCCGTCCCGGCCGTGGTGATGGAGCCACCCTCCTCTCCGAGTCCGACGCCATCCCCCAGCCGGGAGCAGAGCAAGCCGTCTCCCTCGCCTCCGCCGCGCGCCCCATGGTGGATGGAAACGGAGCCTCCTCCCCCGGCGACGGGCGGCGCAAGCTGGCTGATCCTGGACCGCTTCGTCCACCGCAGCAGGAGGCGGCGCGGGGTCGTCCAAGGGGACGCCACGGCCTCGTCGCTCGCCGAGGACTGCGCCGGCCGGCCCGTCCGCGCCTCCCTCAGGATCGCCGACCCCCCCGCGGTGTCCCGTCTCTACCTCCACTGGGCGGGCAGGCCGCAGATCGATCGCTGCTCCGAGCCCGCCGCCATCGCCGCCCATCGAAACTCCATCCTCTTCCGTATGACCGTCCCCTTTGAGAATCCTATGTGGTGGTACAACACTTGCTCGTTCCCCATCGATTACTTGGTCTACTCCTGCTCATCCTCGTCGCCGCCGTCCCTGACTGCGCTCCCTGCTTGCTTCCACGGTGGCCACACCAACCCTGAGGTTGACAAGTTCTTCCAGCCGCACCGGAGGCAACAGCAGAGGATCATGTTCGATGAAGAGATGGGCATCCTCTGCCACGGCGACAAGGGCGACTTCACCGTCGCACATCTCGCTTACCGTTCCCCCTGCCAGCTCGAGCTCTGCTTCCTGCATCATGCGCCACCTGTTCCAATGGAATGGAGCCTGAACAAGCTGCAGATCCCATCAGACATGAAGATCGATCTCTTCTCCTGGAGGAGTGATGTTGTTGTCCCCATCGGCAGATGCTTGTGCTGGGTTGACTACTACCAGGGCATGCTGCTTGTTGATGTCCTTTCTGACAGCCCGGATCAGCCGCAGTTCCATTACATCCCACTTCCTGCTCAGGCCCTCAAGTCTCGCCGCCTCTACATCGATGCAGGCGATTCTGACCCGTTTCGGCATGTGTGTGTCACTGATGCTGGCGTCATTAAGCTCGTCTGTATCTTTTCCAAACGACCTCCTTCTCCTCCTGACTTCACCATCATAACATGGACTTTGGTTGACATCACCAAAGGTAACTGGACCAAGGATGTCAACAACACCATGGGAGCCGATGAGTTCTTTGGTCTTTACAGTGCTGCCCAGAGTTGCCTTCCACGGGTGGAGCCAAGTTACCCTGTGATGAGCCTGGTGGATCCAGATGTCATCTGTTTCCTGCTCATGGAAGAGGACTGCGACCTTCCCTGGATGGTTGAGGTCAACATGAGGAACAAGGTGCTGCAGTCTAGTGCCATCTATGTCAATGAAGCAGAAGAAGAAGAAGGACGTCCCTCTGAAAAGGACCGCAGGAGCAGTTTCTATGGTCACTACTTTATCCCCACAAACTTCTCCTCTTACTTGAATAAGGATGCCTTCACAAGGTAGTATAATATCTCATCTTCTCCTTTTCATTCAGGTGTTTACCTCTGCAGTTGCTTCTTGCTTGTAGCACTTTGCATTGTCTTAAAACTTGCTATATTGTGATGTTTAGCATCCTCTACGGTACATTACAAAACATGACATGATGGTTAAGTGGCTAGGTATTTAGCACGCTGAGACATTGCCGCGATTTCCATGCTAAGTTAAATGACTAACTAATATGTTAATAGTGGTTTGACTTATTGAGATATGAACAGATTTATCAGCTAAGTTACATTGTCAAACACTCAAAATATAACACAATCTTATCACCATTTAAAGCTAATGTGATGCTATGCTGTAAGAGGGCCAACATAAGTGCTGTTCAGTTCAGACTTGGTTTAACCATGGTTCCAATTTATGTGTTCTGGACCAGTCAGTAGGCCTATGCTATTTGTTTGGGATTCAAACCAAAACCAGAGCAATGCATATAAAAACAATTTGTGACCCTCACCTTAGTAGCACATTACAAACCAACTCAAGGTATGAAAACTAAATGCACGTGTTTATGATCTCGGACTCTTTATTTTCTTATGAACAAGCCAACTTTATTTCCATACTGTTTCTGATAAAAAAGACATTTATTTCTTCTTTTAGCTCATTCATTCGCTGATGTGTACCTGCAGTCACATAAACATTTGCATACTTATGATCACATAAATCAATTTACTACAGTAGGGACTAGGGAGCCTATGCCCATAATTGAAGTTGTACAATACTCCCTCCATTTTTCTTTCTTAGGCAGCCAGAGAGCGCGTGCATGACTGCATGCAGGCGTCGCTTCGGTCTTGATGTAATCCAACTGCATGCCGACGTACCTCCACCCTCCACGCCAAACTATATTCCAGTTTGCATGGGCTGTTGGTTTTCCCATGGGGCCGATTCGTTTTCCGCTGCGTGAGGAGTACTTACGTCAACGGACTACCGATGTGCTGCTCTCTATATAATGAGAAAAATGGAAAAATGTCATATGCCTTAGAAAGAAAAACAGAGGGAGTAGTTCCTGGTAATCAGGAATCCGTAATGTCTAGAGACAGAAGAAACCTTGCCAATAATCTTGAGATTGACAATCACTAAATGAATGTCTAGAGACAGAAGAAATCTTACTAGTAATCAACTAATCATGCACTTAAAGAATGGTATTTATGATAGCCAACTTCTTATTTGTTGGATTGCTGGCTCCATTTCTTTTTCACAGAATGTGTGTGTAGGCAGTTTCCCCAACCGAGCAGCTCCCATGTTCAGCTGGTGAAGCCTGCAGTTATTTGAGGATGGGGCTTGAAAGTATTGAGACAGTTAGTAAACTGAAGTATCTCAGTAATGTCAAAGTAATATAGTTGCATCTCAATAACGCCAAGGTATAATTTATAATTGCCATTTTTTTTTTCTACAAATAAGCATATGGAGATGCAATTGCCTGATTTGTTAATTGTACATGGGTAAAAAAAAGATGGCAGTTGTTAGGAGATGGAATGGAGAAATGACCTAACTAGTTTTTGTTTTCTACTCTTCTTTTCATATAATCAAGTCGGGAACACTGCTTTCTTTCGTGCAGCCGGGAACTAAGTGAAAAGATGCAGAAGGCAAAGGATGTGATAGCGATGCAGAAGGCAAAGGAAGCAATGCAGAAGACAAAGAAAGCAATAAAGATGCAGAAGGCAAAGGATGGGATAGCGATGCAGAAGACAAAGGATTGGATAGCGATGCAGAAGGCAAAGAAAGCGAAGCAGAAGGCAAAAAAAGGGAGAGAGTGATGCAGAGGGGTGGACAATCGGAGTGAATTGCTGGATGGTTGACAGCCTTTTGAAGAACTGATTTACCAGATTGAAGACGTCCATTACTAATTTTGCACCATGGGAGGGGGGTATGATGGGGTATGACCAAACTTTGAACATCTCCACAGCCATACACCTGTGCCATTTGACATGTGTTTGATAAACCTTATTCAATACTCAGCTCATCTGTGACAGAAGAGCTCTTTTGTGTTGTACTGTGGAGGGCTTTAGGAATGCTAAGTTGACCATAGAAATGCCATAGAGCAGAGCAGTAGGGTATAGGGGGCAGTGATGAGGAGACTAAAAAATTGAATGAAAGGAAGACGACGAGGAGACGGAGCGCATCGCAATCGCTGCCCTGCCACCACCCCTGCTGCTTCGGCATCGCGATCGCTCCGTCCCATCCTCCTCCTTCCTGGTCACAAATTATGCTTGCTGCTCAGCATTTGTAAATTGTAGTAATGCGGAGGGTGACACACACTGTTAGTTATTGATGATGAGATAATAGAAAGATTCTTCAAACACATTCATGGAGGCTAAGGGGGTGTTTAATTCCCCAAAAAGTTTTCATCCAAAATTTTTTTCAAGAGAATCTTACATGCATGGAGTAGTAAACGTGTGTTAATGACAAAACCCATTCCATAACCCCAGGTAACTTTTCGAAACGAATCTAATGAGCCTAATTAGGCCATGATTTGCAACAGTGATGCTACAGTAACCATCCGCTAAACATCCACTAATCATAGATTAATTACCATCGTTAGATTCGTCTCGCGATTTCCAGGCGAGATCTATAATTAGTTTTATTATTAGCCTACATTTAGTACGCTTAAATGGTAAGATTCTCTTGCAAAATTTTTTCATCCAATTGAACACCCCCTAAAAGACCAATAAGCAATACGACGTTCAAAGCACATTGCTGAGAAAGAAAGAGAGGGGAAACAAGCTAGGAAGAGACGGAAAAACAGCAGGAAACCACGGGTGCAAGCTGTGCTATATGGATTGCAGGAAACCACGGGTGCAAGCTGTGCTTCAAGTCTCAAGGAAGGATCCATGATCCATGGCAGCCAGGGGCGCAGTGAATTAATGTTGATGAGATGGCAACGAGTCTTTTCTGTGTTGGCAGAATGGCATCATCACCGTCTCGAGCCGTGCGACGATATGCTCCGATTCTCGCTCCATCTCCTCCTTCTCCTCTCCTCCAACAATGCGATCGATCGGTTCAGGCCGATTGCTGCTGACTGTGAAGGAGAGGAGAGAGCAAATTATATGCACCAGCTGTCCAGCTGCACTGCACTCTCATTTTAAGCCCTTGGGAACAAAGGTACAAAGATAAGAGCATACAGTATTTTTCTTCCACAGAGATGATCTTGACGAATGAGATTTGAGACCTGAGAGGATGTGATGGGAGGGAGCCAAGGACGTGGCGCCAAGGACCCCATCAAACTAGACCCCTTTCACTCCCTTCACCTTCATCCTTTCTACCTTTGTTCCTTTTTTTTTTTGGGAAGGAAAAAAGGCTTGCCGTACGTGCCCCGTGGCCGGCCAGGTCAATCGCAGGTCGCACAGCTGATCGACGATGCTTGCCAGAGCACAGATGGACGGCCGAGAGAGAGTGTGTGTGTTTGGAGTTTGGGCATGGTTCCAAGCAGCCTTTTGTTTTTCACTATAAAAAATTGATATTCTAGAATTTAGACCCCGTCAACTACCGCATACAACACCAAATCGGATCCGGGAATCACTACCGGAAATCGGGCCACTGCCGTGTGCTTCACTCTTTGCCGTGAGCAAAAGCTCGGGCACACGGCAA
>CM014276.1:64960547-64980594 GCA_004135705.1 Alloteropsis semialata | reverse complement strand
GAGAGAGAGTGGCGGGCCCCACGTTTTCAACTAACTAAAAAATGTTATAACTCACAAACCAAAAAACCAAATTAAATTTCGATTGCACCATTAAATTCGTTGCAATAAATCCTTCAAAACAAGATCTCAGATGGATATATTTTGATAAAATTCATAAAGAAAAGAAAAAAAAGGTGAGGAGAGAGATGATATGGTAGTTGGGATGGATAAATAAAATATAGTAGAGTTGGGATAGAGTATGTGATTTGAAGTATGACGGGTGCGGGAGAAGTTGGTTTAGAGTACAGAATCTCGATGACCAGGACAGGATATTCCTTTTAGAGGATGCATTTAGAGGACGACCAGTGCGGACAGCCTAAAGTAGGCTACAAAGGGCATGGACGGGACGTCGAGCACTTATCCTCTGGTGCTGCAGGCCCCCTGGGACTATGATTTGGCTACAGACCCAACAAAGGCGCCGGCGTAGGCCATGAGCCCATGAGTGAGTTGAGCCGAGAGCCCCGCACACGGCCGCCTTTTCTCCTCGCCGGCACCACGCCGCCACTTGCACGTACGCGTGCGTGGCACTTGAAGGATGTGTCCCTCCGCCATGGCTCACCGCTAGTGCTAGCCTAGCCCCTCCAAAGCCATATCAGACAACACTAGACCCCACTCACTTTCCATCACCAGAGTTTTATTTACCCATTATTAACCTCCACCAGACCACCACGGCGAGTGATCAGCTCCATTAGCTCAGCTTTTGGCCTGGGTTAACAAGCACGCACTCGATTAGGCCCCTGCTTCAGCTCGGCGGCGTTAACCTCCCCAGCTCCGCTAGTAGCGGCGTCGTGTCACGTCGCCTCCTCACCGTTGAAATTGGGCTGCACAAAAAGTTTCTCCATTTTTTTTAGAAAAGGGGAGAAGTTGTGTGGGGTTCCGTTCAACGGCAAGGCCGGCGAACGAACCGCTCGCGCATTTGCGTTGGAGCAACGCCAACTCTCTTTTTTTCGAGGAGGGGCAACGCCAACTTGTTGCAGATTCTTCGTTCTTCTTGCGAGTTGTGATGGGTGTAGAGACAGAAGTTTGATGAGAACGACACTGTATTCTGTAAAGAACAGATAGGAACCCGATCTATATCGCATACCGCTTTGCTTTCTTCACGACATCGGAAGCTAACTAATGTTCTCCAGCACCAACAGAACAAAAACACACTGTTCGAACCCAGTAACGTCTAGTAGTAAAAGAAGGTGTATAGCTGAAGCTTTGCATAGTACTAAAAGGCTAATGCTGTATAGTAATGCTTCGTAGTTGGGACATACAAATCCTGAAATCCAATGTAAACGTGAAAAGCAGGATCAACTAGTATCAACTAAAACGTTCTTTGTGGCAAAAGCAACCAAAAAGAACAAGAAAAGAAAAGAAAACCACTTGAACCCTAGTTGTCCAAGTTGCAGTCATGGCTGTGCCTGTGCAAGCTAAGTGGAATTTCAATCTGCTTCTACAAAAGTACTAACGTATCTAATGAGGCGGCCAAAAAATTAAAGAAGCAAATTAGAGGACAATGCAGCTTGGTATTCCCTTTGTCATTGGGCCGATCGAGCAGGTCAAATCCGTGGAGCACAATGAGTAGGGTTTAGTCGCCCTGGCCCAGAGGTTTCTCGTGCTCAAGTGGATTAGCACTTGCCAAAGCACGCCAACTTTGCAGAAAGGTGAAAGCCTGACCGCTAACTGCCTGTTGCAGGCACCGTAGCTGCCTACCTAGCTAACCCAGATGCATGCTAGCTAGGCAAATACATGGCCCTTTTTGGTTTTCCAGCGCTAGATACTGTTCACAACTTTGACTACTAATTAAAGGTATTAAATAAAGGTATTTTACAAAACTAACTCCAGAACCCCTGCACTAGGAACCTGAAGAATCTAATGAGGCTTTTGACCGCATGATTAGAGGATGATTAGAGGATGGTTACTGTAGCCAATCATCGATTAATTAGACTCATTAGATTCATCTCGAAAAGTTACGCTCATCCGTGAAGAGGTTTTGCAAATAGACTTTATTTAGTACTCCATGCAAAAAAAGATTCCCTCCTAGCAATGCTAGATGCTAGAAAACCAAACAAGGCCAAGGAGCTTCCTCAATCCTCATCGTCATCGGCATTTTAATTTCTCGCTTGGTGTCCATCCCTTTAGGGCCTGTTTAGTTTCTCGTCACATCAAATTTTTCACTATTCATCAAAGGAAATCTTACATGCATGAAGTAGCAAACGTGTGTTAATGACAAAAACCCATTCCATAACCCCCGGGTAACTTCGCGAGACGAATCTAATGAGCCTAATTAGGCCATGATTAGACAACATCGTGCTACAGTAAACAATCTCTAATGACGGATTAATTAGGCTTAATAGATTCATCTCGCGATTTCCCGTCCATCCGTGTAATTAGTTTTATAATTAGATCATGTTTAGTCCTCCTAATCTTTGATTTAGTTTTGCTACAGTAAATTTCGCAAACTTACCTACCCCAACTAAACAAAACAGGCCTTCGTTTCTTCTTCTTCTTTTTTATCGAATTCCATGTCAAACAGACAGATGGCATATTCTGCGTCCAAATAATGGGGCTGTGCAGCCATGACTGTGGAACCTTCTCTCCTTTTTTCCCCCTATGGTCTGAACCTGCAGTGTTGTTTTAAACCCCTACCATGCATCAGTCGTGATAGCTCTGTTTGAAGATCAAAATTTTCCTGAATCTACCACTGAATAAATTTTACTGAAAATGTAATCCTCCATTTTGAGTTATAGGACTCAACTCGGATAAGCAGTTTCTATCACAGATAACCTTTTCTTTCCACCTGAGCAATGCTCTGTTCGCTAACAAGGCAGAGAATTTGGTTCTCAGATGAGTTCAATTTGCACTCTGTTTTGTACGTGCAAGACGCTGACCGAGGCAATATTGTACTGTAAATAAAGCTGGTGGATCGGGTGGACATTGTACATCGATCGGCAATGATGTTTATTCAAAAAAAAATCGGCAATGATGGGTCGCCCCACTCTCCTCCTCGTGCATGCAGATCGCAGGCGCTTTTTGGGCAACTTTGCTTTGCAGTTGCAGCTGGCTGGGGTGTATGCGCGTGGTCGTGACAGTGACCCGCGCCGGCCCAAGTGTTTGTCCAAATGGGCTGGTCGTCAGATTCCAAAGTCTGGAGCTAGCGGCTCCGGAACACAGCAAGGTGTGGCTGGTGACCAAACCGTCCACGTGCGTCTGCATGTGTTGACCCTTCCAGATGGCAACATCTCCATGCACGCATGCACGCCCTATGTGTGTCTAGAGTTCAAACTTCAGGCAAGACTGTGTCTTTAGTCTTTACCCCCTCTTCTTTGCATATTGCATTATTCTAGATGATAGTGCTCAGGAAGTCAGGATTACTACTGGAAAAAACTGTGTCTAACTTCTTGAGTAAATAAAATTTAAACGGTTTAAAAACAGAGATAGAATTAGTAAACAGAAAATTCGCTAGTTTATGCTGGACTTGTTCATAGGGGGAAAAAAGGGGGAACATTTGTGTATTTTTTTTAAGTATTGGATAGGGACGTAAGTGAGTTGTATGGACCGAATCTTGTTTCGATTTGACAATGGGTGGACTTGTACCTAACAAGTGAATTAAACAACAGAATTCAGTAGTTAATCCGGATCTTAAGTAGTATTGTACCTGATCCATGGCTTATTTTATTTTCTGCAAGTATACTTTGTGGTTCTCTCGTCAGTACGTACGTCAGAAAACCAACAAAAAAAGTCGTGTCTCTCATATGAACACATGCACTCGCATGTGAATGCATGCTACACACCACACTGTCATAGGGGATCCATGTACTCCGTGGACTGCCGGGCATAATTTAGTTTAGTGGTGGTAATCATAGCTTAAGAGGCCTCGAATTAAATCATATTCAACTGACTGACTGTTGATGTTTTTTTTTGTTACCTTCGAAATGCTGGTGCTCTCTTGAGATACCAGACAGGAGACTTTGATTTTCCCTACTTTGCTGCAGGGATATTTTGTCCAAAGGATTCCTGCGCGCATCCACACAAATAAACTGGAGCCGACTTCAACACAGCTGTGCCAATAAAATCCGAGTTGTGGTCATGTCGACCGCAATGCAACTACTATAGCAGTTCCAGGCCCCAGTTGCATCGAGTTGCTCCCTCTCTCTCTCCTTGTGTTCAGACTTCGCTTCTTTTTTTTCCTTCTTTTTTTCCCTGAACTTCTCTTTTTTTTTCCCTGAACTTCTCAGCTAAGACCTTCTCTTCCAGTATTTCTTTTGCGAACATTCCAGTATTCTAACATGTGGTTGGGCTGGAGAAAGATTGGCATGGAAGAATGACAGCCGTCCGATTGTTGCCTGGAGCCCTGGACGACACGAGATGTAGTATTCGCTCGAAAAAAAAAAGAAAAAAAATGTAATAGTTTTTAGCTTCCCGTCGCGCATGTGGCTAGTACTTTGAGCCTGTTCGGCTGGTAGAATGAATAGTGCTCGACTGGTAGAATGAATAGTATTGTGTGAGAGAAAATAAGCCGAAAGAAGCCAGCCGAGCACTGTTCATCGGACCAGCCGAACAGGCTCTTTGTTTATTCAGAGCCGTATCATCCGGCCGTGATCCCACGCAACCGATGCTAGCTATGCATCCCAGATTCTGAGCTCCAACGGCCGTTCGGCGTTCGAGACCTTTGACTTGGCGACGTCAACGGATGCCCAACGACCCCGCACACATACACATTGCGTGAGTGCGATGGGATCGACCAGCCCTTTTATAGAAAGGCGAAGAAACATGCTTGCCATCGAAGCAAGGCTCCTAGATTTGCGTCTCCAACACATGTCCCCTTTCTGCGCAAGTCACGCTTCTATGCGCAATGCAGGCATGCGTCGAGATCTCTCACTTGCATTCAGGCTTCTGGAGGATTGAGCCTCAAAACCTTTTCTGCCGGATTTAACCCGCAATGGGACAATGTTAACAGAGACTTTTTCAATATGAGTTAAGCGTGCAGTAATCTCAAAGGTTCTGCAGAAAATTTAAACGCCATGTCACGCGGTGAGCCGATGACTATCTACTGTTACAAACACAAGTTTTTGTTCACTTTAGCTTTGTGCTAAATAAAATCTATTATCTATTATTTTAATACAATAGTGTTAAAAGAAGCCACCACGTTTGTCGAGAGGGTCTAGAAATTCCCACATTAATCCAAAAAAGAAAAGAATATGCACCGTTAGATTTAATGTATATCTAACGGTCCTAGAAATTTTCACGTTAATAAAAAAAAGAATATGCACCGTTGGATTTAATGTATATCTAAGGGTCCTAGAAATTCCCATGTTAATCCAAAATAGTTAAAAGAAGCCGCCACGTTCGTTGAGGGGGTCTAGAAATTCCCACGTTAATCCAGAAAAGAAAAGAATATGCACAGTTGAATTTAATATATATCTAACGGTCCTACAAATTCCCACGTTAATCCAAAAAAGAAAAGAATATGCACCGTTGGATTCAATGTATATCTAAGGGTCCTAGAAATTCCAACGTTAATCAAAAAAGAAAAGAATATACACCATTGGATTTTATGTATGTCTAACTTACCCCTAAAAATTCTCATAAAAAATATTAATAATAGCTAATTTTGGAATAAAAAAGCAAATTAGCAACAAGTGTCCACGTCGAATACGGTTAGGGTCCTATAAATTCCAATGTTAATCCAAAAAATAAAAGAATATACACCATTGGATTTAATGTAAATCTAACGGTCTAACTTACCCCTAAAAGTTCTCATAAAAAATATTAGTAATAGCTAATTTTGAAATAAAAAACAAATTAGCAACAAGTGTCCACGTCGAATACGGTTATAACTCTAAATGAAAATGCAAATAAAATGCCAATATAATTTTTATTTATTTAACTTTCGGTGGATCCAATTAGCAGTCTTGCAAGATCAACGCAAAAGTATCACAGGTGGCGCGGACGATGCGACCACTGAAGGTACTGGGGGAGAAAAACAAAAAGAAATGGCAATGGTACGCATTGAGCCAATAACCTAGATCTCAAACTCAATCTCAAAAATAAATTAAATAAAAATAAATGGTAATAGTATGCATGGGACAAAAACCAAAAAATGATGCATCTATTGCCCATTAAGGTTTCAAATTCAAACTCATTGTCAAATTCTAACTATTACCGAAAATGATATGCATTAAATCAATAACCTATATCTCATCTCCCTGTAAACATGAAAATATAATTTATCAACATCACTGCAACTTTCACCAAAAAATTCTATATAAGTTATTTTCTTCTCACTTGAACTCACGTTCCAAAAAAAACTATGACATATTACTCTAAGTTTGTAGGACAAAATAATTACAACGGCATGACTAAGTAAAACTATTTTCATCTATTAATTTGAACTCAAAATCCGTTTGTTAAGAAAACAAACACTAGCTTCCCGCGCTATTTGCGCGGGTTACCTCGCTAGTTTATCAAACTTTAACGACCAAGCTTACAAAAAAGCATATCATTGAATTAGTTTTATTAAAGTAGACCATGAAAGATGTTCTGACAGTGCATTTATTTGTATATTAGATGTTTTATATTTTTCTGTAGACTTGATTAAAAATTTAAAGAATTAACTTAGGATCAAAGCTAAAAACTACTAATTTTGTGGAACGGACGGAGTAGTCTATAACATGGACACGATCTATTAGCTGACACTTAGACTACCAATTTCTACAAATACATATTATAAATAAAAAAATGATTTACAATATGAAATCATTTTACATAATGCAATGGATCGGATCTACAAGCATCACTGATCGATCTTATCTTGCAAGACTATATTTGATTTTTGTCTTAATAGTCAGAGTTAAAAGAAATGTGTCAGAATAAATTCAAAACTACTTGTTGCTCCGTTCTACTCCAAGTCGTCGCGATCGGTAGCACATCTCCGAGATCCGTGCACCGTGCTGCTGAGCTAACTTGAACAAGAAGCGAGGCTTTCTGGCTTTGGATGCGTCTCCGTTTTGTGTAGCACGTATCACGTTCGCTTGCCCGATAAGCACGGCACAGTGCTAGGTGCTGATGACTGCTACAGCATATAGCACAGTACCTCTACAATCTTGCTGAGAATCAGGACCAAGTGTAGCTAGGTAGATAGAGTACTATTACTCATCACTGTATCTAGCAACGACTAGGATAGCACAGTTGAGGTCCTGTTTAGTTCCATCGAATTTGACCAATTCGATCAAAAATATCTTTTTGAAAAACATGCTCCTCTCTCTGTTTTTACGCTTCCCAATGCATTTTACAACAGTCAATTCGATCCAATTCGCGCGAACTAAACAAGGAGTCAAACAGAGATAACGGCCCTTTTTTAGGCTGCACTCAAAGCCGGCCGCCAGAGGAAGGGGTTGCAATGTTCGTCCCTTAGGCTTCGCACTGGTGGTCCTCTATTTCCATCCTCTAAAAGGAATATTTCGTCCTGGTCATCGAGATTCTCTCCTCTATACCACTTTCTCCCGCACCCGTCATACTCTATATCTCATACTCTATACTAACTCCCAACAACGGCCCCACTTGTCATCCTCTATAAATTTTATCAAAATATATCCATCTGAGATCTTGTTTTGAAGGATTTATTGCAACGAATTTAATGATGCAATCGGAATTTAATTTGATTTTTTGGTTTGTGAGTTATAACATTTTTTAGTTAGTTGAAAATATGGGGCCCGCCACTCACCTCTCCTCTCTCTCCCGCGCATGCTGCCACGCCGCCTGCTCTGGCAGCGCGCCTGCTCCTCTGTCTCCGCTTGATTTCCCGGAGAGGCGAGTCGTCCGCTGCCGTAGCGTGCGTGTACCGGATGCCGCTGCAGCAGTTTTTGGTCCGGTAAAGGGATAGCGTAGGGCGTCCCGGACACCACTGGGGTCAGCCTTACACGCAAGCTCGGAGCCTCGGTGCGCCGACTTTTACAAAGTGTGAACCCACATCCATCAGTCTGAAAATTGTTCCCCGGTCCATGGCCTAGCCACTTGGGCGTATACAAAATCTAATGGCCGTCACAGCTTGCTCTGGACAGTATAATATCCAGCTTGCTCGATGCTGTAAGCCGTTGCAGGAACATGAAGAGACCGATCCTTAGATGTCGTTTTGTGAGAGTGAATGAGTGATCCTCAGCCCAACCGTTCGTGTTCACACTGAGTTTACACAGTTATTTCCGGCTGCAGAAGAAAATGGAGAGGAGACAATGTTAACGGCGGAACCGAGAGAGTATAGACAACGAAGCCAAAGGTTGCCGCTCGCGCTTTGCTTGCGCGGCGGAGCAAGGAATTAGGAATATGAAAAGCACGGCTGCGCGGAAACAAAGGAGGGAGGAGGAATCGCGTGAGCGCTAAGTCAAGCCGAAAGCCAAGCCAAGCCGTCTCGCCCCGGGCTCAGCTGTACAAGACGGGAGAGACCGCGCGGCGGCGGCACGGCCGCGACAGGACCGCACCGGGGCCGCGGCCGACGACTCTATCTATGGTTGGATCGCGTGCCCTTCGTCGCTGTTCACCACGTCCGCTGCCCCGTCGCTGTGCAGCTGTTCGGCATGGAAAGGATGTTTCTTTCGACAACACATGAGGGACCATGCATGATGCGTGGGTGCCTACAGGACAACGGTTTTGCTGGGACGAAAAATGTTTGTTCATATCATAGCTAGCACACCTGATCTGCGAACCAATATTTTCTATATCACAATACTATGCGAGTAGGTCCAATTACTTCGTGTTGACTTTTTAAAGCCATTATAAGCATTTAATTAGGAGGTCAGGTGACAATATCCGAAATTGCCGTATCATATAATATGAGTATATATCATGCCACTTTATCTGAAATCGCTATGTGATATAATATGAGCATGATACAACTCTCTCAATTAACATCATAGGATTGTTTATCTTAGACTTTCGAGGCAATTGACTATTGCATATGTGATATGTTGTGTCTATGAAGGTGGACCCATAACAAACAACAACATCCCAATGCTAGGTGCACATTCTAATGGTTGGATTTTGGACGTGCTTGGCTGCCAGCCACAACCGCCTCCGCCACAAGGTATGGCGTCGATTTTGTCCGCCACACTCTGTGACAAGAATGCACTTGTATTCTGTGCAGCGCACATGATTCAAGATAGGTAAAGCAAGCAGCGGCCACATATGCACATCCGTGGCGTGGCATGCTGTGGCTGGCTACTAAGCACGTCCTTCGTGTCTAAACTATATCCCAATAATAATATTGCTTTCTCCTCCTATACACAGTAATTTATTGTTACCTTACCAGACAGATATTCGTGACAAATTGAATTACCAAATTTATTCTTATAAATCTGGATATATCTTTTTCTTTGAAACGAAAAGTCTGAATATATCTGGCAACAAACGCATGCCACATCAAATGCTGCCGTGAACACAAGCTGACGCAATGAATCACAAACACCAGACCTGAATGCCACGGTAGGCCTACCATCGTCTCTTCACTGTCATTCCTTGCTGCTTTAGGACGCGTTTAGATGCATCCATTATGCAATTTCTTCTCTCGCGGTCCAATGCATAAACTTTATGCATTTCGTATGCATCTAAATACCCCCTTAGGCCAATCCCAGTGGAGATTTTATAGAAGTTTCATACACATTAAATGAGGTGACACATCAGCATAGATGAAGATATGGCATGATAATAATGAAGAGAGAGAGGGAATGAGTTTCGTTAGGATGAAATTATATATACACTGTTTCCAAGATTATGAAACCTGATGAAACTACCATTGGGAGCTATAGAGTTTCATTTCATTCCTCTCCATCCAATCATGTGTATCGCAATAAATGATTTTGCCTATGAAATCACAAAATGAAACTATCCATTGGGAGGCCATGTTTCATCTATCAACTCAAGCATAGTTAGATGATGTGCCATTCTTGAAAATAGTAAGATGAAACTCTCCGCTGGGAATCGCCTTATTCACTCTCCCTCGTTTAGCCGTCCGCCCGTCCCTCTGATTTTTTTTCCCTTTTCTCTTTCGCTCGAGTTCCTTGACTTTCCCTTTGGCCGTGTTCGGATGGACAGGACAATAAATTGTCTCCAAGGAATCTTGCATGAAGTACTAAATGAAGTCTATTTACAAAACATTTTCACAGATGAGTGCAACTTTGCGCGACGAATCTAACGAGCCTAATTAATCCATGACTACAGTAATGCTACAGTAATCATCCTCTAATCGTGCGGTCAAAGGCCTCATTAGATTCGTCTCGCGAATTTGCCAGGGGGTTGTGAAGGTAGTTTTGTAAACTGGCTTTATTTAATACCCCTAATTAGTGGTCAAAGTAGGGTGCAAAAAATTTGTTCCATCATCTAAACACGGCCTTGTATTCGTACTCAGGACCCAACCAAAATTTCTGCACCCGCCATAAAAGACCACCAACACTTCAACTCTTCGGGGGTGTTCAATTCCCCCAACTTTTCACTTTTTGCAAAAAGTTTTTCACACTGACAACCATGTCCCCCCACAGAACACGCTTTCTAATGCAAAAAGTTTTCACCATTTTTTCTACTTTCACTGGAATTAAACACCCCCTTCAACGCAGACAAATTCAAGAGAAAGGCAGGCCTCCTCCTGCAAGCAGAGGTCCATGTCATAATGTCAGTACTCCATGCATCTGGTTCTACAGCAGCAAATTAAGCATATCAATTAAGCAGAAGCCGTAATTACAAACATTTGATAAAAAGGAGAGGTACAAAACTGTAAAGGTGTTGGCTTTTTTTTACAATATTCTAGTCAAGGATCGAGAGAAGAGACTGACAATTCACAGCCAATTGCTTGCTCTTGGGTCTCTAAGGGCCTGTTTAGTTCCTCAGTATGCAAAATCAGAATGCAAAATGAGTGCATTGGAAAGCACGCGCAGAGAGAAAAAAGTGCATTGGAAAGCGCGTAGAATGCAAAATGGGCACATTATGCATAATGGGGCCGGAACTAAACAGGCCCTAAGAGACACCACTGACCCTTTCTTTAATCACAGGGCGCATATTTGTTCACCAAAATTTTTTCAGGTAATAAATGCATCTTTGACCGCTAATTAGGGGTATTAAATAAACTAAGTTTACAAAACTACCTCCACAACCCCCTGCAAATTCGCGAGACGAATCTAATGAGGCCTTTGACCGCACGATTAGAGGATAATTACTGTAGCATTACTGTTGCAAATCATGGATTAATTAGGCTCGTTAGATTCGTCGCGCAAAGTTACACTTATCTGTGAAAAGGTTTTGTAAATAGACTTCATTTAGACCTCCATACATGCGCGATTCCGTTTTGTAAATTTTTTGAAGAACTGCTCTATGGTTGGCAGGTTACAGTCAGGTCCAGCCAAATTATGGATCTGTATTTTTGGCAGTAAGGCCCTGTTTAGTTCACCTAAAAAAATAAAAAGTTTTCAACTAGAGAACCATGTCAGTTCATATGCATGCGACTCAATACATAAATACTATGCATAACAGGTGCATCTAAACACCCCCTAAATTAAAGTGCATAAATGCATAGCCATAAAATGCCGATGACAGCAGGGCACAATCTTTGGGCCGTGTTTCGTAGGGGTGAAAAAAAATTTCACAAAAAGAATCCTTCATGCATGGAGTACTAAATAAAGTCTATTTGCAAAACCTTTTCACGGATGAGCGTAACTTTTCGCGACGAATCTAACGAGCCTAATTAATCTATAATTTGCTACAGTAATATTACAGTAATCCTCTAATCATGCGGTCAAAGGCCTTATTAGATTCGTCTCGCGAATTTGTCAGAGGTTGTGGAGGTAATTTTATAAACTGACTTTATTTAATACCTTTAATTAGTGGTCAAAGTAGGTTAAAAATAGTCCACCCTCCATCTAAACAGATCCCTCTGAATACAGAATGGCCCCGTTTGGTTTTCCAGTGCTAGAAACTGTTCATAACTTTGATCACTAATTAAATGTTTTAAATAAAGGTATTTTACAAAATTAACTCCAGAACCCCTGCACTAGGAACCCTGAAGAATCTAATGAGGCCTTTAACCGCATGATTAGAGGATGATTAGAGAATGGTTACTGTAGCATCACTGTAGCCAATCATCGATTAATTAGGCTCATTAGATTCGTCTCGAAAAGTTACGCTCATCCGTGAAGAGGTTTTGCAAATAGATTTCATTTAGTACTCCATCTAAGAAAGATTTCCTCCGTGCTGATGCTGACATCAGCCAATACTAGCCGCAGTGTACAGCGGAGCTCTCTTCACAGGGCACAGCAGTCAGCAGCAAGTTGCGCCACCACTGGCGTCCCCATCGCGCCTTGACTCTGACCTCCCTCTTCCTCCTCAAGTCCAAACCGCCCACTGCAGGAGTATTTATTATTTTCATCAGCAGCACACCCCGTTTGATCTGCGCCCGCTCCCATTTCCTCCACTTGGAATGCCTGCCGCTTATTAATTGCGGTTGAATCAAATGCACAACTGGGACTGGTGCGCCGCCTACCACGAGACAACAGAGGACACGAGAAAGTATGAGAGAGAAACAAGGAGCCAGCGCCAGGCGAGATGGAAATGGATCCCTGAATCCCTGAATAAAGAAAGGCAGCCAAGAGAAATGGGGATAAACAAATCCGATCCGCACCGCTGAGCGCATCGGAGTCAAAACCAGCCGTCCCTATCTTTCTTCTGACTTTCCTCTCCGCCCTCTTGCTCCTGTGATGTCCTCGTCCTCTTTCTGCGTCTCCTCTCAAAATCTCGCGATTCAGCGCGGACGAGAAAGAAAAATGAGGAAATCTTCCATGCAAAGTTCCTTGCTCTTGGTGCTTCTCTGAACCTCTGTCTGGATTTTGCTTAAAGGGCAGGCCTTTCCTCTTCTTGTTGGCCCTCTGCAACAATTGCTGGTTTCATCGCTTCTGTTCGTGTCTGTTCTTGATGCTTGGATGCATGCAGCGTAGCAAGGTGGTGTGAGTTTTGGCGAGAATTCCTTCCTGTGTGTCTTGTAATCGTTCATGCACTGCGGGAAAAGATCCTCCTTTCCGGATCCCGCCGCCGTTTCTCGCCGGAGATGGGGGGCTTCCGCTGGCTGTTCCACTTCTTGCTCGCCGCCGTTCTGCTTCACGTCCATGGCGGCCAGTCCCTGAACCAGACGTGCCACCCCGCTGACCTGCAGGCGCTCCTCGACTTCTCCAATGGCTTGGAAAGTAAAGCCGCCGGGCTTGTCGGGTGGGGTTCTGGCGACGCCGCCTGCTGCTCCTGGACCGGCGTCGCCTGCGATCTTGGGAGAGTGGTCGGCCTGGATCTCTCCAACAAGAGCCTCCACGGCGACATCTCCTCCTCGCTCGCCTCCCTCGACGGCCTCCTCACGCTGAACCTCTCCCGCAACTCGCTCCGCGGCGCGGCGCCGGTGGTGCTCGCCCGGCTGCCGAGGCTGCGGGCGCTCGACCTCAGCGTGAACGGGCTCTCCGGCCCGTTCCCGGCGAGCGACGGCGGCTTCCCGGCGATCGAGGTGGTCAACATCTCCTCCAACAGCTTCGACGGGCCGCACCCCGCGTTCCCCGCTGCGGCGAACCTGACGGTTCTTGATATCTCCGGCAACAACTTCTCCGGCGGCATCAACTCAGCCGCGCTCTGTCTTGCGCCGGTCGAGGTCCTGCGGTTCTCGGGGAATGGCTTCTCCGGTGAGGTCCCCAGCGGCCTCAGCCGATGCAAGGCGCTCGCGGAGCTCTCTCTCGACGGCAATGGCTTGACTGGAAACATCCCCAGTGACCTCTACACGTTGCCCAACTTGAGGAGGCTGAGCTTACAGGAAAATAAGCTCGCCGGCAACCTCGGCAATGACCTTGGTAACCTCTCTCAGCTTGTGCAGCTTGACTTGTCCAATAACAGGTTCTCTGGTTCCATTCCTGATGTGTTTGGAGGTATGAGGACGCTGGAGTGCCTAAACTTGGCCTCCAATAGGTTCCATGGTGAATTGCCTGCTTCTTTGTCAAGTTGTCAAATGCTGAGGACAATCAGCCTAAGGAACAACTCGCTGTCTGGTGAGATTGCTATCAGCTTCAAATTGCTTCAGAAGCTGAACACTTTTGATGCTGGAACCAATAATCTGACTGGCACTATACCTTCTGGCATCACCGTGTGTGCTGAGTTGAGGACGCTGAACCTTGCAAGAAACAAGCTCGTTGGGGAGATACCAGAGAGCTTTAAGGATTTGAGATCCCTGTCGTACCTCTCACTGACAGGAAATGGCTTCACGAACCTGTCATCAACATTGCAAGTCTTGCAACACCTGCCCAACCTCACAAGTTTGGTGCTCACCAGGAATTTCCGTGGTGGTGAGACAATGCCAGCGGATGGCATCAATGGGTTCAAGAGCATTCAGGTGCTTGTCCTGGCAAACTGTTTGCTCTCGGGCATAATTCCGCCTTGGCTACAGAGCTTGGAGAATCTCAATATGCTGGACATTTCGTGGAACAAGTTGAATGGGAATATCCCACCAT
Source organism: Alloteropsis semialata (assembly GCA_004135705.1). Classification (NCBI taxonomy): domain Eukaryota; kingdom Viridiplantae; phylum Streptophyta; class Magnoliopsida; order Poales; family Poaceae; genus Alloteropsis; species Alloteropsis semialata. The sequence continues at coordinate 64,966,057 of CM014276.1, read as the reverse complement.
GGCTAGGGAAGCTGAACAATCTCTTCTACATCGACCTGTCAAACAATTCTTTCAGTGGGGAGCTGCCTATGAGCTTCACACAGATGAGGAGTTTGATTTCAACTAATGGCTCGAATGAGAATTCACCAACAGAGGACCTCCCATTATTCATCAAGAAGAATTCAACTGGCAAAGGTCTGCAGTACAACCAAGTCAGCAGCTTTCCTCCATCTCTTATACTCTCAAACAACTTGCTTGTTGGGCCGATCTGGTCGAACTTTGGTCATCTTGTGAAGCTTCATGTGCTGGACTTGAGCTGGAACAACTTCTCAGGGCCAATTCCTGATGAGTTGTCAAACATGTCAAGCTTGGAAATGCTGAATTTGGCCCACAACGATCTCAATGGGACAATACCTTCATCTCTAATGAAGCTAAATTTTCTCTCCAAGTTTGATGTTTCATACAACAATTTGACTGGAGATATCCCTACTGGTGGGCAATTCTCTACTTTCACAAATGAGAATTTTGAAGGCAACTCTGCACTCTGTCTTCTTCGGAACTCTTCATGCTCAGAGAAGGCTTCGTTTGTGGAAGCTGCACACAGTAAGAAGAAGAGCAAAGCCGCCCTTGTCGCCCTTGGACTGGGAACTGCAGTTGGGGTTGTCTTTTTCTTGTTTTGTGCTTATGTGATTATGTCAAGGATTGTTCATTCAAGAATGCAGGAGCGCAATCCAAAGGCTGTAGCAAATGCTGAAGACTCAGAGTCGTCTAATTCATGCCTGGTGCTGCTTTTTCAAAACAACAAAGAATTCAGCATTGATGACATCTTGAAATCCACTAACAACTTTGATCAAGCTTATATAGTCGGATGTGGTGGTTTTGGTCTTGTCTACAAATCAACACTACCAGATGGGAGGAGAGTTGCGATCAAAAGGCTTTCTGGTGACTACTCTCAGATTGAGCGGGAATTCCAAGCTGAGGTGGAGACACTTTCACGGGCTCAACATGAAAACCTTGTCTTGCTGCAAGGTTATTGTAAGGTTGGCAATGACAGGCTATTGATCTACTCATATATGGAGAATGGCAGCTTGGACTACTGGCTTCACGAGAGGGCTGATAGTGGGATGCTGCTGGATTGGCAGAAGAGGCTACGGATAGCACAGGGTGCAGCAAAGGGGCTGGCATACTTGCATATGTCTTGTGATCCCCACATATTGCACCGAGATATCAAATCAAGCAATATCCTTCTGGATGAGAACTTTGAAGCCCACCTGGCCGACTTTGGTTTAGCGAGGCTCATCTGCGCATATGAGACACATGTCACCACAGATGTTGTGGGAACCTTGGGCTACATTCCCCCTGAATATGGGCAATCGCCTGTAGCAACTTACAAGGGTGATATATACAGTTTTGGTATTGTTCTGCTCGAGCTGCTCACTGGTCGGAGGCCTGTGGACATGTGCAGGCCAAAAGGGACCAGGGATGTCGTGTCATGGGTGCTTCAGATGAAAGAGGAGGGCAGGGAAACTGAAGTTTTCCATCCAAGCATACATCACAAGGAGAATGAAAGACAGTTGATGAGAATCCTCGAGATAGCATGCCTTTGTGTGACCTCTGCTCCTAAGTCAAGACCAACATCGCAGCAGCTAGTCGCATGGCTCGACAGCATTGCAGAAACTGAGGTTTAGTGCAACCTGGAGTTTCCAGTGGTTTCAATTTGCTTGCTTGAGCAGGATCAGCTTGATAGTTTCGTAAGAATGATTAGTTCTGTACATAATATTTACATAGAGTGATATGCCGAGAGTTGTCTTGTCTTGCTCTCCTCTCGAGTAATGATGTGAGCATCTTTTTTACTTCATAAGGTGGTTGCAAGATCACCAGAGTGTACAAATGCTTTGTAGGTCTGAAGTCTGAACCATCATCAGTACAATAATCTAACGGTTATATGAGCAGTTTTTTTCTACAGATTTGTGGTGTAGCTTATTCCACCTGGTACAGATTTTGTAGGTCTCTGTTTCAGCAATTTTTGTCTATTTAATATTTCTTCAGTTAAAGTTTACGTCCTTTTCAATTTTGTTGCAAGCTAAGCATGGTCCATGAACATTGCTTGCACTGGCAAAGCCCAGTATGGTTTGTGATTTGGGTCATTATTATTGGTTGATGCAGGGAACCAGTGGTGCAGATATGTTTCTGTCACTCTACAACACTGTATTTTTATTGTAGCCTGATGGTATGATGTTCCTGACTGGGCTGCTTGACCTCTGGTAGACATTCTAAATGCGAGGCCTGAAGGCAACAGGAAACATCTTGATTATCCCCTTTCAAACATCTTGATTATCGCCTTTCCAAAGGAGGGGGGGAAAGAAGCTTGATCATGATGGCACTGACTGGTAGGAGTATTCATACTTGTTGATCATCATAGGCCACAAATCAAAGCCTTTTTCTTTTGGAAAGACTCCAGATTTCAACTCTGTGGGCATGAAGAAACAAGAGGTGGAATAACAGCATTGCCTCACCCGTTTCCGGCTGCCCCTCTCAATTTTGGATTCCGTTGCCGCCGTGCCGGACGGTTCGTCACCTGCATCTTCAGTAGTACGGAGTACAGCTTTGCGCTTACTGACTTGCGCTGCCGCGCGCGTGTTTCGACCAGGCGGCAGCGTGCCCCGCGTGCAGTTGCGTCGAGACTGCCAGTGCCAGCCTGGAGCCACAGCTCCCCGCGCAGGCACGGCCGCATTGGCGAAGTCACGACGCGAGGCGCGCCGGGGCCGGAAGTCTATGGTGGCCGACCTCGCGCCCTCCGCGCCGCGCCAGGGAACGGCATGTTTCGCTCGGCGGCAGCGGCGGCCGTGCGCGGACGGAAAGAGAAGTCGGGCCGAAACCGGCGGTAGGCCGTGCCCGAAGGAGAGCCTGAGCGACTTTCGGCCCGAAAGCGAGAAGTACTTCTCTCTTACTGTTAGCGCTAAATGGGCCTAAAAGGTAGAAGGCGCCAGGTAGATGAGGCCCACACAGTTAACAAGAAGGGCATTGCAGATCTATTTTTTTCCCCACGGAGAAGTGAAGTCATGTTTTGGCCCAATACAATCAGGAGAGAATAATTAGCGGTAGCCGGTATTTATTCTCTTTTTGTTTTGCATGGACGCAGGCCTACGTATCTGACGACGGTAACCCATATTGCTTTCGTTTTCCCAATTTCAGACGCATGCCTCACCGCAGCTTCCTCTTTGTGTGATCAACCTTAACTGGTGCTGTACTCTCTGACAGACAACTACACCATCCTAAGCCTCCAAGGCTTAAACGACTAGGCCGGAGTCCTCTTCTAAATCCATGCCCTTTGGAGCAAATGATTCATCTCCTGTTCCCGTGTTACAGGGCTCTTTTTTCACCGAATGTGTCTGTCGGTCAATACTCCGTCACAAAATCACACGACATGGTAAAAGAAAATTAAGAAGAAAATGTTACCGCGAGACCGAGACACTGGCTGCGTCTCCATATTGTTTTCCCCATTCTTCTTCTTCTTCTAGGGCATATTATCCATCACCAATTCAGAAGAGAGAAAGCAACACAGCACGCAGGAGGTGGGGGCAGCGGTACTTGCCTAGTGGGGCAGCGCGCGCGTTGTCATCTCATCTCTTCTCATCACCTCACACTCACACATCCGCCATCCCCTCTCTCTCACCTCTCGCTGCATCTAGCTTCAGCCACCATTATTACCACCCACGACTTTGCGCGGGCCGAAAGATCGCCACACCACTGACACTGTGTGGGTCGGGCCACGTCCCCACCGCGCACGAGCTGACGAGCAGCTCCATCGCAAGCCCTTTACTGCAACCAATCACTCGCATACAAACCCTCACCTGCGGGGTGTTTCAGTTGCAGCCTGAAGATTGGCGGTAACAATCTAACGGCATGTTTAGTTGGGTGAGAAAGTTTGCGAAATTTACTGTAGCAGAACTAAATCGAAGATTAGGAGGACTAAACATAATCTAATTATAAAACTAAATACATGGATGGACGGGAAATCGCGAGACGAATCTATTAAGCCTAATTAATCTGTCATTAGAGATTGTTTACTGTAGCATGAAGTTGTCTAATCATGGCCAAATTAGGCTCATTAGATTCGTCTCGCAAAGTTACCGGGGGTTATGGAATGGGTTTTGTCATTAACACATGTTTAATACTCCATGCATGTAAGATTCATTTTGATGAATAGTGAAGTTTCATGAATAGTGAAGTTTGGGGTGGGAACTAAACAGGTCCTAAGAATTTAAGGGCATGCATACGGTTAGAGACCTGTTTTTGATATAAGTTTTTTTTTTCACGTGTATTAAAAAACCGTTTTGTTAACCTGAAATACATGTAACTGAACTTTTAAATCCATTCGTTCAGAATAGTCACGACCTTCTAGATAAACCCTCTATAGTGGTCGCTGGTCCTATTCGCTATTAATGGTTCGTGGAAAAGTTGCGTACCCAGAGCAATTCTGACGGTGCACCAACCTACGGACTTCGGGAATCCAAAAACCACATCTTTCTTTCCTACACCACACAGAAATTTCACCTACAATAATACAATGTAAAACCCTTTTGCACATTTTTTTTCTCGTGTAGAAGTAATAGCTTATCCATATTCTCCCAAAAGATTAAAATTTAATTGTTGGTCGTCAGATGACTGGTGTGTATATTTGGTTCACTATGCAAGGTTATGTTTACTTGATAATAATGTTTTTTTTTACCTTTTGGCCTCTGTGTTGATCGGTGTTGAAACCTAACATCAAGGCATTTCTCATCTGACTTTGTGATGATCAAAGCTGATCAAGCAAAGTCAAAGCAACAAAAAAAAGAAATCATAATCCTAGCCATTAAATAAATGTATCTGTAGCCAAAATAAGTTCACCAATATCTCAAACATATTTTTTTGACTTGTACTTTCATCCCTCACTATATAAATGCATCTAATTGATCGGTTGTGTAAACAAATCAGCATTATATGTAAAATGGTTAAGGGAAAAATATGTGCCGCCTAGCTACTTACCAACACTTGTATAAAACTTAAAAACGTGTCACACCGTGCATGCGGCCACTAGGTTAGCCAAATATCCGCGCACCAAAAAAAAAACAGGCGGCATTTGTTTCTGACAAAAATTGACAAACCAAAATGAGTGATGGTAAAACAAAACTTGGTGACGTTGTCACACATTATTTTTTTCTTAGCGAAAAAAAACTTACCATGACCCAACGACCTTTGTTGCATGCATGGTATTGGTATATGCCTGTATCCTTTGTTTTGACTCCTTGTACAGTAGCCTAGGGAATCTAAGTTAGCTAGTAGTATGTGCCTAGAAAGGACTTGTAAAAGGTCATACAAACTGAAGATACGCGTAAAACTGGGGCTGCGAATGAAACTATGAAATAACCCTGGTAGACACAGTTGTGGCAAAGCACCGGAGCCCGGAGGTCCTGAACAGAAAAGAAAAAGAGTGGCGAAGCAGATGCCGTCTTGGTAGAATGGTGGTATTAGCCTGGTAGGTGGTA
>CM014276.1:64926110-64946675 GCA_004135705.1 Alloteropsis semialata | reverse complement strand
GAAGGTTGCTCTCAGTTCACTATACACTACACAATGATTACATAATGAGATGGAGTTGACATTCTTAGCATTTACCTTCTAATGGGTTTTGGCCAGTAGCAAATTAGGTGTAACTGGAGCTTCCGGTTCGAACCACCTGATATGCAGAGAGCAGCCAGTGAGAGCGATAGATTTTAAGTTGAAGACTATTCATATCATCTAGTGGGGAAAATGGTCACTTTAGGTGCTATTTTAGATCCAACAATTGGTTCAGGAAACTTGACTTAATGTTGACCGAAGCCAAAGTAAGCTGGGACATATACAGTCACTGAAGTTTTGTTGTTTTTCATCTTGCTTTGATGGAAACTAGCAGTAAAACTGTTATACAGCTGAAAGGTGGATATCTTCTAAGCATATACCAAATTGTCAGCATTGAAGCGCCATTACATGATAGACCCATACTATTTCTCTTATTTGTTGAAGCCCATCATTTATATTACAAACTGAGTCAATGTTGTGCTTGTCATTCATTCTCATTATGTCTTTATTGATTGTCATAATACACTTAAAACTGAGTCAATGTTGTGCTTGTCATTCATTCTCATTATGTCTTTATTGATTGTCATAATACACTTAAGATGACAGCAATGCTTTGATGTGGCTGAGAGGAGTTGCTGGTGAAGGAGGCTTTCAGTCTTTGAACTTCCAGTCACCTGGTATAGGTTCCTGGGGACAGCAAAGACTCCATCCATCCTTACTCAGCAATGACCACGATCAGTATCAAGCAGTGGTTGCTGCTGCAGCTGCCTCCCAGTCTGGTGGTTATCTGAAGCAGCAATTCCTACACCTTCAACAGCCTATGCAGTCCCCTCAGGAACAGTGCAACCTCAATCCGCTCTTGCAGCAACAAATTATGCAGCAAGCAAGCCAACAGCAAATAGTTAGTCCTGATGCTCAAAATATTCAGTCTGTGCTCAGCCCAAGTGCTATCCAGCAGCAGCTCCACCAACTCCAGCAAATGCAGCATGCTCATAATGACCAGAAGCAGAAGATTCAATCGGATCAATCTTATCAAGTTCCTAGCAGTGCGGGGCTCCCTAGCCCAACGTCCTTACCAAGCCATTTGCGTGAAAAGTTTGGCTTCTCCGATCCTAATGTGAACTCTTCCAGCTTCATCAGCTCTAGCAGCAACGAAAATATGCTGGAATCAAACTTCCTTCAGGGAAGTTCAAAATGTGTGGACTTGTCTAGATTCAACCAACCAGTAGTTAGTGAGCAGCAGCAGCAGCAACAACAACAGGCGTGGAAGCAAAAGTTTATGGGCTCACAATCAATGTCTTTCGGGGGCTCGGTTTCACTTAACTCACCCACTAGCAAAGATGGTTCTGCTGACAACAAAGTGGGCCGTGATGTGCAGAACCAGTCCCTTTTTAGTACTCAAGTTGACTCTTCCTCTCTACTGTACAATATGGTACCTAATCTGACTTCAAATGCTGCGGATAACAACATATCTGTGATTCCCTCTGGATCAACATATCTGCAAAATCCGGTGTATGGTTGTCTGGATGACTCTTCTGGTTTATTGCAAAATACAGGAGAGAATGATCCGACAACTAGAACTTTCGTTAAGGTGAGTGTAAGTGTGTCTACTAAAAACAAATTTAAGTCCCTTCTCATGTCACCATTGTTTTACATGCAGGTTTACAAGTCAGGATCAGTGGGGAGGTCATTGGACATAACCCGGTTCTCTAATTATGCTGAACTTCGAGAGGAACTGGGTCAGATGTTCGGCATTAAGGGTCAGTTGGACGACCCTGATAGATCAGGCTGGCAGCTTGTATTTGTCGACAGGGAGAACGATGTGCTTCTCCTTGGAGACGACCCGTGGGAGTAAGAAACCAGTTCTAGAATTCTAGTTTTAATTTGTGATTTTTAAGTAGTATACACATTTGAATTTTGTCATAATATCTACAATGTATTAGAGAAATCACACGGCATAGTTTACACTTGCTTATTTTGCTTATGGCATTTGGAGCTACTGTATATTATAAAGTAAAAAAAATAGTATACCGGATTGTAAGTACACTACAGGTAACGCTTTAAATAGGATTATACGGATTCTATCCCACAACCACACTTTGCTCATATGAACATGTGGAGTTTTGCAAAGCTTTATCACACAATGGCACAATGTAATCTTGTTAATTGGTCTTTATCACATTTTTCAAACAATAAGTGCAAAATGGCATAGAGCCTGTAGCTGTTTCAGATTTTCTTTCACCATTGTGGTTACATGGCCACCAGTTCAAAGCTTATTAAGTCAACAGGACAGGTTATGAATAGATATATCCTCCCCATATTTTATCAAACCTGAACTTATTGGTTAATATTTGTTATTTTATGAATTCATGAGTCAATTATAGTGTTCACACTAAGTTTGGAAATATTGCTCTTGGTATGCATAGGTTTTTTTTTCCTAACTCAAGCTACCATCAGCCTTTTCTCAGCACTAGCATTTTGATGGTGACATGTTGCAATCTTGTGCGTTTCTTTTAGATATTTCAAACTTCTGGAATTCCTATAGCATGTCTACCTTAAAGGAGTCTGTGCTGGGTTCATATAACGTTGTATCAAGATACACCAATACTATTGTTTTGCCTACTCTTTTTTTTTACAGTCTTATAATTCAAATATGTCAATAGGAGAATTTGAAAACTACTTGGTAGACCACATCAGTCATAAGATAGGTCAATCACTTCTCAATGTCTATTGTCGCATGCGTTTTGAATGGTCCCAAAAACTATTTTCAGACCATTCTTTTGTATGTATTTTAACTTGTGCTTAATTTTGCCATGCATCTTTCATGTGCATTTAACTTATAAAAAAATGATGACTTCATCGTTCTTGATTTATGATACTTACATACAAGATCTAAGTTACTTGTGATATAGATGCTGCTGATTTATGTAAAGAGATGAATACTAACTTGAATTTTAGTTAGTATTTCCATCACTATGCATGCCGGTTATAGACTGAAACTGAGCTTGCTCACTCGATGCAGGTCATTTGTGAATAGTGTATGGTACATCAAGATACTTTCACCAGAAGACGTGCATAAGATGGGAAAGCAAGGAAACGATCCACGCTACCTGTCTTAAATCGATACATGGAGCTGTTTCTGGTAACTTATGCCATCCATCTACTTTTTTAGTTCGTGTGTGCGCTCAAAATTTGCTACTCGATGTTTTTCTACTAGTACAGTTATTTTTGCTTAGATGATTGTAATTGCTGGTGATAACACGGTTATCCTATTAAATGTTATTGTCTGGAGCAGCCTTTTTAGTGTTAGCCTGAACATGGAAACTATAAAACTGACAGAGTTCTTCATGATGCTGAGCATACGCCTGCATTAGCTCCCCCATGAAGAAAGGATGAGTGTTTCCTGGCAGATTAATATTAAATAATGCCATTGAAAGCGTCCCTCAAATGATATTCTTAACCTTAGTCCTCTGGGGTTGCTATAAAAGTCGCTTTTTGTTGCAAAAAGCAGATAAAGCCATTATTGTGAAGTGTAGAACATAAATTTCTCTGGATTTTCCCAAACTTTTCAAGCCACTGGTTTCTGGTAGCTAAGCAACTGATGAAATCTAATATTCAGGACTTTCTTTAGACTTGTAGTTCCCAGCTATGTTATGCAAGTTAACAGGCTAGAAGTCTTTTAAAACTAAAACCAAAGGTGAAATATTCAGGAATAGTGAATGATAAGGGGAAAGGAACGGATGAGAGGATATATCTTCCCATAGAATGGATCATGGCTGAAATGTTGATCATTGGAAAGAGGTGCTTAAATACTACTGGAAACTGGAAAGTACCTTTTACTGAGGACTACAGTCTACATTGCGGAGTAACATCAGCATCTCATATAATTGCTAACTTGTGTGTTGGGACTATGACTTTAGATGATCATATAAATTCCAAGCGCCAACAAAAACAATGTGTTTGTTTTCACAATGCTGCCATGCATTTGACTTAATACGACAGCATGTTCCTTGTTTTTTTTCCACACAGACAGATAGCAGAGGCTGTTATAACCCTCATCTTAGCGAAGAGGAGAATTGGGGTTTAGTTCTCATTTATTAGCTGCAGCGCAGAGTTTAGTTTTCATTTAATTAGCTGCAGGGCATTTGATGATACCCACTGATCTTTGACTCGGTTACATTTCCAGGCTCCCACGACGATTCTGCGGCGCATTGTAGCACTCTTGCTCGTGACAAGTGTGCTTGCATGTTCGCCCATGTCATCTCTTGCATGTACACCATGCACGTCTTCAGAACTCCCTGTTACCTGTATGCGGTGCAGGCCACCGATACTTTGGACTGATATTTTGTAGGTTCCAGTTAGGAATCAGTATCAGTAATCTATCCTAGTTGGTTTGTAGCTCACACGGCACTTGTTCCCGTGTCGCATCAAATCTTCAGTCTAAATGATTAGTTGAAACTGTATTGTGATCCGTAAGTTGTCTATGTATTTGAGGACTCCTCTGCACGCGTTCGATGATGAACTGCAATAATTTGAATGCAGGAGGATTGTTTAAAATTTGCAGTGCTGTTTTATCGTCTGCTGGGATTCAAGATTGCCGTGATGCGTCTAGCCGAGGACAGTTTCAGTTGGAGTGCTCTATCTGAAGCTATTTTATGCTGGTCATAGAAATGCAGTTTCTTCTTTTTCTACTTTTACATTGCAATATGACGATGGTAGTGGTGAGCCGGGAGCCCACGGTTCCTTAGCCTGTCCCGGCATGTCACTATGTCAGAACCATTTATAGGCCACATTTTATACAGGCACAATTTGTTTTGTCTAGGTTTAATTCTTAATTGTGGCAAGGTTAGGCTCTAACCAAACGGACCCTTCAGAGGTCATGCGGTAGTGCTAGGCTGCAATCAAATAGCCTCTTTTTAAGGCTGTTCCCAACACAACGTTGTGTCTTGTAGTCACAAACTTGCTTCAACGCTTGATGCCATGGGTAAAAATGTAGGTCCACAGAGTTCTCCGTGGCTACGACCAACCAGTGGCAGCAGATTTTATAGCAACATCATAGGACTAGTATGTTCTTACTAAGCTCAGCGGAAAAGTACTGCTAAGGGTTTTTTTTTTTTGAAATTTAAAAAGTACTGCTAAGGGTAGACCCAACGTGTCGGGCCAGTAAACCATCCATTCCAAATCATAGGTCACAGTAGTTCAAATTTATAGGAAAAAAAAACCATCAACATCTATAACACAAATTAGTTTGCATTTATTCGATATTGTAGATGCTAATATAATATTTTATAATAATATTAATTGAATTAAGACAAAGCTAACTTAGGGGTAGGATAAAACCAAAGTGATCAATAAATTTGAAATAGATGGAGTACTCTGAACTCCATATCAACTATTCAGCTTCAAGGCTCCATATCATGGGTCATGTTGGTTCTAGAAAGGTATAAATCAACATGTAAAGGCAGCGGCTGGTTTCATAAAGGTATAAAAAACGACTTGCACAGTTATCTTTCCCTACTTGAGCACCAAGTGCAGCGTCACATTGGGGAGAACAACCATTGCAGCCACAATTTCTCTCATGCTATCTTTTATCACGGCTGATGCCTCTGTCTGATACATTCACTACATCAACAACGTTTAAAGGTATACAGTAGAGTGTGCATCATGAGATTGATAGTTTCAAGTATTATTCTCTACTATCATGATGCCCGTGCGTTGCTACGGTAAAATACCAATTCGGCGACGAGTACAATCAATTCTATCTAGACCACAACTTCTTCTCTAATTCTAATAACCTATCTGAGTTGGCGAGACCTTCGTTTCACACGTGCTCTCAAGCATCATTGCATCTAAGTGCAGCGCATGTGCTAGCACGTGTGAACTCATTACTTAGGTGATGTTTGTTTTACAAGGGCAATATGGTAAAATGTTAACTTGGACTACTAAATTATTAATCTGAAATAGGCTACAATATGGGTAGCTTAATTATTTCAGATTATTTAGTGGTCAATAACCTCGACTCATAAGTTAAATTATATTATATAAAGTAAATAAACATGTCCTTAGACCAAATAGTATGCAGTGGGTAACCCAGCGTGCACCAATGCTACTCATTAGCGTGCGCCCATGACACATGAGTTTTGCCGTTGTTGAATTTCTAATGTCTGTGTAGAAATCATACATGCAAGAGCCGAACACATAGCTCACAACAGTTTAGATCAACGCATTGAGATTGATAACACTTAGATGTAACATGTACAACATTTGCTCGTGCATGGGTTGCCTGCAACGTGCCCTGGTGCCTGTGGTCGTGAACAACTGAACCTAGCTTTTTCATTAAAACATCTAGCTGCTCAGTTCCGGTGGGCCCCCTATCCAGCGACGCTAGGCGTGGTTTTCTCATGCGTGATTGATTTTTCGCCCAAAACTCTAGTTTTTATCGGGTTTGGAGCTAAAGCACGCAAGGCCGACGATTCTCCAGTACGGTTTCTTCGAGGCCGGTTCGTACTCCGGGTCTAAACCAAACAGGATTACGGGTTTTGTGCGGACTCAGGGACCGGAACAGAGTCAACGAGGACGGACAAAACCGTATGTATACTATATTATTCGGTATATATAAGGATATGATAAGATTAAAGGGTTTAATTAGACGGATCATGTGGGACCGGTGAGGCCCACGACGGACCAAAGAAAAGGAAGAAGCAATCTTCTCTTTAGAAATAGGTAAAGATATATGTAGACGTGACATTTTGTTGTGGCTAACGATTTTCATTGGACCACGTTAAGACAGGCCCAAACACTCGCACGTTGCACCATGCCAAAATCATTGGCCTTAACGTAGAGTTACATGCCATAGAGATAGCGGGATGGATTCGGATGCCCAGACATCCGAATTATCCGTATTCGTATTCGACTCAAACATCAATATGGATATCTGTATTCGTATTCGATTTTAATATAGATGTTAAATGGAAATATCCGAATTCGCTTTTCATCAATTTTCTCTATCCGAATCCATATTCGTATTCGAATAAAATGTGGAATATCCGATATTATTCGTATCCGTGAAGAATTAACACGTGATGAAACCATATATCCGAATGCGAATCCGTATTCGATGTATTTATATTGTATTCGTATCCGACAAGAATAGACAATATTCGCATCCGTATTCATATCCGACAAGATTCGTATTCGATCCGTATTCGAATTAAAGTATGGTAAAAGGTGATATCCGGGTTCGATTCCATGCGTATCCGATCCGAATCTATCCTAATAGAGACTGAGGCCTTGTTTAGTTCCCCAAACTTCTCCAACTGTTTTGAAAAGTTACAACTTTTCAACTAAACACCTCCTTCAACTAATTTGAAAAGTTACAAAAGTAACGCATTGAAAAACGTGCCCCTCTCTACTTTTACGCTTCCCAATGCAACTTTCAACTAAACACCTCCTTCAACTTACTTTCCAAACTTTGGCACACGCTTCCCAATACGCTAAAGTTTGAAAAGTTGGGCCAACTGAAGGCCTTGAGCCACCGCGGTCACGCTCGTGTGTTGGCCTGCATCAGGTGGCTTAACTTTGCACACATCTATTCCGGCTGGCTGCAGCCGCAGGCATCTCCGCGGCTCGCAGATTTTTTTTTTTGAAATAAAGGCAGGAGCACTGCCATATCATTTAAGGAGGAAAGCAAGCGAAGTCATACAAAGTTTGATTACATAAATAACTAAACAACACTCATAACTCAGAAGATAAACTAACATAGAAAACTAAAAGATCACAGGCCTTCCAGAGGCCATGACTTTCATTCTTATTTCTCCTTGGATCTCTTGAAGGACTTGAGCTGGTAGCAACTGCTTATGGTCGAAGATCCTCCGATTACGCTCCTTCCAAATATTCCATGCCGTGTAGATCAGTACAGCCGCCTTGCTTCTACGATCATACATACTGAGTCCCTCCAGTTCCGTTTCCCACCATTGCTCTAGCTCCATTTGCTCACCTGGCTGTTTCACCATGTTTCCTGTCCACTCGCTCATGAGGTGCCACACTTCTTTTGCATAACAACAGTTAACAATGAGATGTGAAGCTGTTTCAGATTCTTGACAACAGAGCACACAGAAAGGATCGCAGGGCCAATTCCTGGCAATGAGCTTATCCGCTGTGAGGATCTTCGACTGCACAAGCAACCAAGCAAAGAACTTGTGCTTGGCTTCTGTATGTGCCCTCCAAATAGAAGAAGCATCAAATGGACGCACAGAGCCCACGAACTGTGCTCTGTATGCCGACTTGGACGAGTATACTCCATCAGCCGTCCACTTCCATCGGATGCTATCTGGCTGATCACTCAACACCGCTTCCTGCACCATATACCATAACTTGATGAAACTGACCATGTCTTCCACCGTGCTCATACGCCACAGCCCCCTGGTCCAGCTCTGATGCTGCAGTTCATCTCGAACACATCTATTTTTCCTCCAGGCAAGCTTGAACAAGGTTGGGAACAGGTCCATAGGTGCCTGTCCATTGAGCCATGAGGATTGCCAAAAGCTTGCTTTGCGGCCATCACCCAAGGTAACATTGGTGCTAGCTCTGAACAATTGGCGATCAGCTGCAGATACAGGTGGTGGCGTGCCCACCCAAGGCCGGCTGGGCTCAGTCCACTCATACCATAACCATCTGATTCTTAGAGCTCTGCTAAAGAAGTCCAAATCAAGGATTCCCAGACCTCCAAGCTTCTTTGGTTTTAAAGCTTTACTCCATCGTACTAAACAGTGCCCCCCATTCGCCTCTCTAGCCCCTTTCCATAAGAAGCTCCTTCTGACTCGATCAATTTGCTTGATTGCCCACTTTCTTAGCTGGAAAACTGTTAGATGATAAGTTGGTATTGATGTGAGAACACCATTCAGCAACTTGAGTCGCCCGGCTTTGTTCAGTAGTGCCCCTTGCCACGCCGGCAGCCTTGCTGCAACCTTCTCAATTAATGGCTGCACATCCACTCGTCTCAGATTTCTAACATGTAGGGGAAGGCCCAAGTATTTGCAGGGGAAGGATTCAACCGGGCAACTGAAAGGGGAGAGTACCTCTACCAAATCAATTTCATCACATGAGATAGGGTAAGCTACACTCTTGGACGCATTGGTGAGGAGTCCTGATGCCTGCCCAAAACTTTTCAGCAAATTGGTAACCACCTGTATTTCCTCCTTGATTGGATTGACCAAGATCGCTGCATCATCCGCATACATACTGATTCTTAGCTTTGCAGATCTGTGGCCGATTGGGGAGAGAAGCTGCTGCTGACCCGCCAATCTGAACATTGCTTGCAACGGTTCCATCGCCAGGATGAAAAGCATGGGTGAAAGAGGATCACCCTGCCTGAGGCCAGTACAATGTTTGAACCATTTTCCTCTGACCCCATTCAAAAACACCGAAGAGGTTGCAGTTGAGAGCAAGGTGGTAACCCATGCCCTCCATCTTACACCGAAACCCATCTGCACTAGCACTTCCATCAAGTAATCCCAACGTACTGAATCGAATGCTTTGGCGATGTCTAACTTGAGGAAGATGGTCGGCTGCATGGCACGATGGAGCTCTCTGATGGTGTTCTGAATGTACAAGAAGTTGTCATGGATACTCCTCCTCTTGATAAATGCACTTTGTGCCCGAGATATCAATTGGTCCAAGCTCCCAGAGAGCCGAGTAGCAAGCATCTTGGAGAATAATTTTGTCATGCTACTGGACAAGCTGATCGGTCTATAATCTCCAATTGATGCTGCATCTGCTTTCTTCGGTATGAGAACCACATGTGCACTGTTAAGTTGCTTGAAGTGTTGATCATGCAGCTGGTAAAAGAAATTGGCTGCTGCCATCATGTCATCTTTGATCACTGACCAACTCGACTTATAGAAAGCCCCAATGAAACCATCAGGTCCTGGCGCCTTGTCCGCTGCCACCGATTGGACCACTGCCCATAGCTCATCCTCGCTGAATTCATCTTCCAAGTGCTGTAGGTGCAGCCGTGGCAGCTGGAGCTGCTCCCAATCAAGCGTCACAGTTCGTCGAGGAGGTCGACCAAACTGAGAACAGAAGTGATTGAATATCAGCTCCTCCTTGTCAGTGTGTGTGTAGGCTACTTGGCCCTCGCTTTGAATCTTCTGAATGTGATTCTTCCGTCGTCGACCATTGGCATACAAATAAAACAGCTTGGTATTTGAATCTTCAGCTCGAATCTGGCTCAGTCTTGACTTCTGCTTTGCCCGTAGTTTTTCCACTGCCGCCAGTCCTAGAAGCCTGACTTTCAGGTCTCTTCTCAGCCGGTTCTCACTCTGGCTTAGGTCTCTGAATTCTTGAATCACATCTAGGATTTCAATTAGCTTCCTCGCTGCGCACATCATTAGTTTCACATTCCCAATCTTATCCTTTGCCCATTTCCTCAACGCCTTCCCCGTATTTTGCAGCTTGATGTGGAGTCTGAGGAACGGATTAACCACCTGGAGTGGCTTGTCCCATGACTCACGCACAACATCTAGAAAACCCGGGATCTTTGGCCAGTAAGCTTCGAACCTAAACCCCTTGAACGTATGCACTGTAGCTGATCCGACAAGAACGAGCGGGCTGTGATCAGAGATAGAAGAGGAACCTGCATGCAGTAGGAAATTGGGTAACATGACTTCCCATTCAGTGGAGCAGAATGCCCGATCAATTCTAGTTTGGGTGGTGACATTCCTCCATGTGTATTTCCTGCCCAACAGTGCTATCTCCCTTAGCTGCAACACATTGATGGTTCGTCTGAATGCCCCCATTCAGTGGAGGAATGCCCGATCAATTCTAGTTTGGGTGGTGACATTCCTCCATGTGTATTTCCTGCCCAACAGTGCTATCTCCCTTAGCTGCAACACATTGATGGTTCGTCTGAATGCCCCCATCAGTCGGCGATTTAGGTTGGCATTGCTCTTGTCGCTAGCTTGTAAGATCAAGTTAAAGTCACCAATCATCAGCCATCTCTCCCCCACAGCAGATGCAAGATCGCGCAGCTCCTGCATAAACTGAATCTTCTCACTGTCCCCTTGAGGACCATATACTACTGTGAGCCACCACTGTACTTGTTGACACAATGTGGATTCCAGGAGAACTGAGATTGAGTGCGGGCGGTGTTCAGTCTGCTTGATCACATAGAAATCCTCATCCACTGCTACAATCACCCCTCCCCTAGTTCCATCTGCCGGCAGGAAGGCAAACTGGCTTGTAAATTTAGCACCCAGAGTTTCCAGAATGACACCACTGTCCACTGAAGACAGTTTAGACTCCTGCAGTGCAGCAATCGTGCATCTTGCTTCAGCTGCCAAATCCCTGACCTCCTTCCTTCTCGGCCTATTGTTTAGGCCCCGCACATTCCAGTTGAAAATAACACATTTCTGATCATTCATAGACAACAATAGTACACATACTCCCATCAGGCCCCCAGCACCCTGCCTGACCAAATTGTTTCCCACACTGAACACAGGTGGGAGAAAAAACCCCCACCACCCAAGCCGAACACCTGTAACTTGGGCACTTACACTGACACTGAAATAACAACACATGCTGCAACAAATGCATCGACACAGATACTCCACCACACGCTCCCAATAACAAACGCACGAGACACATATCAAATGAGAAAAACACACACCCCCTGACTCCCCCCAAACCACGCAGCCACCGCTGCCATCAAGCTTCAGCATGTATCATCAGAGCGCTCAGACTGTCCGGACCACCGTCCGCCGACAGTCCAAACACGTCTCTGAACGATTCCACTCTCTCCTCTTGCATAGGCTTTGCAAGTTCTTCCCCGAACAACGCTTCCTGGTCAGTTCCTGCATTGCTGTCCTCCACATAGGTTCCCATCTTCTTCATGAGTAGCACAGTTGCCTGCTGCTCAATGGACAGATCAGACAGCGGCCTGTTGCTGAGTCGAACACTGCGCCGCTTGCCCTCCTGAGTAGTTGCCGCAGCTCTTCGCCGTGAGCCCTTGGCCGGTGCAGGTGTAGTGAGGATCGGGGGGTCAATGCTCTTGAGATACAGAGCATTCTCCCCCTCCATGCCAGCGTCAGGTTGTTGCAAAGCCGGCCCATCGACATCCGACTCGATGCAGTTCAGCCCAGTTGGATCAAGCCCGCCACAAGGAGCTTCATCCACTTCCTTCTCCAGATTTGAATCCTTTTCCCCGGGACCCCTCATATACTGCGCTTGCTCTGTCAGATTCTGGGGCCCCACCATCCCAGCCTTGTCCTGCAGCACGTCACCAGTCTGCTCCGGCAAGTGACCCAAGAACAGGCACGCCATCTTCTCTTGTACACCTAGCCCATGTCCATCCAGCACGGGCCAGGCCACCGTCTTTGCTTCATCTACCATGGGGTCCCCCCAACGAGCATCAGCATCGATGCTTTCACCAAATCGGCAAAGCATCTCTGGCTCAAGGAAAGGCAGGAAGACGCTCTCCACACTGGGCGTTGCCTCAGCATCAGTGGCCGCCTCGAAACCTGAATGCACAGTACCATCACCCCCGGTAGCAACACCAACATCTTCTACACAGCCTCCACCCGCACACACCACAGCAGGGTCAAACAGGTCCCTCCGCCGTCCGCCGCCCGCCGGACGGCCTCTGCTTGAGCTGCCCAGCTCGAACTGTCCTCCATGCACGGCACGAGAAACATCGAACCAGTTTGGCGGCGGTGCTTGTCGAAACCCACCCTGCCGATCGCCATTCCCCCCTCCTCGTGGCGGAGACCGATCACGTCGTCCACCGAGGCGATCATGAGCTGGAATTCTTCTTGGCTCCACGTAGCCGTCCGGTTCCCCCAGGGTCCAGGGGAAACGGCGCCGGACCGGCCACTCCTCCTCCAAATCGTCATCCGGGTTCCCGCTCGTCGCACTGTCAACACTCCGGAAGGAGGGGCTGGGCTCGCAGATTTTTTCCCTCCCTTTTGAGACGAACAGCAGGCGGAACTACCTACAGACCGGGAAAGGAAAGAGAGGCACGTGACGCAGACCGATTCGGAGGCAGGCAGGCACGCTACGCTATAGCCCCGTTGGTTCCTTTCCTTGTTGTCCCCTCCCCGTCAGATACCGCCGCGTCGCGCTGTTTCCTTTCGTTTCGTTTTGTTTTGTTTAACCCGCGGGGGAGAAGGCCAGAGGCGGCTCCAACCCACCCAGTCCACACGCGCAGCCAAGGGCGCGACGCGAGCCCATCCCCCACCCTAGCCTCTGCGGCGGGCGTAGATCTAGTCCCCCCGCCGCCGCAGCCGCCGAGCCCTAGCTTCCGCGGCCGCCGAGCCCTAGCTTCCGCGGCCGCTGCAGGCGCGATCGGCGCCGCGTCGCGTGGGCCGGGTAGGATCCCGCGGCCCCCTCCCTTCGGAGCGGGGGCCATGGAGGTGGACGGCGCCGCGGAGGCGGGGGCGGCGGCCGGCGGCACGAAGCCGCTGACGCCGGAGGAGGAGGCGCTGAGGCGCAACACCGACTGCGTCTACTTCCTCGCCTCGCCCCTCACCTGCAAGAAGGTACGCCCCCCTCGACCGGGCTTCTCTGCCTCTATGCGAGCTTGTAACTGGGTGCTGGTTTTGAGTGATTATAGCATGTAATTCAGGGACGGATTTCGTTTGGGAATAGGGTCTGGGGTAGGGTTTCTGAGCTAGGCACCTATGAATTTCGCGGTGAAAAACACCAATTTTTGGTTTGACTTTGGAAGCATGGTTCGTTTAGGGGCGATGAGTGGAACCATATAGGATTGTGATTTGAGCCGCATCAGGGAATTTGAGAAATTAACTCGCCTGGGTGCAAGCGTGTGCCTGTTCCGTGTAGGCAACGCTAGAGCCAGGTTAATCTGTGCTGTCCAGTTGCATCATCAGCAGTTCAGCACTATGATGGTAGACTTACTTGGAATTGTGGTCTCAGAGGAATAGAGGATCAAACAATCACCCTCTACCATTAGATATGTCTTGGGTGCATCACCCTTGGCTTTACTGATACATCTTTTAGACTTCGGAGAAGGTTGTGAGAGAAATTCCTAGTGCCTACAGCCTCAATGGTTGGCTTGCTGGATTGGTACAAGCTGCTGATTTTTCATTGATGGAAGAGTACCCTAACATAATTAGATATTCACCTCCTTTACATTATTTTCCATGACCAAACATGTTGTGCAATACAATATGAAACCAACAACCAGAATCATGATATGTGTCAGTAGGCATTCATGCTTGGCTGCCCTCTGTTTAGCTCATTTAATGTTTAGCATCGCATTAGTTGTGCTTGGTTAGGCTATATTGTCACCTCGTTTGTAATACTATCGCACCATTGAGTTTTAAATTGCTGTGCATGTTTGCCTGCTATTGTTTCTAATTATCTTCCAGTCGAACCTTAAACTAATTGTTCTTTCTTTTTCTCTTCCATTAGGGTAATGAATGTGAGTTTCGTCACAGCGAGGGTGCCCGGATGAACCCTAGAGACTGTTGGTACTGGTTGAATGGCAGCTGTTTGAACCCAAAATGTTCATTTCGCCATCCGGTATGTCTGTTTCCATTTCATTAGTGTCTACTATTAGATTTATGTCTGGTTAAGGATCGTCTGCTCATTTTATTCTGAGTTTGATTTTATTCTTTCTTTTGCCTTCTTCAGCCAATTGATGGTCTCTTTGGTGCCCCAACTCCTGGAATACCTCCAGTTTCTTCGCAATATGGTGGTTATAACTCAGGCAAGCAAGTGGTCCCATGCTATTACTTCCAGAAAGGGAACTGCTTGAAGGGTGATAGATGCCATTTCTATCATGGACTTCAAGCGGCTGGTAATAATCCCACAGAGCAGGCCGCGAAGGTTTCTTCCTTCCCTTTGGAACTGCCCCAGGCTAAAAAGATTGATGAGCCTGCAGCTCCTAATAATTCAATGCAGCAAGGTGCTCGAATAATTGATGACAGGACTATGGTCCATGTTGCCAAGAGTGTTGTAGGTGCAATACCTGCTGAACTAGCTCCCAATGCAGTAAAGTCTAGGCCCAACTCAGAGCAGGCACCCAATAATACGCTAGCAGGGAAGAAAAGTTTCACAACTGAGGAGGATCATCCTATGCACTATCAGAACCAGGTTCCTGTTGAAGGTGATTCTGTCCAAGACTGGAGCCAAAATTTCCAAATTCCCCCTACAGATGACCTGCCACAGAATAGCAGGGAGGCTGATGATTTCTTGGGGGAGTCTTCTCCTGGTTTTGATGTGCTTGTAGACAATGATGCAGATGGTGCTGCTTATTTACATGACGAGGAAGATTTTGGAGGGGATATGTACCCTGTAGAAGATTATGAATATGCTCCAGCTGATTTTGATATTCGGGCCCATCATGAAAGTGAGCAATTCAATGGAATGGGCGAGAATGGACAGATTGGACAACTTTATGATGGCTATGAGAGGAAACGACGCAGATCCTCATCTGAGAGGGGCATAGAAAGACCTTTCCATTCAGATAGAAGGTTTCTCCACAGAGGGCTTGATCAGGATGAGATAGATGGATCAGATCTCCGCCATCAGCTCCGCAGGAGACGAATAAATGGGCCTTCAACAGCCATTAGCCCAGATCGGGCTAATGGGGAGCGGCATTGGAGGGATGAGCGCTACAGAGAAAGGGCACATGGTGCTCACCACATGCACCACAGAGATCGCCATCAGGGCCCAAGAGGAAGCACTTTGAGTTCCCGTCTGCAGGCCAGAATAAAGCTTCCTGGAAGTACACCTGATAGAGTTGATACTCGCTTCGAGGATGAGCGAGACAGAAGGAGACTCCGGGAAAGATTTTCTCCAGTTAGATGTGCGGATTTTCATGGAGTTAGGCATCGGGAGCCAGGACAACATCAAGAGAGGAGCCACCGGAGATCAAGTGAGCTTGTCTCAAGTGTCAGGCCCACAGATGGCCTCGCTTTTAGAAGAGATGCAGTGGATTCAGCTCGCTTTGCTGCTCGTAGAAACATGGGAGAGCCAAGGAAGGCAAATGGTATTGAGGAATCCGAAGCATCTCTTGACTTTGAGGGTCCGAAACCCCTCAGTGTCATCCTGCAGAGGAAAAGAGAGGCAGCAGGGGGCAATAACTCCTCTTCCGGCTATGGGAAATCTGCTGAGGCTGCAGTCTTGCAGACTGGTTCTCCTGTTGAATCTGAGAAGAAAGGGCACAACAACATTATCATCTCTGAAAAGAGTGGATCAGGAGACGACGAGTACAAAGAGGAAGATAATATCCCTGTGGAGGGTCATGGGCAGTCTTCATCTCATGGTGATAAATTCGAGGTTGAAGATGGCGCTGAAGTGGATGCAGAAGGAAATCAAGAGGCAGATAACTATGACCAGAGAGAGGGTGAGTCTGATGACTATGAGACAATTGAAGGCCATGACTACAAATCTGAAGATGAAAATGCATACCAAGATGACGAAGACTTTGATGACGACGATGATGATTTTGCTCGCAAAGTAGGGGTTGTTTTCTCTTGAGCTCTACCATGCCATTCCTTCTTTTGCTTGAGGCAGAGTGCCTTAGGTTCTGTCGTTGCTTCTATTCATGGGAGGCAAAGTTGAAATGCCAGCTTCACTTAGCGTGTCTCTTGTATTACTTCACCTGGCGCTTTATGTTTCCTTTTTAATTTGATAGTGCCAAAGCCTATTATTTTTCTGAGGCTGATAACTTGATAAGTATAGGCCAGATATGAAGCAAGGTGGCATTCATAATCGATTGTGGTTTACTTGTAAACAGGTATGCTTTGTTCAGCATATCTGGCCTATCAAACTTTGTACTGTATTAGTTTCCTTACTAACAGCAGGATACTCCTTGGATCAATTTATGCCTGAAATGAAAAATATAATCGACCCCCAAAAGTGGGGGCCTTTTGTTCACAAATAACTTTGTGATCTCTGTATGATGCTTGAGTTCCAAAATATGTTTTTGGGGGGACATTGTGCTTTGAGGCACCACTATACTAGGGTAGTTGGTTAGAATCGTTCCAAAACCATGCCAAGCTTCAAGTTCGAGGCAGTAAACACTATAGCTTTCACCAAAAAAAAAAATAGCAGAAGAGTTTGTTTATGTTTCTAGCCGAAAGTGACATTCTCTGCTGGAGTGGTGCTGAACACATTTGAAAACCCTCGGCGATTAGAGCTGAAGAAACCGTCTGTATCCGAGCTCCCACGTTCAACAAGATCCGGATCTGTAGCTGCTAGGAGTCAACTGTGTGTGTATGATTACTTAATATATATTTGGCCTAAATATCTGTCTCCCGTTCTTCTGCGCCTGTGAGATACCAGTAGTGTGCCTGTTGTCATACAACCTGTTCGGTTGGCCGGTGGCTGGTGGCGGGTGCTGATTTGTTGTGAGAGAAAAGTACTGCTGGCTGACTGGTGGCTGGTGCTGATTTGTTGTGAGACTGAAGTACTGCTGGCTGGTGGCTGATAAGCCAAGCGAACAGGCTGATAATGAAATCCTGCTTCTTCTGGAATCATCAGGCATCTTAAGGATCAAGTTCTGGTATCTGAATAAGTATTTGCAGAATCCGAATAGCCAATTTCAGTGCGTAACCAAAAAGTTATCAGGGACTGAAATGTTTAACAACGCTCAAACACTTCCAGTATGAAATTCACAATTCAGGACGCCCAATGAAAATTTCCATAAAAATAAAACTCGCGAAACATCTAAAAGAAGCCAAGGAAACAGCCAAAACAGGCACTAGAAACAAATGATATCCGGGCGTGACTCTGTGGCCTATAAAAAACACTCTTGGAGACTAAAGAGTAAAGAGGAGGAGGCTTCTAGGCTCTGAGCTCGACGATACAAGCTGCGGCTCGTCTGTGCGGCGGTTGCGAGCGTGCGAGGGGGATTGCAGATGGCGGCGAAGAAGGTGCTCCTGCTCTGCGGCGACTACATGGAGGACTACGAGGTCTTTCTTTCTAACCTCGACTCCTTTTGGCTTCGCTTCCTGCTCAATTAATTGTGTTTGGATCAAGAATCGTCCCCCTGGATCGGTGTGTCCTGACACCAAATGGGTTCTTGAATTGATGGGTTAGGTCATGGTCCCGTTCCAAGCGCTGCAAGCGTATGGGGTCTCTGTGGATGCCGTCTGCCCCGGCAAGAAGGCCGGCGACGTCTGCCGCACCGCCGTCCATCAGGGGATCGGCCACCAGGTACCTTGGATTGATCTCGCCGTGTTTATTGAATTTTTTTCGTGGACCCGTTCCATTGAGATGTTGGTCACGAAATAGAGTTTAGAACTTGTTCTGTGTTTATTAGATTGATATAGTGATTCAGTGAAGAGTGGAGAGATTGAATGCCACATCTAATTTGTTGCCTACTCGTTGATATTCAAAGGCAACTCATGTTTCTTCAAGTTAGTGTAAGTGAAAATATTTTAACCTTTTGGCTTTTGAGAAGAGGCTGCTTCTGGAGGTCATTTCTAGGATGAACTAGTTTGATTATACACAGCTGCTGCAGCGCCGCATTGAAATATAGATGGAACATGTCCTTTTAATTTAATCTGATAATTTCAATTTAATTCTTCTGTAAAACATCGGGAGAACGGCAAGAGAGTTGTAAATTTGATGATCGATTGTAACATCTAAAATATTTCAAACTTGTCTGCTTATTGGTGATTTATACAATTCTTCTTATGTCAAATTCCACATATTTGGTAATCACAATGAAGATTTGACCGTGTGTTTGAATTGTACCTGCTGAAATTCATATATGATAGGATATTTGGAGACTTATTTACCCTCTAGTTGTCTGCCTGATATCCCTGCCTATTCCTAATAGGCATTGCTTCTGTATAATATCTGTCCTTGACCTTGTAGTATCGTAACTCACTAACACTGCTCTGTCACATGCTTCTGTCATGCTCCTCTTGCTTACTTATTTTGGCATCAACATCTGGCTTTGATTATCAGCTTTAAGAATGAACTGTAGTGTTACTCATTTTATCTGTTTGATGTTAACTCTTTATCATTGTTCTGGATCTCTGACAAGCCTGCACTCATTCTATAATTTGCATGTGTCATGCAGACATACTCTGAGACAAGAGGTCATAATTTTGCACTGAATGCTTCTTTTGATGAGATTAGTGCTAATGGATATGATGGATTGGTAATCCCTGGAGGCCGTGCACCAGAATACCTTGCAATGGATGAAAAGGTGCTTGACTTAGTCAGAAAGTTCTCTGATGCTAAGAAGCCTATTGCATCAGTTTGCCATGGACAGTTGATTTTGGCAGCAGCAGCAGTAGTTCAGAACCGTGCCTGCACAGCATATCCAGCTGTTAAACCAGTTCTGGTTGCTGCTGGTGCTAAGTGGGATGAACCTGACACCATGGCAAAATGCACTGTTGATGGCAATCTCATCACTGCAGCGACCTACGATTCTCATCCTGAGTTTATCAGCCTATTTGTCAAAGCACTTGGAGGCTCTGTGGCAGGCTCAGACAAGAAAATACTGTTCCTCTGTGGGGTATGTATTAAAAAAAATCCATGTTCTTAAGTCTTTCCACATTCGTATATTCCTTTAACTATCTCTGTTTTATGTTTCACACACTGCGTAAATGGGATGACACCAAACAGGCTTTCTCAGTCAATCCAATTCATATTCTGGATCTTTATATACCTTATTTCTCACAAGCAATTACCACTTTGCTGAACATTATTGTTTAATTGCATCACTAATAGGACTACATGGAGGATTATGAGGTTATGGTGCCATTCCAGTCTCTTCAAGCTCTTGGCTGCCATGTCGATGCTGTCTGCCCTGACAAGGGTGCTGGAGAGAAGTGCCCGACAGCAATTCATGACTTTGAAGGTGATCAAACTTACAGCGAGAAGCCTGGTCATGATTTTGCTTTGACAGCATCATTTGAAAGTGTGGATGCTTCAAGCTATGATGCACTTGTGATTCCTGGGGGACGGGCTCCCGAGTATCTGGCTCTGAATGAAAAGGTCATTAACTTGGTCAAGGGTTTCGCTGACAAAGGAAAACCAATTGCATCGATCTGCCATGGACAGCAGATTTTATCTGCTGCTGGAGTCCTTAAGGTACATCTTGATCTATATACTTCCCTTGCTCTGTATTGGCTCTGTTTCATTTGATGTGCCCTGTAGTCTGTAGCTGAGAACAGAGGGAACTCTTAATGTTCCTTTCTTTTTTTTGTTGGAGGGGAGGGGAGGCCCCTATCTAATTTTATTAACCATGCATAACGCTATACAATTGCATATGAATTCAGTGATACAATTGCTGAGAACAGAAAGCAAAAGAACAGAGAAAAAGAAAATAAAGAAATTAAAAGGAGAGTTGGGCAGTCTTAGAAGTGTCCGTGTTATATCCATTTTTGAACCCAGTTCAGCAAATTGCCTTGTTTTGT
This sequence comes from Alloteropsis semialata, assembly GCA_004135705.1. Lineage (NCBI taxonomy): Eukaryota > Viridiplantae > Streptophyta > Magnoliopsida > Poales > Poaceae > Alloteropsis > Alloteropsis semialata. Next base: position 64,926,261 of record CM014276.1, on the reverse strand, counting down.
TTGGTTCAAACCTTTGCACTTTCTGGCCTAGCAAATTTTGATTTTAACAAAATATAACTGCAACATTGGACCTTGCTAGTTTCTGACTTCAGGAAGGGTTTGGGGGCCAGAACTTGTACAGTAGATTGCAGGAACCCCCCTAACCTTTCGA
>CM014276.1:64907869-64918855 GCA_004135705.1 Alloteropsis semialata | reverse complement strand
CCTTGGCGTCCGGGTCCGGCCACACGCACTCGGCACTGCTCAACCCGTTACCGTTGCAAAATGCAAAGAAGGTGACCAGCACTCTGGCCGACGCAATTTCTTGGACTCGACACCCAAAGTAGGAACGTGCCAAGCAGGGGGCACACATGAAGCAATGGAGTTGAGATGCTAATCGAGGCAGAAAGAATCACATGGGTTGGGGGTTGGGCTATCCACGTATGTCGCCGGTAACTGACGGACGGAGCTTGGAGTGATCCTCGTCCCTCTTGGTGCAGAGTCTATCCGATTCAGACTGGACAAGCAAAATCGGGCATGTTTGTGGTGACGAACGTTGGGGATAGCCGGATAGGGATCGTCCCTTTCCCTTTGATCTTTGGTGCAGAGTCTATCTGTTTCAGAGCAAACAATGCAAACGCAATGTCTGTCACGCGATGATCCCAAAGCTAAGCAAAGCATGGAGATCCAAGAAAACCACGCAGATCAGGTCCATCGCCAGAGGCGTCCAACTAGCACAGATGAACGAGGGCGGGCACGGAAACGAAGACGGTGGCGCAGGGGCAACCGCCGACCATGCCTCCACTCAAGCTCGAGCCGGCCGCCGGCCGCCGCCGGCAACGGCAATACCCTCGCGACAAGCAATGCCAACGTGCCATGGCGGCGCCTATATATAATTCAAGCCCGACGGAAGCTTAACGGAGTGTCTTTGATCAGGCAGCTCTTGGCCTTGGGTGCTCGATTTAACGGAAGCTGTTACCGGACTCGTCAGCAGCGGGAAAGAGACAGGCAGGCAGCAACATTCTTCGATCTCGCGGTTCGTGGCACCGCTCCTCATCACTCGATCGAGGATCGATGGACACGCCCGCCAAATTCTCACCAGCTGGTAATTCACTCTCGCGTTGCAATCTTTGATATATTTTTTTTTTTGCCAAGACCGACGTCCGTTGCTTTCATACACACTCACCAAGTTGGAAGAGACGCACATTTTTCATTCCAAAATTTCGCACAGCCACGGATCCCGCATCCATGGACCACCCGGGATGGAGCCGTGGAGGTCGAGGTCGGGGGTGGATAGCGCAAGCACGCGCGCAGCCGCCCACTCGGTTCAGGCCAGCCTCAGTGGCCCTGGCCCTGGCCCCTGCCCGCCCGGTCCGGCAAATACCCAAGGCGAAGCAAGCAAAGGCCCCAGCGCGCAGAGCGGCCGAGGCAGCGAGCTTATAAAAGGCAGGCCTCCACCACGGCACACCGCACCGCACCGCACCGCGCACAAGCAGAGTTGAGAGAGAGATTGAGCCGTGACAACCAACCGAACAACTTGCTGCCAGTTGCCGGTGCCCCCTCCCTTCTCTCTCCCCCGCTCGGCTCGCGCGGCCGGCGTGGCTCCGAGGGCGGGAAGCGCCGGTTTGGGGACGTCGGCGGCGGCGGGGGGCCTCGCCGGCGGCGAGCTGGTTTGGGTATGAGAGGGGTTATCCATGCGGCGCCGACCACCAGCGTCCCCTGCGGATTCATGGACGGCCTCCTCATCTTCGTCTTCTACCTCTCGCTTCCTATACGTGGCGGCCACGACCACTCGTTAATCGCCTCTAATTGTTAGCCGCCGCCGGCCTTCCTCGGTCGGTCGGCCCGCGTCGATCTCGCTCGCCGCACGCGCTCTCGTCTCCCCGATTCGAGCCTCCCCCTCCACCACGCCTCGGATCGGGCCGCCTTCGTCTCGTCGCCTCACAGGATGGACCAGCCACCGAATGCCTTCGCCGCCGGAGGTGCGTGCGAGATCGAACCACTTCCCCCCTGTTTTTTTTTTCCTTCCATTTTCCTTCTTAAATGCTTCTACCTATGCCCATATGCGATTGTGCGATTTGATTTGATACGTGCTGCCACATTAGGAGTAAGAGTTTGATGACGTCCCGCAACGATTGAATTCTGCTGCGCAGTTTGAAATTTTGTTTCCAGTGGCATTGCTGTGTAAGAAATCCCAGTAGTAATTTTTTTTCTCGTACCGGTACCTGCTACCGCCGGCCGGCGGTAGCGGTAAGCCGGACCGGTTTTTACCGGTTCCCGATGAACAGTACCGGTTTTTTTCGGTAACCGATGAACAGTACCCTAACCGGTCCGGGGCGGTTTGAGCGGTAACCGTGGGAACCGGACCTGATTGAGCCAAACGTCCCTTTCATGGACTGTCGTTCTAATCCTTGTTGACTGTGTATGACACCTTAGTGGCTTCTCCGATGCTAAAAGGGTGAAATGATGATTATGGGTGGAAAACTATGATTTGATTTCTTTCAATATTGGTGTGGGCCTGCAGGGCGTCTTTCACGTCGGGAACACGATAATTAGGCAAAAGGGGCTTTCTAATTTGATTGGTCACCCCTCTTAAAAAAATGATGGATCACCCAAGTCATTCTGGTGGCCTCACCTGAACCATTTTAGGGTACATACCGTAAAGTTATGTTGATCTCAAGGATCTAGAATGAAGAATATTACTAGGAACCTCTAGGGTAGGGGGGGGGCGGAATTGGGGAAACAGAGATAATCTTATGAGCAGGGGATGAAAAGGAAATTGGCAGGAGTAGGATCCAAACTAAGTTGTCAAAGAAAATAAATGGGTTTCTGCGCTTAGTGAAGAGATATTGAGGAGAAGCATCCCATGTCAATTTGCTTCCTTGTTATTGTCTGCATTGTTTGCAGAATATCATCTCTTTTTTGTTTTGTTTTTTTTTGAAAGGAACAGAATATCATCTCCATCGGTTCTTCCAAATTGATATGCATCACATAATTCTTCGGACCACTCATTTTTATCTGAGTCCAACATCACGTTTTTTGTCTGTAATCAACCAGAATGAATAACTCCTGACATATACTCCTAAGATTATCCTGGCCCCAGAAGACAAGCCAATCCCCTTCAGCTAGCCCCTGCACGCTAAGACAGCCAAACTAAGCAGTCCCCCTTCAGCTAGCCATTGGGTGCTAAGACAGTCAAACTTTTCAACTCATAATTTAACCATTAATTGACCAATGAAAACAATAGAGATAATTTCCCTTAATGGAGCATTTGCTATGGGATACTAGTTACAGTTTTAATGCCTCGTTGACTTCAATATGTTATGTTTCTATAAAATAGAAGGTTCTCATGCACTGGATACCTTCCATGTTTGGCATCAGGTTTTTTCAAGCACATTGATGGGCAAAACTCTTCTCCCCCTTCTGTAATTGTAATAGGGGGAGGGATTTCAGGCATAGCAGCCGCTCGTGCTTTGTCGAATGCTTCCTTTAAGGTAAATTTATAATTTACACTCCAGAAGAAAACCATGCTGTTTGATAATTACATAAAGTTAGATAATTTCAGGTCACTCTCTTAGAGTCAAGGGACCGACTTGGTGGACGTGTGCACACTGACTATTCTTTTGGATGTCCAATTGACATGGGTGCATCTTGGTTAGTTGCATCTCAGAGCTAATACTTAGTTGTTTTTATCCACCTTGTTTTGAGTTTGGTGCAGTGTGACATTATTGTTTTATCCTGTGATTCAGGCTTCATGGTGTATGCAATGAAAATTCTTTGGCGCCATTGATTAGGATGCTTGGTCTTAGATTATATCGCACAAGTGGTGATAACTCTGTATTGTATGACCATGATTTAGAGAGGTATACATAGTCCATAATGAACACTGCGTCTGGTCCCTCTTAAGTTGGTTTGTGAACTTATCTTACATTTCTGGTTTTTTTTTTTCAGTTATGCCCTATTTGATAAATATGGTCAGCAAGTTCCCCAGGAAATAGTTACCAAAGTTGGGGAAACATTTGAGAAAATTCTTAAGGAGGTACTGCAGTCCTTTGCACTTACATATTATGTGTCCGATGCTTTTATGGAACTATGAGTCTATGGTAAGCTCACTTCTTGTTAATATCTCAGACGGTCAAAGTAAGAGATGAACATGCAAACGACATGGCTCTTATTCAAGCCATGGCAATTGTGCTTGACAGGAATCCACACCTGAAGTAAGTGGGATTTATTATTCACCTAAATATGTCACAGCGAGAGTTCAGGTCTTTGATGCTGTGCACTTGCATCTGCAGGCTGGATGGTTTGGAATATGAAGTGCTGCAGTGGTGTATATGTAGATTGGAGGCATGGTTTGCTACAGACACTGAAAATATATCTCTGAAAAACTGGGATCAGGTATGCAATGCAGAGCTTTTAAATATTCAAATGTCAATACAGAATATGCTTTATTCTTTCACCATATTTTCCAGATCAACACTGCTTCATGAAATGAATCACACAAGAGCACAATTACATGACAACCGTACTGAGCTTTGCAAATTTGCAGGAACATGTGCTTACTGGTGGACATGGTCTTATGGTGAATGGCTATGATCCTGTCATCAAAGCTCTCGCTCGAGATCTTGATATTCACCTCAACCACAGGTGTGCAGAAGAACCATGTGATACTCTGATTGTCAAATCGAACTCCAACATAATTAGCTTATTATCTTTTTTTTGTGTGTTGTGCAGAGTCACAAAGATCATCCAGCGTTATAATAAGGTTATTGTTTGTGTGGAAGATGGGGCAAGTTTTGTTGCAGATGCTGCCATAATAACTGTCCCTCTCGGGGTACTTAAGGCAAATATTATCAAGTTTGAACCTGAGCTACCAAATGAAAAACTTTCAGCAATCGCCGATCTTGGCGTTGGCATTGAAAACAAGATAGCTCTCAAGTTCAACACTGTGTTTTGGCCCAACGTAGAAGTACTAGGTAGGGTTGCCCCAACATCAAATGCATGTGGTTACTTTCTCAACCTTCACAAAGCCACAGGAAATCCTGTCCTGGTATGCATGGTAGCTGGAAGATTTGCATACGAAATCGAGAAGCTATCAGATGAAGAATCTGTGAACTTTGTTATGTCCCAGCTCAGGAAAATGCTACCAGAAGCAACTGAACCGGTAAATCACCAGTGAAGACACTGAAATTTTTTAACTTCATCTCTGTACGATGATTTTTGCAAATCCTTACACCTGTGCCTCTCTTCCCCAGGTTCAGTATTTGGTTTCACGGTGGGGCAGTGACCCCAACTCACTCGGTTCCTACTCGTGTGACCTAGTAGGGAAACCAGCTGACTTGTATGAAAGATTCTGTGCTCCGGTGGGCAACCTGTTTTTCGCTGGGGAGGCCGCCTGCATTGACCACTCTGGGTCAGTGCATGGAGCTTATTCTTCAGGCATTGCCGCTGCAGAGGACTGCCGAAGGCGTCTCTCGACGCAGCTAGGCATCTCCGACCTGTTCCAGGTCGGGAAGATTGTTATGAGGGAGGAGATGACTGAAGTCATGGTTCCCTTCCAGATATCTAGGCTGTAAAAGAAGGAAGTTATCTGTTTTCTTGAACACCATGTTATCCTGAAGCAGCAGAGAACGTTAACAATGTAGCTGCTTCGCAGTATGTGTTGCCTTCAAAACTGTTGTATTATGCAGCTTCATGTTTGATGTAATTTTTAAATAATACTCCCTCTATATCACAATTAGAAGACGTTTAGGACAACGACACGGTCTCTAAAATGTAACTTTGACTTGTTATTTTTTAAAAAATATTTATTAAAATATAATATATTTATACTTTTATAAAAATATTTTTCAAGACAAATCTATTCATATGATTTTCACATTTCCAAACTCAACGAATTAAAAGTTATTCATGATTTATATTCCCAATGTTTGACTAAAATCTTGTCCAAAACATCTTCTAATTGTGATACGGAGGGAGTATAAACCTTGTTGGAATTTATGCATGTTGTCGCTGTTCGTCCACGACAATACTCTTCTGTTCGATGCAGCTGTAACTGCTTTGGTTTGGGAAACTAGCGATTCAGCTGTTCGAGTTCGACCATCTCGTTCTAAATTTTATTGGTGAATTGGCCATTGTGTGGTGGGTTTATGTGGAGTGTTGTTTAATTTCTTTTCTGAATTATTGGGGGTTTTTGGGGGTAGGGATTGAATTTGTTGAAATCATCCTTCAAGTGATTTCCTGTCTATTCTGTAGCGCCATCGGGAACAATTCCACAATCAGTGAACCGATTCTGACGCATCCAATCCGCTGTTACATCTTAGGCTACAACATGCAGTTAATTCCTATTCTATTCTGTAGCGCCATCACGCAGATTAATCACTCGACTTCTTGAACAGGGCAGCAATTTTTCAGCCAAGCAAATTTGTCGAACGAAGAAAAATTATTATCACAGCCGAAGAGGCAGCGTGGAAGAAATTAAGAGGCATCCACAACCAATAACAGCTCAATTCTTGATGCCACATAAGGAACGATACAGTATAACAGCTCAACCCTAGCTCATGTCGCGTGTTATTGCAGGTTTGTTTGACATGTCTCTGGATTTTATATTCGGGTGCTTTTTTGGCCTAATTTGAGCAGGTGCCCATGTTTATTAGTTTTCTATTAACTCTAAATTGATTGGAGGAGACAATTTATTTTCAAATTCCGATAAACTTTTTTCAAAAGCGTGCGCCACAACCCCTCAAATGCCATTCCATTGTAGTATATACAGTATACTACAGAATAGAAAGTTTTCATTGCAGAAACAAAAAATAAAAATATACTCGTACTATGAAACAGTGGATTTCACCAAGTGATCATCTAGGTCATTATTATACTTTTAAGTGGTGCACTATAAGTGTGAATTGAGGTCCATAACTGGACTTTGAGTGAACTAAATGAATTACTTGAAAAGTTGATGGACTCAAATGATCACTTTCAGAGTTTATGAATCTAGATGAGAATTTTCAAATAGTCTAAGAACTCATGGTGCATTTCACTCTTTTTTGATTAAGAGAAAAGGTTTGTTAACATCCGATTACAAGAGATGAAGCCCAGTGATATGAATTAAATTGCTATCCGAAGAAAGAATATCTACACGAGGATTATAAAACAAAAACACGAGAAAGAATATAAAATAAATATAAATTGAAAGGAAGAAAATAGAAATAGAAATGAAAGAAATACTACGGGAATAACACCTGCTTGCGGAAATTTGTAGCCACTGCCGACTGGACTCCGCAATTTCGGGTCAAAAAAAACAAATTCGTCACGAGCTCGAAAAGACGTCGGCCGGCTGAAGAAGAAAATAATACTCGGAACCGGAAAAGACCCACGCGGCTACGCCGAAGGTACGCGACAGCCGTGTCGTTTGCCGACTTCCCTTTCTCTCCTCCCCGGCGCGTCTATTTAACCCCCCACCCTTCATCGCGTTTTAATTTCTTCAATCAAATCAAACCCAGAGGAAAGCGTAGCCGCAAAACTCCATCCCGTAAAACACACACACGCCAACCAGATCAAAGCCACCGGCCACAGAGAAGAAGAGAAGATATCCTCTTCGTTCCATCCGATCTGTGCGTGTGGGGGGACGAGATTTTGCCGGTTTGGAGCCAGTCAGGGGTATGAGCTGCTTTGCGCACCGCCGCTGCTCCGACGTCGCCCGCCGCCAGGACGGCCTCCTCGTCTTCGTCTTCTTCCTCTCGATTCCCATGCGTAGTATTAGTAGTAATTCTAATTTAAGTAGTAGTAATAGTAGTAATCTCCTGTAAACTGCGATCGTCTTCGCGGTTTCCTGTACGGGGACGGAGGGAATTTCAGTTGCTTGTTCCTCTTTCTCCTCTTCGGCGGCGGCTATGGATCCCAATGGCCTCAAAACTGGAGGTATTGAATTTTTTCTCTATCTCACTGTGTTTCTCATTCTCCCTGTTTTTTTAACGAATTTTATTTGTTTTGTAGTAGTATATGTTATTATATCGGACAAAAAGTGTATTATTTCCATACATATAGGGAATTTAGAGCAGAATGTTTTATATACAGATTGTATTGTATTCACGATTATCAGATTAAACATTTGTAAGCTAGTGGGTATACATGAAGTTGTAGAAGCTCGTAGATATTTTATTATCATTTGATTCCCTTCCAATTGAAAGCTGATTAAAAATAAAAATTCAGGCCTTTTGCTCCCAACCATTGAGAGGCGGTGCACGTCACCTCCATCCATCATCGTGATCGGCGGTGGCATCTCGGGTGTTGCAGCTGCTCGTGCTCTCTTCAATTCTTCATTCAAGGTAACTGCTGACTGATGAACTTTCATCTATGTTGATGTAGATGTAGTTTAACGCTCATATGTGGTGTGTGTTTAATGTCGCTGACTCTTTTTCTGATGATCAGGTGACTGTTCTGGAGTCCAGAGATCGTATTGGTGGACGAGTTTACACTGATTACTCATTTGGATGCCCAATTGATATGGGAGCCTCATGGTTAGTTGCCCTCACTTGAATTGTTCAACACGACCACTGATGATTTTGTCAATGTAAGCCCTTACTTACCTTTTGTTCTTCTTTGGTGTCTATCAAATTCAGGTTGCACGGTGTGTGTAATGAGAATTCACTGGCACCATTGATCGGCTATCTTGGGCTGAGGTTATATCGCACCAGCGATGACAACTCCGTTCTGTATGATCATGATCTAGAAAGGTACAGATTTGCCTCGGATACTCATTTTATTTTCCATGCTATCTTGTTCTTGTATCTCACTGTGTTCATTGATTCCTCTGCAGCTATGCTCTCTTTGATAAGGATGGCAATCAGGTCCCAAAGGAGACAGTTGATAAAGTTGGAGAGACATTTGAAAGGATTCTTGAAGAGGTACAGAGTGAACTTATTCATGCGTGGTACCTTTAGATGCTTCTTTAAGAGGAATTTTAGCTCACTCTATGATCTGTTTCATTACAGACGGTGAAAGTACGCGATGAGCAGGAACATGACATGCCCCTTCTACAGGCAATTTCTATTGTGTTTGAGAGGCACCCCCAGCTAAAGTAATTTTTCTTGCACCACACTGTCATAGTATCATGTTAAAATTCAATATAAAACATGAAACCTGCTCTTTGGATGATAGACTGACATGGTTGCCACTTTTGTAGGCTAGAAGGGCTAGATGATCAGGTCTTGCAATGGTGTGTCTGCCGACTCGAGGCATGGTTTGCTGCAGACGCAGATGAAATATCTCTGAAAAACTGGGATCAGGTTAGTGCAATGCCCTGGAGCAAAGTGGAAGTCAGCCAATAGCTGACTATAGCATTCTGTAGAAATCTAAGTTCTGTAGGACAAACATTTGGCCGATTAAGTCAAGTTGTTACGGTCTGACTAACATTTCCTTCCTTCCTTGATCTGCAGGAGCATGTTCTCACTGGCGGACATGGACTGATGGTAAATGGATATTATCCTGTTATTGAGGCTCTTGCCCAAGGTCTTGACATCAGGCTTAATCAAAGGTTAGTTTATTCACAGATTTTAAATTGTTGGATTATACACTCTTGCCAAACATTGTTCAAGGATTATTATGGCTGGTGAACAGAACACTAGTTAATATAGTTTTGTGGAGAAATCTTGATGGTGTAGTGTTGTAGTGGAAGCAATTGTGACGTTTGAATCTTTAACCGTAATCTGAAAGTAATGGCCACAGTTCTATACTTCATCCAATGATAAATAAATTTGCTTACTATATACTTGAATGATGATCTCCAGGGTCACCAAAATTACCCGGCAATACAATGGAGTTAAGGTCACTACTGAAGACGGCATGAACTACTTCGCTGATGCTTGCATAATCACTGTGCCACTCGGTGTGCTCAAGGCGAACATAATCAAGTTCGAGCCTGTACTGCCCCCATGGAAGAGCTCTGCCATCGCGGACCTCGGTGTTGGCATCGAGAACAAGATCGCCATGCACTTTGACAGAGTCTTCTGGCCCAATGTTGAGGTTCTGGGAATGGTTGGTCCAACGCCTAAATCTTGTGGGTACTTCCTAAACCTCCACAAGGCCACTGGCAATCCTGTCCTCGTGTACATGGCTGCTGGAAGGTTTGCCCAGGAAGTGGAGAAACTTTCAGACAAGGAAGCTGTTGATTTGGTCGTTTCTCACCTGAAGAAAATGCTTCCTGATGCTACTGAACCTGTAAGTTGCTGCTGCACATGCCAGTTTCAGTCAGCTTGCTATTCTCTGACTCAATACGCTTGTTGCAGTTTCTGAATGTTTGTTCATGTGACTTGACTGTAAGTTGCTGCTGCACATGCCAGTTTCAGTCAGCTTGCTATTCTCTGACTCAATACGCTTGTTGCAGTTTCTGAATGTTTGTTCATGTGACTTGACTGATTTGCATTTGGTTATCTTTTGCTGTTGCAGACGCAGTACTTGGTGTCACGCTGGGGCTCTGATCCGAACTCTCTGGGGTCGTATTCGTGCGACCTAGTCGGAAAGCCGGCCGACGTGTGCGCGAGGTTCTCTGCCCCCGTGGAGAACCTGTACTTCGCTGGTGAGGCGGCCAGCGCCGACCACTCGGGGTCCGTGCACGGCGCCTACTCGTCGGGCCTTGCCGCCGCCGAAGAATGTAGGAAGCGCCTCTTGACGCTGAATGGCGTCCCAGACCTGGTCCAGGTCGCGGCGTGGGATGAGGTGGCCGGGGCTGTGGCTCCCCTGCAGATTTGCAGGACCTGAGCTTGGGGCAGTTACACCCCGTTCTGCATTGGACTCATATGTGATCAGTTCGCTGCTTCGTGCCTAAAGAAGATGCCCTGAGCTTCCGGATTGCACGTTCTTATATTATCTCTAGTCTATACTATATGATCTCAAGAACGTGTACTGTCTTGATTGGAATAAGCCTAGATCAACCTCTGATCTTCAGCGCTTGGGCATTGAACTCTTGAGAATATGGTTACCCTTTTATATATCAAGAGTCGAATCGATGTTATATTACTGTTAGTTGATGCATGTTCGGATATGGTAGTTGTTCTAGTTGTGCGCTTGATCCTGAAGAAAAGAAATTGGTCGTCTAGAACATTTTCCGTTCAAATTGATGGAGACAGTTCTTGTTTGTTCCTGAGCGTGTACCTGGTTTCCCAGAAATCTCCGAGTTTGACAATCGAAAAGGCAGAATCTCGCAAGATTCGC
>CM014276.1:64866777-64906869 GCA_004135705.1 Alloteropsis semialata | reverse complement strand
GATCATGAAACAAGAGAGGGAGGCCAGGTAAATACTGAGAAGAAATAAGGACATATGGAATAGCCGACGGCAATTTCAATTCAGCACGTGACACAAATTTGAGCCCACATGAGGGCCCACTCGTCATTGACCTAAAGCGCGTGTCCTTGTACCCAACACCTCCTCTTCTCTCTCCTGCGTGTCGAACTCGAACACGGAAAAGTCACGAGCGCTCGGCAAAAGAAAAACTCGAGAAATATCTCTGCCGTCGCTCCTCCTTCGTCCCCCGAGTCGGCGAGATGGCGGGGATCTCTCGCGCGATCCGGGCCTGCGCCGCCGCGTCCCGGCGGAGCCTGGCTGCTGCTTCGGGGGCGGCGCTGCCGAAGGAGGCGCCTGCGGCAGGGGTGAGAGCGACGGCGGCGGCGGCGACCACCGGGCTCAAGGGGCGGGATCCGGAGGACGGGAGGCGCGTGCAGTGGGTGTTCCTGGGGTGCCCCGGGGTGGGGAAGGGCACCTACGCCAGCCGCCTCTCGCAGCTGCTCGACGTCCCGCACATCGCCACCGGCGACCTCATACGCGACGCCCTGGCCTCCCCTAGCCCCTCCTCCAAGCAGGTAAGCCCACCTCTCGGATAAATTTCACCGGTTACTAATATTAGTTGGGTAGATGGACTCGGTGCATCTAGTGCTAATTCACTACTAAGCTTCAGACAATTATCCTGCGCATGTTGTTTAACTAAACACTAAGTGTAAAGGTGAAGTTAGTGGTTAGGCATTGTAACTTTTAGATGTACTTAGACCATAAACATGTTGAACTCAATTCTTCATAGATCATCTCAGAACTTTTTTGCACCTCCCCTCTTTGGTCGTTTTTCTTTTAGTTCCATTTTCTTGATTGTGTTGTTTGTGTGCTTCTTTCCAGCTTGCTGAGATTGTCAATCATGGAAAACTGGTGTCTGATGAGATCATCATAAATCTGCTGTCAAGACGCCTAGAAGAGGGAGAAGAGAAGGGTGAACTGGGATTCATCCTTGATGGCTTTCCTCGAACCATAAGACAAGCGGTGAGCTAGTTATTTGACCTGACCGTAAGTATGCAAAAACACATACTTGCCTCTTATCATGAAGCATTTTTCACATGCATTTTTTTATTAGTTTTTATTGTATCTGAGGTGGGGTAGTAAACGTGTTTTATTTTGCTTTTTGGGAACAGTAGCTTGTAGCCTGATCATAGTGGCAGTCTTACTTAGAGTATTTCAGTATATCAGCACCTTTGTAATCTCCTCAATTTAGTCATTTCCTTTTAACTTGATATCTGACTAGCCAAATTCCATTAGCCTAGCACAATTTAGTTAGATTCAATCCTCCTCTGTAGCCTTCAGCAATGTACAATAGCTTGGGTTTCTAATTTAATATCATTAACTAGTGTTGAACTTAGGCACTGGTGTAGAATACAAGTTCCTGATATATTTGTATCATGTGCTTTGTTAGGAAATACTTGAAGGAGTCACAGATATTGATTTGGTGATCAATCTCAAGCTCCGAGAAGAAGCTCTGCTTGCGAAATGCCTTGGTAGAAGGATGTGCAGCCAGTGTGGAGGAAACTTCAATGTGGCCTCCATTGATATTGAGGGTGAGAATGGTGGACCTCGAATGTACATGCCTCCACTGCTGCCTCCTCCACAGTGTGAATCAAAGCTAATTACAAGACCAGATGATACTGAAGAGGTGGTAAAGGAGCGATTGCGTGTGTACCATGATTTGGTATGTTTGAATGGCCTCAGATTGCCTTTTGAGAGTTTTAGCTTGCTCAGTATTTTACTACTTTATACCATTTATGCGATCTGGATAATACATTTGTGCTAGTGCAGAAAATTATTGTTAGACCGATATATAGGTCAGTTAGCCATATTCTATTTTATTTTTTAAAAAATGGATACCTAAGAACATGTGAAATCATGGAACATGCATTCAGCTCTAAGACTGCTGTTACCCCATAAGGTGAATTTACAGTTGTGCAGTTGATTTGGCATTTGAAATGTTTTGTGAATTGTTTCAGATTCAGTAAGGAGCCAACACACACATGCAAATAATTTTTCCTTGGAACACACACATATATAAAGTTTTGAATGCTTCTATGTTTGACTGTAGCATGTTTGCTGCCGTGTTATCATATCCTTACCTACTGAGCTGTCTATCTTTGCAGACTGAACCAGTGGAGGAATTCTACAGAGCACGTGGGAAACTCTTGGAGTTCAATCTACCTGGCGGCATACCTGAATCCTGGCCGAAGTTATTGCAAGCCTTGAATATAGAAGGCCCTGACAATGAGAGATCGGCAGCAGCATGATTTTTTTTATTTTAGGAATGCGCATTACATATTTGTAGCTTATGTCAAAGTTTACTGATGAGCATTCCTTGTATCTTTAGAAAGTAGTCCATTGGGAAGTCCAAATGATTTTGGTGTACACTCAATTGTATAGTTGATTCATCATCGATGGGCAAGATCGATGAGTGTGTTGGTTGTTATTCTCCAACGAAGGTCTGTAAAAGGCAAGAAATAATAGTTCGACGTGGAGACGTTCATTTGTAGGCTGCAGCCTGTATCATACAAGTGCCTGGAATCACTGGGGATATGATTGAAGCTATTCTTTTATGTGATGATCTCTTTTGCTACCTGTACATTGCATACGAGTAACCAGACATCAATATGTTGGGTGTCAGCTGGTTGCTCGGTTCATTGCATCCTGTGCGGCATCATGTGCTGCTGAATGTGTTCTAATCTTAGTTCTGCCCGTACGCAGGAGGTGTTCCTACATGGCACCATGGTTTTTTCGACTCGCTTGGACTACACTTCCAGACTTCCTCCTCCCCTGCTTGAAACTGTATTATCTGAACAGCTTGCAGTAATTGACGATTTTTTTGGTCCAATACATAATTTGGAGGATGTTAACATGATAAAATTTCTCCGCGTGGTTATGACTTTATAAGACGCATTTTGCTTTCCCCTTCTGATATGACTAGCCTAGCGGGATGACCACCAGTTCAGTTCTCCCAGGACTCCCGATGAAACAACAGCAGTACCTGTCATGTATGTTGCTGCAGATGCACAGCCTATCCTGAAACGCGCCGATTCCAAGGCAACACGTGCTGAAAACGAAACGACAAAAACGAGAAAGCTACGTACAGAATAGTAACGAGTGCCAGCAACGTGTCAGAAAATACAAGGAGTTAGGTTCGCGGAGTTTCATAGAGTACTTTGTTATATATATTATTATTTCAGTTACTGACACAAATGGGGGTGTAGCTCATATGGTAGAGCGCTCGCTTCGCATGCGAGAGGCACGGGGTTCGATTCCCCGCACCTCCAGTTATTAATTTTTGTTCATTTGCTGCTCTCATTTTTTAAAAAACTTCAACCTGCAGTACTCTGATTTTTTAGAAAAATCTTCAACCTGCATTACTCTCATTTTTTTTAAAAAAAACTTCAATATGCAGTAAGCTTCCTATTTCCACCCTTTTATTCATTTACTACTCTCTTTTTTTTTTAACTCAACCTCTAGTGAGCTTTCCCTTCCTATTTCATGAGAGGAAAACGCCAATCGCCAAAGGCACACGACACGACACGCGCCAGCACAAAAGATGGCACGCAACAGGCTGGGCCGTGATCCCGGCGTAAACTCCCCTATCCCCCATTCAGTTTCACTTCATTTCAGCCCAAAGCGCTCGCGTTTCATCTCCATCCACTGCGGTTAGGTTTCTTTATCCCGCAAAAGGCAACCACCCAACGCCTCTGCCGACGCCCTAGCAAAAAGCCACGATTTGGTGAAGAATGTTCCGCAGCGATTGCTCCGGCTATCAATCCAGCATCGCTAGAGACCTAGCTAGAGTGGTGGCCATTCCGTACACTAGGGCTGTTCCGCTAGGGATCAGCGATCATGATCTGGCAAAAAAAGGATATGGCAAAAGCAAGAGCGCCGCGTCTACGAGTAGAATTTCTATTTTTCTGGAGTGGTAGTGGTGGACCTCGGCCTAGGCAGAGAGGGGCAAGAGCGGTGCTTCCGCTGCTGGTGGGCGTGGCTCCAAGCGCCGTGCAAACTTGCAGTTCAGAAGAAAAAACAAGTGCCGTGCAGCTTCCATTGTGGGGAACTTCAATTTGGCGAGTATAGATCAGTACATGATTGCCATGCACATTTCCTTCTGAAGATCGAGTGCTGGATTCATGTGTCCATGCAGAATCCCCAACAACAATGGCCGCCGGAGCGCCGGTGACCAAGGGGGCGATTGGTTGCCCGCATTCGGGCCATCCAGGCTCACCGGATGCAACGCATCGTTGATTGGATGCTTGCAGCAGAGACTGAGCCTGGCCCGCTCAGCCTGGCTCCCGTCGTGCAGATTTTTTTCCTGGTTTCTCCAGAGCCTGGTCCGCGCGGTGCAGGGCCAAGCGCGTTGGCGAGCACCACAGGCAGAAAAGGCAGATGGGCACTCTCTGGCCTGGTTGTGGGCACACATGAACCAAACGACAAGCTGCGGCATCCGGTGAGCCTGGCCAGCCGCGTCCTGCATCTTCCGTGCGAGCCAGGCTCTGCTCATCCGAGAACCAATCAGGCTACAAGGCTCGCTCACATACCAACGGAAAACGGCATGTGTGTGTTTTGGTGGTGAAGTGACAGGACGCGACGCCGTGGATTTTTCTTGTTTTTCGTTGGCGCGACATTGGAGATCCGGTGGCGCTATGGAGATCCCGAGCACCGTCCACACAGCGCCTCTCGTGCAGAATACTGTTGCGGCGCTGGCTAGCTCCGCATATGTACAAGCACGCACAATCACTCGGGCACAGTGAGCCCTCCTCTCTCCTAGGCGGGCGGAACAGGGCGCTCGCTCCCTGCTGCTCTCGATCGCCGGAAACGCATGGCTGTGGCGTGGATGGACGGACACTGCTGCGAGCGGCGGGCCCCGGGGGCTCTGCCCGGAAATGAGGACGACACGCCGGCAGCTACGGGACACCCTGTGGTGCTCGACCGACTCGACTCGCCCAAAATATATGTGCCCTCCTGCTGCCTGCCCCGCTAGAGTGATCAGTGATCAGCCGCGCCGCCGCCGCCGTCGATCGTTATTAGCTTACATGCCTATCCGCTTCACAAATGATTGGGCTAGCAAGCAACGGCACGTCTTGGATTAACCCCCGGCCCTTTTTAAGCAAAGCTAGTGAGTTACTAGTTACTAGAGAAACTGAAAAGGAGCCGCGGGAAATGAGCAGGAGATGGAGGAGGGAAAGGAGAGGGATGGGATGAGCGAGCCTGGGCGGCCTGGCTCTGGCACCCTCCCCCCCTTTCTCCTTCACATGAGGGAGATGAGGTGGTGAGGCGCAGGCTCAGCGGCGCAGGCAGCCCCCACCCACTCACATGGAGCGCCCTGCCACACTCGTAGAGAGAGCCTTGCACTGCACCCTCGCTCACTCACCAAGCGATCAGCTCAAACTGAAACGCGCCGCTGCCTGCAGCTAAGCTCCTCACTTAACGCCGCGCTCCGGTCCGGAACCGAACGCCGTGCGTGGCTTGTAAATACGGGGGAGGCAGGAGGCCGGCTCAGCCTCGCCTCGCCTCGCCCGCGCGCCCGAACCCAACCCCACCACCAAAGACGGCAGACGCCGCTCATCCCAATGCCCAGCGCGCCAACCCCAACGCGAACGCCGTAGCGCGGCCGGCTCCGCAGCCCATGTCGGCCAACACCGTAGCCAAGGCAGCCGCGGCGGCGCCCATGTCCGGCGGCTCCTCCGACCCCTCGCCGTCCTCGTCCGCCGCGGCGTCCCCGCTCGCGCTGCTCCGCCCGCACCCGCACGCCCACGCCCACGGCCACCTCACGCCGCCCTCGCCGGCGTCCGGGCCCTCGCCGCCGCCGCCGTCCCCGGCGTCCGCGCCGCGGGACTACCGCAAGGGCAACTGGACCCTCCACGAGACGCTCATCCTCATCACGGCCAAGCGGCTGGACGACGACCGCCGGGCTGGCGGCGCCCATGGCCACGGCCACGGTGGCGTGCCCGCGGCGGGGTCGCCCACGACGCCACGGTCGGCCGAACAGCGGTGGAAGTGGGTGGAGAACTACTGCTGGAACCACGGCTGCCTCCGCAGCCAGAACCAGTGCAACGACAAGTGGGACAACCTCCTCCGCGACTACAAGAAGGTCCGTGACTACGAGTCCCGCACCGCCGCTGCCGCTGCCGCCAGCGCTACCGCCGCGGCGCCCGGCGGCGGCGGCGAGGGCGCAATCCCGTCCTACTGGACCATGGAGCGGCACGAGCGCAAGGACCGCAACCTCCCCACCAACCTGGCGCCCGAGGTGTTCGACGCGCTGACGGACGTGCTGTCCCGCCGCGCGGCGCGGCGCGGGGGCGCGGCGATCGCGGCCACCCCGACACCCCCGCTCGCGCTCCCGCCGCCGCCTCCAGCGCCGCCATCCCCGCCGAAGCCCCTCATCGCGCAGCCCCGCGCTCCACCGCCGCCTCCCCTGCCGCTTCCGACAACGGTGGCGCCGCCGGCGACGTCGGTTTCCGGTATGGTCGGCGCGCCGCGCCCGTACTTAAATACCAGCTGCTGTTACATATCTATCTACCCGTCCATTTACTGTTCGTCCAGCTGACACGTGGGCCCGTAGATCTCCACGAGTTTTATTTATAAGCTTAGAGCCAGGCCGTTATGATTGGGGGAGATCGCGTTGAGCCTCGCTGACGCTGGTGTAATTATTTACCCCGCCGCTTTTTTAACTTTTTACTGTGGCTTCTTCCCGGGCGGGTGGCAGCGGTGATAATGCTGGCTGCGAGAATAAAGCTGCGTGCAGCTCAGCTCAGCTCATGCATGGCGCAAAGTAGGTGGCGAATCGTGTAGTTTCTTATCGGGGATTTGCGTTTACTTGCAGAGGTAAATAAATAAATAAGTAAACGCATGGCTTGGAAAGAAACAAAGGTTGCAATCACTTTGTAAAGGCATTGGCAAGATCCAATTGTAAAGCCTGAAAGCTTGGAGCAACTGTGCAAGCATGCAACGAACTCGCAAAGCACCTTTTGTTCTTTCTCTTTGATCACACGCACCCAGCTATAGCTAGTTTGTACTGTCAATCTGGGCATTCATTCCTGACACTTGTTCTTGTAGTTAATATATATGGTAACTGCTGTAGTTGTAGTACATTATATATGGTAACCAATGCAAGAACTGTTACTGTAGTAGTAGCTTACTGCTGTTGCATGCTGTTACGTTTTTGATGTGTGTATGTGTGTGATGAATGTGTAGCTGAGGAGCTGACCGGGTCGTCGGAGTCCGGGGAGGAGGAGGAGGGGTCGGAGGAGGAGGGCGAGGAGCCGGAGCCGAAGCGGCGGCGGCTGAACCGGCTGGGTTCGAGCGTGGTGCGCAGCGCGACGGTGCTGGCGCGCACGCTGGTGGCGTGCGAGGAGAAGCGGGAGCGGCGGCACCGGGAGGTCCTGGAGCTGGAGGAGCGGCGGCTGCGCCTCGAGGAGCAGCGCACGGAGGTGCGGCGCCAGGGCTTCGCGGGCCTCATCTCCGCCGTCAACAGCCTGTCCAGCGCCATCCACGCGCTCGTCACGGACCACCGTAGCGGCGACTCCGCCTCCCGGTGACCGCCGTGTCGTCGTTCCCGGAGGAGGGCAAATCAAAGACTCACATCGAAGGCAGCAGCGACGCCGGCGGCGCGCGTTAATTGACTCTGGCTAGCATTCGCGTTGTGCAACCCGGTCGGCCGGCCGGCCGGCGAGCTCCGGTCCTGGGACGGCGGACGGCCGATGAGATGTAAATAAGGTGATGATTGATTGCTTCCTTGCTGGAGGCGGCTGTGACTAGAAATTTTTTTGGAGGTGCGTAGCTAGCTAGCATTGTTCTCGTCTCGAATGCGTGCATGCATGCAATGCAAGCATCATGGCGGCATGCATGTACATGTCCTAGGTGTCGTCTGTCTTGGATCTCCCTGCACTGGTTTGATTGCTGCTGAGTTCTTCGTTCCCGGCCGGGCTCTTTATTTCTTGTGCATTTGGCTGGGAGGGGCTGATGGGAGAGCAATGCTGCAACTAGAGAAGCACGCACAGTTGCTGTTGTGGAATGGCGTGGGTATTATGATCGATGAGCTGCTGCTGGTGCTTCTTGGGTTCTGGGTTTGTCGCGGGCGACGATCATTAGCGCCGCACGCAACGCAACGCAGTGGGAGGAGAAGAGATCGAGAGGAGAGGGATAGTTGTCATGTGATCGCCCGGCGTGGGGGCCTCTGCTGCCTCTCCTCCCTCGCTGCTCTGCGTGCATGCAGGGACTCCACTGCCGCGCCTGCCATGGCTTTCTTTCTCGCCTCGCAGGCAGCATCGGAGGACGGAATCAAAGCTCACGCTACCTCAGTAGCTCTAGTCGTCTCGTCTAGCTTGGAAGTACCAGCTGCTAGCTAGCTCGCTCTCGTGGAAATGGAACAATGGCGCTTCTGCCCCTCGGCGTATATATGCAGTGCAACCACTTGGCTTATCAGCCACCAGCCAGCAGTACTTCAGTCTCACAATAAATCAGCACCAGCCACCAGCCAGCCAGCAGTACTTTTCTCTCACAACAAATCAGCACCAGCCAACACCCAACCGAACAGGCTGGTATATTGCATGGTAATTTCTAGTAGACCTCGTCGGTCTACTCTCTGCCTGACCTGGTGGAAACCTGGGCGATGATTGCCCAACGTGTGTACACATGATGAAATCTCGCCTGCGTCCGGTGTCGACACGACTTGTATAATCTCTCCCCGTACCATATGTAGCCACACGCACGTGTCTTTAATTTGTAGTCGTCGCTCTGTACACGAACGACTCATCAGCTACTATTTTATTCGTTTCCTGCGTTCGAATTATACATAGTATATAGTAGTGGGTACCAGATCTCTGTACCGGCATCCTCTTCTACGTATCATCACCAAGGACGACGTACCCAACAAAAGGCCATCGAGACCTTACAAAATTGCTAGTATCGCCACAGGCCCTACTGTATGTCTCGCAGTCGATCGAATGACGGTACGTATAGCGCTGGTACTGTACGTACGTTTTGTACGTATCGGGCGGCCACACATGCATGCAAGCGCTACGTCAACAGACAACAGTTGATCGAGCCGTAGCAAAGTCACGGATAGGCACCGGCACGATATGGTTCAGTTTATTGTACATGGAGTCGTGGTCGTTGTCCCGTGCGTCGGCGACCGGCGGGCGCCAGCTACGGCCGTCGACACGGCGGCCGGCGGGTCTGGCGAGTAGCCGTTCTGCCGGCCTGTGCCCAGATGAATGAAGCTAGCTCAGCAGATAGAGCTGCAGTCAGCCAATTGGAGATGCATGCGGCATATCGTGAGGTGATCGTCAAATCAAATATTTTATGGTTACTGATTTTTTGTCACGACTTTGTTATAAATATGTGGTAAATTTTGTTTGTGTTTTGCATATCAATATTTATTCACTACGAGTGACATTTTTTAATAATTTATAATTTTTTTGAATAAAATAAAAAGATTCAAATATTTTAGAAAAAATTAAGGGTAACAGATATTTAGACAGTGTATAGCAAAGACAAGGGAGGACGACTATCGGGGAACTGGAGAGCGGCGTGACCGGTCTTTGGCGCCGACACGTAAGAGACATCGGAGCATGACCGCATGGCCGAGCTGCCGCGTGTTTAATTCGATGGATCGTCAGCCCCGGCCCCGTGTCCGTCTCCTCTGGGTTTATTGTTACTAGCTACTCCAGTTGCAAACAAAACGGAACATTTATTTATAGCTAAACACACAATCAACACTACTATATATCATATATAGAGTAAATTGCACCCACGGTATAATAACTTGGTCGGTAGGTGCAGATTGGTCCACCAACATGTAAAATACTCTATTTAGTGTAAAAACTTGACAAGTGGGTGCAGATTAGTCCAACAACTTATAAAATACTCAACTTAGTGCAACAACTTGGTAAAATGGTGCATCAACAGTCCAGACGTTACAATACTGACATATTTGGTCACGTTGGATAGCAAAGAGCTATATATTTGGGTCAGAACAAATATGTTAGCATTATGTGACCATTGATATTTATGTTGCAATAGTGATATATTGGTCCAAGTCAAGAACCTTTATTTCAGAATTTAAAAGATTCACATTGGAAATGAGAGCGTATAAAATTAGTTTCTTCTAATTCTAACATCACAAACAATTTCTATAACACATTAGAAGCCTTAATTTATACACTTTCATACATAACTTAATTGTTTCTTTAGTTTGAACCATAATTTTTATATTAGAATGCTAATATGTATTTTGTATCTTAATAAAGATAAAGACCTTAGTTAATTCATTAAGTATAAATCTATACCATGTAACAATGATCAATTATAAGTAGAATATTGCGTCAGAACAATATTATTTATTTTCAAGTTATTTAGGCTTTTTCCTTAATCTTCAACATGAAATGAATTCTGTAATGGTAAGATGGGAAAAAGAAAGCGTGGAAAATACAAAAATATCGGAACATCAATTTAGAAGATCCAGTAGCAATTGGGAATGACTTTGATCATGATATTAATAAACAAAATCCTAGAATGGCATAATATAAACTATATACTTTACAGACTCGATTCCGTGCGTAGCCACACAATTTTTGACTGTAGATGAACTTGTTTGTCAAGTTGATGCACTAAATTAAATATTTTACAAGTTATTGTATTAATCTGCACCCACCTACCAAGTTGTCGCACTACATTGAGCATTTTGCAAGTTGTTGGACCAATTTACACCTAGCTGCCAAGTTGTTGTATGGTGGGTGTAATTCACTCTTATATATACTACTGCTCTCCGTCCCACACGGCGGCAATACAGTTTGATCTTTAATGCTCTATGGTTGATAGTGTAACTTAGAGCAGGATTCTTTTTTCTTTTTACTCTACTTTCACAAATCTTGTATGCACAAACTCGTATATTAATACAATTATTCAGACCGGCTTCTTGCCTGCCATAGCCCTCGTCAAAAAAAAATACTACTGCCCTTCGTTGGCTACCACATTGCACATTGCATGTTGTTCATGAGATCAGGAAGGAGATCGACATGCATGTGCTCTAGTTGGGAACTCTAGTTGTGAATGATCCCATTGCTGCCGCGAATTGGTGAACAAGAAAGTTCAGGATCGTGGTATATGCATGGAGGAAGGCTACGTACTACTAGCTCAATGCTCATAGCACCAGCCATGTCTAGCAGGCTCGGCGTGTGATTTGTCTGATGCATGGATTCGCCAGAACATGTCTAGCGAGCCAACCTGCAAGCAGCAACTTTCTTTGAGCTGCCTTTTCTTTTCTCCACTTCGCCTGGCTTTACCAAATGATCCGATCAGGATCACTCACGTATGCTGATCGATCCAGCTGCTAGCTGCAGTCCAGTACACGCGTGCATGCACTGCAAGCAAAAAAAGGCTTGCCATCTTGGCTCGTCCATGGCCGCACATGACGGAAACGCCCTCGCCGGAGCTGGAGGTGGCGACGGGGTAACGTCGGTCGTAGCGTGGTCTATGGACTACTGCTGGCGTACGTACTAGCAGAGAGACAGACAAGGAGAGAGACGGGTGCGGGGTGCCCCTCCCTGCCCTGCGTGGCCGGAGCTGGAGCCGGAGACGGGTGGACCGCTGCGTTGTCGGCTTCCGCCCATCATCTGCCAGTCCAAGGACCAGCCATGCTGGCCCCTTTGTCCCTTCCCATCTCTCTCTCCTCTCTCTGGTAGTCTCTGCGCGGCGGTAGGGGCGGCCCGGTCTTTTCGCGCCCGCAAGGCTACACGTCGCGCCGGTCAGTTGGCCGCTGGATTGGATTGGACTGAGGTGGTTACCAACTTCAGTGATCAGCCAGCTATACTTGTCACGTCAAATGGCATGACAGAGTATTAAATTTGAATTAATGACAAAACTCATTTCATAACTCCTGAGTAACTTCACGAGACGAATCTAATGAGCCTAATTTGGTCATGATTAGACAACGTCGTGCTACAATAAACAATCTCTAATAACAGATTAATTAGGCTTACTAGATTCATCTCGTGATTTCCCGTCCATCGTGTATTTAGTTTTATAATTAGATCATGTTTAGTCCTCCTAATCTTCGATTTAGTTTTGCTACAGTAAATTTCGTAAACTTTCTCACCGAACTAAACAGACCCTCAGTACTTGGGTCCCTTTGGGACTGTGAGGGTATGCAGCTGGTTCAGTACGCAATGAAATACTAGTGAAGTCTTTATTGATAATGGTTCTTTTTAATTACGACAATGTGAGGCACATCAAGCTCTCGGAACGTGACAATTGCCAGCACGATTCAATTTTAGTTGGAGCCGTATCCTTCTAATGCACGTTAGAGCCGTATATCGTTACAACACCTCCACAGTGATGCTACGAGATGTTAAGCTAAAGTGCCCTTACTTAATTAGAAGAAGTAAAGCCTCTCCATTCTTAATATGTAACATTTAGAACAGACTCACTAGTTTTTTTTTTGAAATAATCGATCTGAACGAAACGTCACATATTTTGGAACAGATCAGATATGCAACAGTTATAAGATTTAGAATTTTCTTGATCTGACTTAATAATTTATGTGTTTTATTATTTGCGTGTCTATATAGTATTATCTCCGTATGAAAATATTAGTCTCCATTGATTTCTTATTTGATCATTTGTCTTATTCAATATATTTTTTTATATCATTTATTTTGTTTTGTGCCTTTTTATTATTTATGTACTTTAAATGTACTTACCTTTTTATATATTTGTAAAAAGAATTTAAATAAGACAAAAAAGTTAAATATTCTAAAAAAAGAAGGACAAATATTTCAGGGAGGAGCTTCCATGCCACCCTAGTGAGATAGAGTAGAACATGGCCGCTAAACATGTCGGGAAAGAGGATCAGATAGTGCTAAGACGAAGCCGGGCCATGGCGTATCCTGATTACGTGCCCACGCAGGGTGATGATTTTGGGTGGACACAGGCGGTGGTGAACGTATGGATTTGTCCTTTTGGTGTCAGAAAAGCCTGACAATCTCGGCTGTCACCGCTCTCAGGTCCGTAGTCAAAGTCCTTGACCGGAGGTGGAGATGCCCACCATGCATGCCATCCCCGTAGCTGGCCTGTCCAGCCCAGCCCCCCTCTTTCTTCTCCCCAAAATGCCCCTGCCCTCACATACAGTACAAGCTTCTCCGACGACAACCCTTCCCTCCCAGTCTCTCCCTCTCTTTCTTTCTGCAGTGTAGCCTGTAGCGGCTAGTAGAAGTAGCGTACTGTCCACAAGACAACGCTAGTAATCTAGTATGGACTTCACCATGTCGCCTTCAAGCTGCCCGGTGATGGTGAGTGAGAAATTATAGAGATCGGCCGTAGTACATGAGGCTTTCTGTCGGCAGTTTATTCATCCCCATGCTGAAAATTTGATACCACTAGCAATCATTCCGTTCTATCTATAGTGTTGAGTGAAAGCACATGGTCAGGTGTCACAAGGAGAAACAACTCGAGGATAAAATAAAGAAGCAACAATGGCCAGTTTCTGAGGCCCTGTTTAGTTCACGCACTATGCATAACGTTTTGCATAACGCACGTTTTTTAATGTACTTTTTCTCTCTGTAAACACTATGTATAACATAAAAATACTATGCATAACGCTGCATCTAAACACTCCCTGAATGGGAGTAGACGACGAGGCCAAGTGGTAGGCTTCATCTTGAGAGTTGAGACTGCGGCAAGCGGCGGCATCAGCGCGCTGCCTAGTGGGCCCATCGTGCTCTAGCTCTAGCTACAGTAGGTGGTAGTACCACTGGCGCCGGACCGGTGGTGGCGCAGCCGCAGCAGCTAGCCCTCCAGCATTGGATGCTAGCTCCACTGAGGCCACCGGCCGGCCCGGCCGGGCTCTGCAAAAGCTATGGGGGGACGGCGGCATGCGCTGGATCCGGCCCGCGCATGCAACCTGTAAAAGGCACGATCCTCCACGCATTCGATCGATCGATCGCAGGCATCCCGTTCTGCAGATTCTCCGTTCGGTTCCGTTGGACAGCTGAGCCTGACGTGACACGTACGTTAGCTCGTCGTCGGTCGCGAGCTTGTGCGGCTCGTGCAGAGGTGATGCAGGCAGAGATGCGGCCAAAAAGCGGCAGTACTTGGGGGCGTCGTACGTGGCTGTGCTCCGTGCGCGAGGCCGGGCCAAAAACGCCAAACAGTGCACCGGGTCAGGAACTCAGGAGAGGGGGAGGGACTAGGGCGGTCCGGGGCTCCGGGCCCCTACTGCTGCCGAGTGAGCTTACGCTACGCGCGAACGCAGGGCGTAAATGGGCTGATAAATTCAGGGTTCAGAGCAGGGCGGGAGCAGTAGCCGGTGCGAGAGCCAACAGTGGTCGACCGGTGGATGCATCGGCTGATCCATTCGATCCATCTCCGGAGAAATAATTGGAATGGCGTCGCAGCAGCTGCGGTGCCGGTGCGTCGGAGATGCCGGCACCGGCAGGCTCTATAAATGAGCGCTCCGCCGAGCAAACCAAACTCCGTTTCTCTCTCTTCTCTCTTGCTGCGTTGGACTGGAGGCAGTCGTCCGCAGGCTAGTGTTGAGAGAGGCTTTTGTTGGTTGAATTTTTTTTTAAAAAAATGTATTGAAAAGTGTGTCGTAGAGAGATACGTTTTCTAGTATGTTTCTTTTAGTTGAATTCTTGCAGGAACTAAACGAGGCGAGAGAGGAAAATGCAAATGCATGAAACGGCCACGGGTGCAATAATTCGGGGCCAGTTGCTGTGCCTGTCCCTGGGCAGAGAGAGGGGGGTTGGGGCTCTGTGTGTGTTTGTGAGCGGCAGGGTGGCACCGGCCAATGCAACAGCGGCAGGCACCACAGCAGGCAAATCATAAGCGGCGGGCCCACACGGGGCAGTCAAACGTGCCCGACTGCCCGGTCAAAACTCCGCCATTCCCACAGGCCCGCCGTAACCCCACACAAGGCACTAGTACGATCGCATTGCTGCATTCTCTCTCGGTCTTATCTCTCTCTAGTCTCTACCCTCTCTCTCTCTTGCAGTCTGCGTCCACACCGTTCAGTTCAGCCGCCAGAGGAGGTAATTACACACAGAGAGAGACCAGACGGAGGAGAGCCTTGCCATCATGAGTTGGACACTTGAGTTTCCAGTTCATAGCAAAGCATGTACACCTGTGGTAATTATACTTGCCGGTAGTTACCATGTAACAGTACGCATGGTGTTGATGTACTACGGTACTAGTACTAGGCGAGTGCTACAGACCAACCAGCATGCACTGCGCGTACGTGCTCCAGACATCTCGGTCTGGAGTCCGGAGCACGCGCTGAAACATTGACAATCGACAACGTTTGGGCCACCGGCGTTCTGAGCATTTGCTAGCCTGCCTGACTGCAAGTCAAGCAGCAGTTGCTAGTGCGCGGTTCCTGCAGCAACTGCACCTGATCCTGGTGCCAAAACGCAAGCACTTGGCTGTCAGAATGAGAGCAAATGCTGCCAGAGCGCTATGAATTTGTTCACGAAGCACATGCGATCGAGGTTCAGAAAATGGAGGCTGAGAAGGGAACAGGCGATCGAGGTTCGGAAAATGGAGCTGAGACGGGAACAGGCGGTCCAGGTTCAGAAATGGAGCTGAGGCGGGCAGCCAACAACGCTCCACGTCCTTCACAAGTCAGCAAACCACATCCAGATATACCTGAGGCAATCTGGAGAAGCAATGTGCACCGCCGCAAGCTTTTCATAACTGCGACCCGGATCAGTGTTCGCCTTTTCAGCATATGGGGCAGTTTATCAGTGCCTGCCTCACTTTCAGCATTTGATAAGACCGAAAGGTAAGCAAACAAAGCAACATACCATGCATGCATGGTGCATCAGTTCATCAGTTTAGTACACTATGATAAATATGTGCATTAAATAGAGCTAAGTCCTACCAGGGATGTTTATAGACACAAGAACGAGAAGGGAAAGGAGGATTTCCACACAAAGCCCAGGCCAGAGATTCGTCTTCGGCTCCAAGCTCCAGTGGAGCAAAAGATAAGAGTTAATCCTCAAGGAAGGAAAATAACCAAACCATCTTCAATTCTATGTTTAAACTCGACGGGGGTCAAAGCACAAGATGGAATCAGGCTCAGTCCCACAAAAGGTTGATCATTGAGTTGGCCAATCCAGCTTCTTTGAAAGTTAGATCACTTGTAAACTCCAGGTTCTTGGATGCTCCTGGAATGGGTTGTACAAAGTGGAAAGCCCTCTTCTCGCCGTCCTCGACCTGAGGCGCGCAGAATGACCACAGGAGCTGCAGTAGAGAGATCATCAGCGAGGGAAAGCAAGGAAATGAGACAAGAAAATTTTGTGGTAGTGTAACCTTAATAGGATCTGTGTGAAGAAAATTTCTCTGGATCCTCTGATTGTTCGGTAGCCGAATCGCAACCCTGCAGAGAAGGTCCTTGCCTCCAGTAGGCTCTTCAGGGAGGGGAGGATACTCCAGCTTGATATTTAAGCTGGGCTCACTTTCTTCCTCAGGTTCAGCTTCAGCCATTTCATCAGTAGCATCTGATCCTTCATCGACTTCTTTACTCTCCTCCAAGGAAGCTTCTACTGCCCGTGCTAGTTCTTCATCTTCACTCTCTACAGTTGCTTTGCCTAAAACCAAAACAAAAAACTATTGTGAACATGGTTCCTTTTGCTAAGGTAGGAAATATCTTGCAGGTAGCCAGGTCATAACAGCTTCGGAAATCATTCTACCAATCCCAAAAAAAAAAAAAACTTTCGAATTAAACGGATAGAACTTCATCCCCTTTCCTGAATTTTGAAAACACCAAAAGGCTAGCAAGAGCATGTGGCATCACCATAAACTAATTTTTGCATTACAATAATTACCAATACCAAGCAGACCCTATGGGAGAACTGTCCAGGAAATCATGTAGAAAGCAGCATGATACTAGGGCACAAGCAGCCTTCATGCTAGTTTCCCAAGAATTGGATATCCATAAATTTTAAGGATGTTTGGATATGATAACTTATATGACTGCCCATACGTTGGATATCATTAGGTCATATATCATTACGCAAAACTGAAACTTCCTAGTCAGTATATTTTCAAACAACAAAAGTAATAGAACTGCTGATTTTAAATGGAAAACAAAAATCAGTTCCAACCTTGTTTGTCCATAGAAGTTTCCTGATCAATTTTCCTCGGGCGCTTTTGAGGTTGAGCGGCATGGTGCTCCTTGGAACCTTTATCCAGGTAAGGCAGCAAATCCTAGGTACAGTACATGAGCAAAAGGAATTAACAAGGAACATCTATGCCATATTACAGCATACAACTTAAGTTTCCATATACCATATAATCTACAAACTACAGCTGCAGTACTGTATGCGAAATGAAAGGATACAAAAATACCTCAAGCAAACGGTCTGGGTGAACCATGCCGTTCCAACCACGCATTTTTTGTCCAGTAATGGGGTCAATTAGAAGAATAGCAGGGATGGACACCAAATTGTAGTAGGTGCATACCTTCCTCCCCTCACTGGTGTCATGATAAACCTATTTTAAGATGTCAAAATATAATTAATAGAAAGGCGTCATCTGACAAGTGTTGAAAAGAGACCATGTAACAGAGAAGTTGATGTTGTCAATACCACCTAACATGCCAGAGGAAATGGGAGAGTCATATGTAAGCAGAAAGGGAGAACTAACCTGCCAGAAAATAAAATTTGACCGAATTAACTGTGCCACTGCTTCATTTCCCCAAGTGTCTCGATTAAGCTTCAACAAGACCAGCTCAAAAGTCAAAACTTGAAGTAATAAATTGTAGGACCAACATATAACTACAACAAGACTGCACTTACCATGTGAGAGCTAAATTCCTCCATTGACTGCAAATTAATTAGCAGCCATTTGCCAAGACAAGAAGCCTCTAGCTTCGCCTACATTTGGAATAATCATTTTCAGAAGCATAACAAAATATCAGTAATAAGGAAGTATTAGCTTGAGTTTCAGCTCAACAGCTTATGTGCATAAAAGTTGGTCAATAAATTTGAAATAACAGGACTTGAACATTAAGCAAGAGACAGTCAAATGTCATGATAGGTAACTTGGAAGCAAAATCAGCAAATTAAACCATTATTCACCAAAACATACTCGGGCAACATTTGCATACAGAGCAGTTTGGCACGACACAAAAGATGCTGGGTAACAAATATCAGTAAATTAACAGAGATTTAAGAAATATTGTACATGCACAAGCATTCATTCAACTAATGACCTAAACAAATAAATGTGCCTAGAAGTACTAAGTGAGACATAGAACCCCATTTGCCCTCTTTATGAGGCAGCACAAGTGCTATACAACCAGTTGACACAGTGATGTATACAAACAGCAAGTCAACGACACACATCCTTAAACACAGTTATTACATTATCTATTGGTGTAAAAGGAGTCGAGACACTTTCGGGAACAATTAACAAACCACACAAACTAATTGCTCTATAGCTACAATTATCAAGGAACCCACCAACCAATTTAGATACAGCACATTGTTATATCAATTATATGTAGTGCAGTTACTACAGTAGTTGCCTGCGTCATTGAATCACATGCAAATAGTGTCTATACAGCATAATCTGTGCCATCGCACAGATTAAGACAAATAAGATATAGAATAGATATATAAATGATAAACAGCTCACCTTTTCAAAGGGTCCATTGAACATCAAAGAAAAAGGCGGACGGTATAAAGAAGCAAGGTTATCACGTGAACTAGATGTAGCATTCTGATCAGAATCCCAAACAGCGGATTGTCTTGCCTCCTGTTCAAAGTTGCGAAAAGCGGCTGTTGCATTAGGTCGAAGGCTGCAAAACAAAACAGCGATAACAATAAGAGTTCAGACACAACAATAGTCTGGAAACACAAGACATATTAAATATTGCAATTGCAACTAAGTTGTAGGGAAATAGGAACATGCACAAGCCATGCCAATCCAAAACAAAAAGCTATGATAGCGCTTCCATGGCAAAACTAGTAAACAAGCCCAATCTAACTACAAAGGAAAGAACAAAAATAGAAACATCTCATCCTTGATCAGAGGAGCAACAAGTATCTTTAACAAATGACTAAATTTACATTGCAAAAGATTCCCATTTAATATATTTACTTGCCACTAAAAATTAACAATATACACATACATTTATTATTTCTAGTTTGCAATGTGGAATTTTTTAAAAAATACATTGCTCCACTGTAGTCGATGTGAAAGGAGCAAAAACACAGATGCAGATGCCAAAGGATGTTAAATAAGCCATATACAATTCGAGCAGTGCCGGTACCCAGAAATAAGTAGTGAAATTCAGTGACAGAAGAACTTATAATGTATTAAAGGAGAAGTAATATTGTAGTATTATACAATGGTTCCATCTTCATAACCTTACATTAAAAAAAGTTTGTAAGCTTATGTGCCTAATTTTGTAACTGCAAGTTCATCGGTTCCTTTATGTCATTGTGCAACCATGGTAGCTCCACCAACTACAGCCTATTTACTACTACAATAAAGTGGGCTATTAAGTTTGATGTCTTTTTGGTGAGCCTCAAAAGAAAAGTAATTGAAGCTCCGCAACAGTCATGCAAGAGGAAGAGTGGTGGCAAACAGAACTCGTACAAGTTAACAAATGACTACATTAACTTGGATGTTGAACAACATTTGGCTTACTATTGGTATTACCAATGCTGTACCAGGTGTCAAACTTTTAGAATAACCAAGTATGCGCAATTTCACTGGATATGAACTATTCTTTTAAACAAAAAGAACCCATTTGGTACATAGAAAAAACACATATAACCAAACAATTTGCTGCCAGTTGCTGCTGCTAGATGACAGAGCTAATATAAGCATGCCCAAATGGGCAATTTTTGGCTAGACGACGCAGATTGGATTAATGGATATCAACTTTTAGTTAAATTCTGTTAGTGGAAAGCAAAATAGGAATGGCATTCATTGTACACCAATTTCATTCTGAGACCTTGTTTCGGGAACATTCATTGTTCGGTGCACTTAAGACTTGATATATGTTATAACTTGGACAGACACAAGCTGAGTCGGTTAGGGTGGGAAACAGAAAGCGCCGAACTTTCATGCAGCAATATATAGAGCATGAAAATGCAAATGCAGCACATCAATCCAGTTCTATAGAAACTTTGCTCCCGCCCAATATCGAATAATTGGTGGATGAACTTAATCCAAGCACCCATTGCTAACATGTGGCTACGCCAAGCACGGTTACTTACAGAGACAGAGGGTCACCGTAGAGAGTCTCCCGCTTCACAGGCAGCGGCGCGCGGACGTCGTCGTCCTCAACCCCAAGTCCATGAAACATTGGATCCCCCAGTGCAGCCGCTGGGGGTGGCGCGAACCTGCAAAATCGGAACCCCTACATGATTCAACAGAAACCAAAACCCCAAATACTAAAAGCCTCGCTCCGCCTACCTCAAAGCCTCCTCCGCCCCGGCCGCGGCCGCCGCCGCTGCAGCTGCCGCCGCGGCCGGTGGGGCCGCCGGATGCGCCGCGAGTGCGGACTCGCCGTCGATGTAGAACAGCTGCAGCGCCTCCTCCAGGTGCCAGCTCGTCATCTGCGGAATGGAAACCACAGGGATCGCATCGAACAACTCAGACCGGATCGAATCGCCCAGAAGCTGAGGGGATTGCGTTTAGGGGGGGCCGGGGGCGGAAGGCGAACCTGGAGGAACTGCGTGGCAGTGTCGGGGGTCTGGCCGGCGGCGATCTCGAGGAAGGAGGAGACCAGGGCCTGCTTCTCCGCGTCCGTCGGGGGATCGCCGGCCATGGCGGCGTAGTCGCCTCGACAAGAATTTTTTTTTTCTCCTACCCCCGCGGTCTGTTGGTGAGTAGAGGGTTCGGTTGGGGACGGCGAGTGTTGGGGGAGTTGGGTGGGGGGGGATTGTGGGAATGGGAAGGAGTGGGAAGTAAGGAAAGGGAGGCGGAAACGTGCGGGATGATGAAGACGAGCGGCGGCGGAATGGAGCGCGTGTGGGTCGTGGGGTTCGACTGGGCCGCCTGGTTGGTCTTGGAGGGGAAGAAAGCACCCATCTCAGTGGGCTCGCATCATGGGCCTCGTGTAATGTCTCATGGGCTAGTATGTGTACCAAAATGGGTGACGCACAAATGGAGGCCCATGCAGGTACAATTCTGAGACTTTTGGCAATTTGAAAACATTCTTTCCATCTGTAATTGTGTATTTACGGTGTTTTTGTCACGAGCTTGGGAGGGAGAGGTTTGCCGGTGTCGCGCACGGCGGTGAGAACGGCGGCGCCGCCTCGGACGGAAGGAGGAAGAAAGAGGAACAGTGTAGGGTTTAGTTCTTTTGTACTCAATCCAGCGAACGATCGGAGTCTTATGGCCTCCCGGCCCTAATGCGGTACATGGGCTCGGAGGCCCAATTTCTGGCACGCAGGCCCAGTAAGAAGAGGCCCAATACGGGCTGTGACATCCCCCCGGTCTTAAGTTTCAGCTTGTCCTCAAGATGCATCAGGTAGCGACGATACTGGCTTCAGCAGGTTCATATTCTCCCAGGATGCCCATGGTCTTGGCCAGTTATCCCATTGAACCAAAGCGTGAGGAGTGACAGATGATCCTACTTTCTTGAGGCATACATCCAGTACCTGAGGTGTCTTCGAGTCCAGGTCCATGTAGAGACAGTTAAGTTGATCATCTGTGGCCACTGCCGTTCCAGGCGCCAGAGCTTTCTTCAGCTGAGACACGTGCACGACTGGGTGGATCTGAGTAGTTGCAGGCAGCTGAAGCTTGTAGGCTACCTTCCCAATTCGCTGCAAAATAAGATAAGGGCCAAAATATTTGAAAGAAAGTTTATGGTTAGTACGCCTGTGCACCGATTGTTGAATGTGAGGTTGCAGTTTCAGGAACACCCAATCGCCCACACTGAATTCACGTTCTTGTCGATGCTTGTCCGCTTGGGCTATCATACGTTGTTGGGCACACAGCAGGTGTTGCTGAATAGCAGATGTCATAGCTGATCGTTCATTCAGCCACTCTTGCAGATCAGCGACCGAAGAAGCATCAGAGGGAACTATTCCAAAGTGCCGAGGAGGATAGCCATACAATACCTCAAATGGAGTTTTGCCCAGAGCTGAATGGTAAGCTGTATTATACCAGTACTCAGCCAAGGATAACCATTGAGACCATTTGCCAGGACAAGAGTGCACCAGACAGCGGAGATATGTTTCGAGGCACTGGTTCAAGCGTTCCGTTTGCCCGTCGGTCTGCGGATGGTAGGATGAGCTCATGTTTAATGTTGTTTCCGAAAGCCTGAATAGCTCCTGCCACACTGCATTGGTGAAAATTCTATCGCGATCAGATATGATCACCTTAGGCATGCCATGTAGCTTATACACATGATTGATGTAGAGCTGAGCTATAGAGAGAGCTGTATATGGATGTGATAAGTGTATGAAGTGTCCATATTTTGAAAACTTATCCGCCACCACAAGAATGGTGTCATAAGTTTTGGACTTGGGTAAACCTTCAATGAAATCCAAGCTGACAGTGTGCCAAGCCTGAGGTGGAACTGGCAATGGTTGCAGAAGTCCAGGTAGTCGGCAATGCTCTGGTTTTGCTTGACTGCATACCTGGCAAGCTGCAATGTATTGCTTGATATCCTGCTTCATATGTGGCCACACAAACATAGACTTGATCTTGTTATATGTGGCTGTTACCCCACTGTGTCCCCCTAGGCCACTCGAATGTAGTGCAAGCAGAATTGCTTGTTGAGCCTCAGATTGCTTGCCCAACCAAATTCTTCCCCGATGTCGGATTACTCCATCCACTAAAGAGAAGCCTTTGTCATTGGAGCCAGTGATGCTTAACTCAGTGAGCAATTGTTTGGTATCAGGGTCATTTTGATAACCTTCAACGACAATTTCAATCCATCTTGGAATGCTAGTGGAGATGGCTGATATTTCCTCATGTTGCTGTCTGGATAGTGCATCTGCTGCCTGATTGTCTTGTCCCTTTTTGTAAACAAGTTTGTACTGCAGCCCCAAGAGTTTCAGAAAGGCTTTCTGCTGCATAGGTTGTTGAATTTTTTGATCATCCAAGTGAATGAGACTTCTCTGGTCTGTTAAGATTCTGAACTCCCTGTGTTGCAAGTAAGGCTTCCATTTTGTAACAGCCATGATCAATGCCACACATTCTTTTTCATATGTTGACAATGCTTGTGCTTTGGGACCCAATGCCTTGCTCAAGTATGCCACTGGGTGATTGTTTTGCATTAGAACTGCTCCAATGCCAGTGTTGGAAGCATCTGTCTCTATTGTGAATGTTGATGAGAAGTCAGGTAATCCTAAGACAGGGGCTGAGGTGAGTGCAGTCTTTAGTGTGTCAAAGCATTCCTGATGTTGAGGTGTCCAAAGGAAAATGGTATTCTTTTTGAGCAGATCTGTCAGTGGCCTACTAATGACTCCATAATTTTTAATGAACTTTCTATAGTATCCAGACAGACCTAAGAATCCTCGGAGCTGCTTGATGTCAGTTGGGACTGGCCATGCTTGTACAGCTTTAATCTTCGTTGGATCAGTTGCAACTCCATCTGTGCTGATGATGTGCCCTAAATATTCCAAAGATTGTTGAGCAAATGAACACTTTGAGTACTTGAGCAAGAACTGATGTTGCCTGAGGATAGCAAAGACCTCTCTCAAGTGTTGAATATGTTCAGACTCTTGTTGTATATTAAAATGTCGTCCACAAAGACCAAAACTGTCTTGCGGAGCATCGGGGCAAAAATAGTGTTCATGATCTCTTGGAATGTTGCTGGCGCGTTGGTGAGACCAAATGGCATCACTTTAAATTCCCAATGGCCATGATGTGTTTTGAAAGCTGTTTTGGGTATGTCATCTGGTTGCACTCGTACTTGGTGGTAGCCTGACCGCATATCAAGCTTAGTGAACCAAGCTGCTCCTTTCAACTCATCTAGCAACTCATCAACAATGGGCAGGGGGTATTTGTTCTTCACTGTTATGGAGTTGAGTTGCCTATAGTCCACGCAAAATCTCCTGGAGCCGTCTTTCTTTTTGACCAATAGCACAGGGAAAGAGAAAGGGCTACTACTCTGCTGAATAACCCCATTCAATAGCATTTCCTTGACTTGCCTTTCAATCTCATCCTTCTGAGTTGGGGAGTATCTGTATGGCTTGACATTGACCGGCTTGACACCTGGTACTAGGGGAATCTGATGGTCCTGTGTCCTTAGCGGAGGTAGCTGTGTTGGTTCTTGGAACAAATCACCATGATCCTGCACCAGTTGTTGAACCTGGTCAGGAATTGTGGAATTGGTTACTGTGTCTTCAATGTTGGTGAGCTGAACCAATTGAGCTATGCTCCCCTTCCTTAGGAGTCCTTGCAATTTCCTGGGCTCCAACTTAGGACATTTTGATGTACAGTCTTTGACCCCACTCAGTGTAATTCTTGTGCCTTTATGTATAAACCTCAACTTCTTCTTTCTCCAGTCGACCCACATGGGGCTGTGCTGTTCCAACCAGTCCATCCCCAATACCATATCATAAAAATTGAGGTCCAGAACCCTTGCTGCATTGGTAAATGTGTGCCCTTGGGTCCACCATGTGACATCTTGGACCATCTTGTTGCTGGTAAGTTTGTTGCCATCAGCCACTGTGACTGATACTTCTGGTGCCTGTTCTTGCTTTAGATTGAGCTTCTGGACAGTTGCAGGGTTGATGAAGGTTGCTGAACTTCCAGAGTCAACCAAGATCAGCAGCTCTTGCTTGTTGATCATGCCTTGCAATCTTATAGTCTTCCTGCCTTGCACCCCTTCAGTTGCAGCCAATGATAGGGTGAGGATTTCTGCTTCATCTTCACTAGTGTCTGTGTCTGGTTCTCCTTGAGTATCATTTGTGTCCTCTAGGTTCAAGACATCTAGAAATTCTTCAAGGATATGCAGTGGCACTTGTTTTGGGCACCTGTGAGCTCTGCTCCATTTGTCTCCACACTTCATACAGAGGCCCTGAGCTCTTCTCTGTGATATGAGGTTGGCCAACTTGTCCTCCCATTTTGGTTTCTGGTCAATAGTTTGGTTCCCTTTTGTATCAGAAGGAGCTGTGCCTAACAATCCCATTGAACCAGCTGCTGATTGTGGCCTGGATGTGAACTTGGAGAATTCTCTTGGTGCCTTGTTTTGATACCTCTTGGTAGAGGCTTCCAACAAGTCCTCCTGCATTAAAGCAAGGGATAAAGCGGCATCAACTGTTCTTGGTTTGTGCAGTGTTATAGCGCTACTGATATGATGTTTAAGACCAGACAAAAAGATTTGCACAAAGAACACCTCATCTAACTCACAGTTATGCACTAAAACTCTATGTTTAGACTGTTCAAAACGTCCAGCATACTCAAGAACATCACTGGTTTGCTTAATGGACAGAAGCTCCCTCATGTAATGCTGGTAGAGGTCTTTACCAAATTTTTGTTCTATTGCAACACATAGCTCTGGCCAGCTGGATATGGTGTGCTGAGCCTCATAGGTTTGGAGCCATAGTGAAGCATTTCCCTTAAAATTGATAGTAGCAAAGGGAGCCCACAGATGAATAGGAACATGAAACATAGAAAAATATTTCTTGCATTTTTCTTTCCACACTCGTGGGTGCTCGCCTGTGAATTTGGGAAAGTCTAATTTGGGCAATTTGTAATCTCTAGGTTCATAGTGCTGTGAGAATTTGGGATCATGCCTAGTGCTGGTCTCTGGTGCACCAAAAACAACATGAGGAGGTTGATGTAATTGATGCATACCCTTGACCAGGGCGGAGTGTGGGAGCAGTGTCCCAGCATCCTCACCCTGGTGATTTTTCTCGACGTGGTGGCCATTGGCCCGCCCCTCTTCCTCGCGCAGCGGGGCTTTTGGCGGAGCAGCAGAAGTGGTTGCCTCCAACGCCGATATGCGCGACTTGAGATCATGGATGTCGTTGCTGAGCTCGGTGGAGATCTTGTCGGAGGTGGTAGTCCACGAATTGAGGCCTTCCACCGCTGTGGCTATCTTCAGTTGACCCTTCTGGAGGGCCTTCACCTCCGTGACAAGGAGTTCAAGCTTTTCTTCCGCCGTGGTCATCCTTGATGTGAGTGTTGGTGTCGGTGTCTTCTTCCCGCGTTGGCGAAGTTTTGGTGGTAGTGGTGGAGGCGGCGGAGGTGGTGGGCTAGGGTTGGGATGGGAATTGGGAGGGAGTGATTTGGATGGTGGGTTGGCTGCGGCGCAAGAGGATGACGCCAGGATCGACTCGCGCGGCAGAGCAGGGTCGGCCACGTCTGGGATTTACGGAGGTGGCCGTGGATCGGAAAATTTTTCCTCCTCACTCCGATCTCCAACCTCTCCGGTGGGACGCGAGCTAGCAGGCGGAGCGGATAGCGGCTGCGACGGCTCTGATACCAGAATGTCACGAGCTTGGGAGAGAGAGGTTTGCCGGCGTCGCGCACGGCGGTGAGAACGGCGGCGCCGCCTCGGACGGAAGGAGGAAGAAAGAGGAACAGTGTAGGGTTTAGTTCTTTTGTACTCAATCCAGCGAACGATCGGAGTCTTATGGCCTCCCGGCCCTAATGCGGTACATGGGCTCGGAGGCCCGATTTCTGGCACGCAGGCCCAGTAAGAAGAGGCCCAATACGGGCTGTGACAGTTTCTCCTGCTGCTGCTGCAAAGCAGTCTGCAGCCCGTGAAATCGTCATAGAATTTTGCACGACTTTTACTTCTCTGGCTGTGTTTTTCCATTCTTTTTTTTTGTTCACGAAGGTTGTGTAGGAGAACCCAAACATCAGTAAAAAGCATAGATTGACACTGCGTTATCTGGCTTTATGCTTTGCTAATCCAGGCAAACAAAAAGCATCCCCAAGTATACACGCAACAAGACGAGGATGCAGGGCCGTGCGTCGAGGCCATGGAGCCATGGACTTCTACTCTTCCAGTCAGCTGGCATCGATGTGGACGATACTAGTTCGGGCGTACGTATACGATGGTATGGACGAATCGCTTCACAATGGAGCAGCATTACAATCAAATCGAAACGGCTGATAGAACTTGCATTAACATCTAGCAGTAGATCGGATTCGGGAAACAGAGATAAAACAGAGAGATCCTATACATGAACTACTAAAGGAGAACAGAGAAGGTTAGGGTTACAACCATCGGCGGTGGCGGCGGGATTCCCGGCGGAGCTGTTCGCCATGGCGACGGCGGCGTGGTCGCAGGAGGAAGAGGGCGTCGGTGGTGCTTCCCGCCGCTGCTGCGCAACTCCGATCGGTGGAGCTAGGGTTTGTCGGGGTGGGGAGTACGGCTGCGGCGAACCTCGTGTCGTGTGCCTGCCAGCCCCCACCCCTCTTTATTTATAGCGCAGTGCGACGGGGGCCCACTAACCATTAGGGTTAGGCGCCCCCGATCAGGGCGCGATTAAGGGGTTAATGGGCTGCCGTTGGGCCCCCACTTGAGATCAATCTAACATTCTCCCCCTTGATCTCTTCTATCGCCTTGTGCTTTTCCAACTCACCCCATCACAAATCAGAGTATTGAGCATGTTCCGTCATCACAGTCATTACCGTTAGACTCGACAGCCACAAACCCTTTTCCGTTTAGAGACGAATTCTTGCCTTGGGCCCCCTTGCTATCCAGGTATCACAGGCTTTCCCTTAAACCCATGCCGGCTACATGTCCTCTGAACACGTTGGGCGGTAAGCCTTTCGTAAGCGGATCCGCTAGCATCTTTTCTGTGCTTATATGTTCTAGACTGATGGCGTGATCCCGGATTTTATCCTTCACAACATAATACTTGATGTCAATGTGCTTGGCGGCATTGCTAGACTTATTGTTGTGAGCATATAATACAGCTGGCTCGTTGTCACAATACAACTTTAGTGGTTTGTTGATGCTATCAACCACCTTCAAACCGGGTATGAATTTCTTAAGCCAGTTCACCTGCCCTGATGCTTCATAGCAAGCAATAAACTCGGCATACATCGTCGATGACGCAGTGTTAATTGTTTGTTTCTGGCTTTTCCACGAAATAGCTCCTTGAGCAAGAGTAAATATATACCCCGACGTGGACTTTCTTTCATCTCCTGCATAGTCAGAATCTGAATACCCTACTATCTGTAGGTCATCAGTTCTTCTATATGTCAACATTAGACCTTTTGTACCTTGCAAATATCTTAAGGCTTTCTTTATCAAATTCCAGTGTTCCATACCAGGATTACTTTGATATCTGCCAAGCAACCCGGTTACAAATGCTAGATCTGGGCGTGTGCACACTTGCGCATACTGTAGACTTCCTACAGCTGAAGCGTATGGAACAGCTTTCATGCGATCGCTTTCAAACTTATTCTTGGGACACTGATGCGCCCCATACTTGTCACCTTTAACTATAGGAGCAGGTGAAGGACTGCACTTATGCATATTGAATTTCTTCAGAACTTTCTCTATATATGCTTCTTGGGACAATCCCAATACCCCTTTGCTTCTATCTCGGTGAATCTTTATGCCCAAAACAAATGAGGCTTCACCTAAGTCTTTCATATCAAAATTTGAGGACAAAAACTTCTTGGTTTCCTGCAGCAGACCAACATCACTACTTGCCAGTAGAATGTCATCCACATACAGTATTAGGAAAATGTATTTCCCATTCTTAAACTTTGCATACACGCAATTGTCCTCAACATTCTCTTTAAACCCAAATCTTTTGATTGTCTGATCAAACTTTAGATTCCATTGCCTAGATGCTTGCTTTAGGCCATAGATAGACTTCTTCAGACGACATCCCATTCTTTCTTTACCTTTCTCGACAAAACCTTTCGGTTGTGCCATATAAACTCTTTCTTCTAAATCTCCATTTAGGAATGCTGTCTTTACATCCATTTGATGCAATTCTAGATCAAAATGTGCTACCAAGGCCATTATGATTCTGAAAGAATCCTTGCTCGAGACGGGAGAAAATGTCTCATTATAATCTATTCCTTCTCTTTGGGTAAAACCCTTCGCCACAAGTCGCGCCTTATATCTTTCTACATTCCCTTTGGAGTCACGTTTCACCTTGTAGACCCATTTGCAGCCTACTGTTTTGGCTCCATCAGGAATTTCTTCTAGCTCCCAGACTTTGTTTGCACTCATGGATCTCAGCTCATCTTCCATGGCTTCTCGCCACTTAGATGCTTCAGCGCTTCTCATGGCTTCTTCAAATGAAGTGGGATCACCCTCCATGTGTACTTCTTCGCATTCATAGACTATGTAGTCATCTGAAATTGGAGATTTTCTAACTCTTTGCGGTCTGCCAGAAGGCTCCGCAGCTGGCACTTCCTCTACTTGTGGTTGTTCATTTTGAGGCTGCTGTTGCTCTGCCACTGGCTCAACCGGCTCCTGAAGGACAGGTTCCGGGTTACCAGGTAAAGGCAAAGGAACAGCAGGTGCTGGCTCTATTGTAGGGCCGGCGACAACAGGTAGTGTGAAATAGGGCTCTTGCTCTATCGGGATGGGCACAAACACCCGTTTTTTCTCAAGGTCAATCTCTCGCACTACCTTGCTCCCCCTGATCATCTCTTCCTCTAGGAATCTAGCGTGTCTCGTTTCCACAAACTTTGTGTGCCCACTAGAGCAGTAGAAACGATAACCTTTCGATTTTTCTGGGTAGCCAATAAGATGGCAACTGACTGTCTTGGGATCTAGCTTTCCTATGTTTGGGTTAAATACTTTGGCTTCAGCAGGACTCCCCCACACACGCAAATGGTTGAGTGAAGGTTTTCTCCCTGTCCATAACTCATACGGTGTTTTCATCACCGACTTGCTTGGAACTCTATTGAGAATATGAATGGCGGTTTTTAAGGCCTCCATCCACAAACTCAATGGTAATGTGGAATAGCTCATCATGCTGCGCACCATATCCATCAGGGTACGATTACGCCTTTCTGCTACTCCATTTTGCTGAGGCTCGCCCGGCATTGAATACTGGGCTACTATGCCATTTTCCTGTAGGAACCGTGCAAAAGGTCCAGGAACTTGTCCATAAGGGGTATGTCGACCGTAGTACTCCCCTCCACGATCGGATCTTACTACCTTTATTTTTCTTTCAAGTTGATTTTCTACTTCAGCTTTAAATATCTTAAACTTGTCTAACGCTTCCGAACGTTCTTTGATTGGATAAATATATCCATAACGAGAGTAGTCATCTGTGAATGTGATGAATGAATCAAAACCATCCACAGACTTTATTGGAAAAGGTCCACAGATGTCCGTGTGGATCAATTCCAAAACTCCCCCGCTTCGCTTAGCTCCTTTCTTTATAATCTTTGCAAACTTGCCTTTGATGCAATCAACGCATTGCTCTAACTCTGAAAATTCTAGAGATGGGAGGATTGATTCTTTAACTAAGCGTTCTATTCTCCCCCTCGAAATATGGCCTAAACGACAGTGCCATAATTTCGATGAGGAATCAATTCTCTTTCTTTTCTTGCTTGCATCTAAGGATAATACTTTCTCATGCTTATTGCTTACATCATTCACATTCTCAGACATAGATAATAAATAAAGTTTGTCTTGTCGGAAGGCAAGACCCACACATTTATTATTAAACTGTAGCTTACACTCATTCTTTGAAAAATGGCAATCAATACCACAGTCTGACAAACATGAAACTGATATTAAATTTCTAGCTAATGAGGGAACATAAAGGACATCATGTAACTGAAGCTTGAAGCCACTAGCTAGAACTAGAGAAAGATTTCCTATGGCTTCAACTTCTGCTTCAACGCCAGTGGCCACCTTAATTTGTCTTTCTCTTCTTTGAAGGGTTCTCCCTCCATGGAATCCCTGCAAAGAGTTAGCAACATGAACAGTTGCACCTGAGTCAATCCACCATGTGGAACTGTCATAGCTTATGTATAAGGACTCATCAACAAATGTAATAATGTCCTCACCTTTCTCTAGGCAGTGCCTCATGAACTTGGGGCAGTCATGCTTCCAATGCCCAGTTTCTTCACACCACTTGCACTGATCTTTGTTCAAATCCTTATGCTGGGCGGCTGGTCTAGAGGGTGCTCTGAACTGTGAAGAGTTGCCTCCCTTATGCTGAGAAGTAGAGGCATCTGAAGCTTTCTTGTTGAAGAATTGCTTCTTGTTCTGTTGCTTGCCCTTCACATAGTTGAGAGTATCCTCTCCTTTTGCTTTCTTGAGCCTTTCTTCTTCTTGTACACACATGGCAATGACCTTTTGTAGGTCCCACTCCTCTGACTTTGTGTTGTAATTAACAACAAATGTCTCATACTCTTTTGGGAGTGAGTTCAGAGCCAAGTGAATGAGGAACCCATCTGGCAGTGGCATCTTCAGCTTGTCTAACTTGGATGCCATAGTACCCATGCTCAGAATGTGATCTCTCACACTTCCACCAGTAAATCTCATTGTTGTGAGTTTCTGAATCAGGGTGGAAGCATGAGCTTTGGTTGAACCAGTAAACTGGCTCTTCACTTTCTCTAGATATTCTGTAGCTGTGTCACACTCTGGGATGGCACCCCTTAAGCTTTCTGTAATTGTCTTTCTGATGATGATCTTGCACTTGCGGTTTGATTTGTCCCACTTTGCCTTGTCTAGGTCATACTTTGCTCTTATGGGAGCATGATCCCACTGCCGAGTAGCAAAATCTGCCTCGGACTCATTCTCAGCCCTCACGGGCTCTTCTGGCTCAGTGGGTTGTGGCTCAGTGAGAGCCAGATCTATCTCTGCAAGTGCTAGCGCTGAATCAAGCTCCTCACGCCATTGAGCATAATTCTGGCCAGTTAACTTGGGGATTGCACTGATTAAGTGTATGGCGTTTGCTGTTTGCTCTGAAATGAAACATGACACATTTGTGAGAACATAATAATCATAATTGCATATCTTAATTTAACGTTGGTCAAAATCAAGACATACAAATAACTTGCTTCACTTATTCTAATCACCGTTGGGCAGAAAAGAATAAATACTGGTAAAACTTGGATCAGTAATATTGCTATTATTAACGTTGGTCAAAAAATAACAACAGTACCGAAATACTTGTGCTGAAAAAACTAGGCTTCTCAAATTAAATATCCCGTTGGTTCAATTTAATAAGAGAATAACAATAATAACTTGCGCAGCGGAATAAAATAACTTGCTATTTCAGAAACATAACTTGCTGATCTTGCTGTCTAAATAATAAACACGTTGGTGTAAATTAATTAGTGTATTAATGCTGCTGAAAAATTCTAAAACTTTCTCTGTTTGCTGGCGCGGCCCGCCAGCTCTCCTTCGGCCCGCACGGGCGCTCGGCCCAGTAGCGTCAACACGCGCGCGGCCTGCTTGCTGTCTCGCTCAGCTCTCGCTCAGGCGGTGCGGCCCGCTCAGCTTACGCGCAGCGCGGCCCAGCAGTTCGGTTCCGATCGCATAAAAAACCGCTGTTCGGAGAATTGACCGGCGAAACCGTTCCTGTCGGATAAAAAACCGCCGGCGCAGCTGCTGCCGCTCGCTCGCGCGGTTCGGATCGCGCGCGCGGCCCAGCTTGAGCGTCCGCGCGCGGCCCACTGATGCTGATGGCCCATTCCGGCCGAAACCCTAACGGGTAGTTGATCTCGGCCGTCGATGCTTCTGGATTCCGATCGAACGGCTCGCCGGCCGGTTCGGTCGTATAAAAGACCGACGAAAACGCCGACGCCGGAAAACTCTCGCGATTTCTTCCGCCCTCGCGCAGCCTCTCGCTGGCGCGTTCGCCGCGCCCTCCCCCGGGGCTGCCGCCGCGAGTTCCGGTGGCCGGTCTCCGGTGGCCGGAGGTCTGTGCGCCGGCGGCCATACGCTTCTTGCTTCTCTTTTTCTCCTCCAGATAGCGAACGCGAGAGAGAGAGTGATGGCGCGCGATGGTCCGCCCTTTCTGTTGCCACTGCAGGCCCTCTCGCCGGCGCGCGCGT
Organism: Alloteropsis semialata; assembly: GCA_004135705.1. Classification (NCBI taxonomy): domain Eukaryota; kingdom Viridiplantae; phylum Streptophyta; class Magnoliopsida; order Poales; family Poaceae; genus Alloteropsis; species Alloteropsis semialata. The sequence goes on along the minus strand of CM014276.1, from coordinate 64,873,881 downwards.
TCTCTCTGTGGAGCGCGCCGCCGTCGAGCGGCACTGCAGTGGTGGCGCCGGCGGCAAATCGACCGTCCAGGTACGAAATCCGACCCCTTAAGCGCCGTCTGTTCTTGCTCTAGGGTTAGGGAAAAACTTGAGATTTCTGTGATCTTGCTGAGATTGTGACCCGGGACGATACTCAAGGTATGTCGCTCGGCGGCCACCTGTACTGTGTGAGGCCCGGGACGATGCTCAAGAACATGTCGCTCGGCGGCCTCCTGTGTTTCTTGTTCTAGGATTTGAACCCGAAAAACTCGATCTACTCGCTAGTACCCGACTGATACCATTGATAGAACTTGCATTAACATCTAGCAGTAGATCGGATTCGGGAAACAGAGATAAAACAGAGAGATCCTATACATGAACTACTAAAGGAGAACAGAGAAGGTTAGGGTTACAACCATCGGCGGTGGCGGCGGGATTCCCGGCGGAGCTGTTCGCCATGGCGACGGCGGCGTGGTCGCAGGAGGAAGAGGGCGTCGGTGGTGCTTCCCGCCGCTGCTGCGCAACTCCGATCGGTGGAGCTAGGGTTTGTCGGGGTGGGGAGTACGGCTGCGGCGAACCTCGTATCGTGTGCCTGCCAGCCCCCACCCCTCTTTATTTATAGCGCAGTGCGACGGGGGCCCACTAACCATTAGGGTTAGGCGCCCCCGATCAGGGCGCGATTAAGGGGTTAATGGGCTGCCGTTGGGCCCCCACTTTGAGATCAATCTAACATCTACATCTCCTACGTACGGCTGACGGAGAACGTATTCGCAATTAGTAACATAGCATTAGAATCATCTAGTCCTTCTCCGACTCAAAATTGCCCAACTAGATAATCTACCAAAAAATTGCAAAGTAAAGCACCGGAACCAGATTCATATTTTCTTCACAAGCCCACAACTCGAGTCATATTTTCTCCTCGCGCAAGCCAGAAAAGTTTTCGCACCCCGATTAGCTCGTACGCCGGCCGGTTCTATCGCGTAATATATAGCACTTTGCGCGCGCCGGCGGCGGCATGCGCGCCGGCGATGGACCCTAGTACCACCTTCATCCTGGTCACGGTCGTGGTGACACCATTGGTCGCTCTAGCCTGCATATGCTTGGCCAATTGCGGCGGCGACCGGCCAGATCAACCGGCGGAGACCCCGGAGCAGAGGGTGGCGCGGGTGTTGGCGGAGTGGGAGGCTTTGGCGGCGAGGGCAGAGGCAGCGTTGGCGGAGCAGCAGGCGGCGCCGCCCGTGCTGGTGGCTCTGCCGTACTTCCCGTACGCCGCGCGGGGCGGCGGCGGGGCGCCGGAGACGCTGGAGTGCTCCATCTGCCTGGAGCAGTTCCGACAGGGGCAGCTTTGCAGTGAGGTGCCGACGTGCCGCCATGTTTTCCACAGGGAGTGCCTCGCCGCGTGGGCCAGGAGCAGCGGCAGCTGCCCGCTTTGCAGGGCGAAGATCGTGCCTGGATCAGAGGCTCTGTAGCGGTTGCTGATGACATGGTGTAGCATGCAATCTCTGCTAACCATCTAGCAGGTGTACGATAAATGTTAGCCACATATGAGGTAAAGTTGGGCAAGGAGCTATGTCAATGTTTGGCCGCGAACAAAAGTGTTATAAGTTGTAGGAGTAACTTGCACAGACAACATAAATGAACGATTTTATGTTTTCATGTACATAAAAATACAGAGATCAGTCCATTTACATATATATCTTTATCTTTATCCTTTTTTATGTTTTTTATATATTTCTAAAACCAGGATTGCTTCTTCCTTTTTTGTCTGATCTGACATGTGAGTCACACCAGGTCCGTCAAACTCAAACCACAGCTCCAACTCTCGATATTGGTTTTCTCATAGGGTTAGAGTCCTAACTAAATCATCAATGGTTTAAAAAAAATCGCCTTTCGAGCTCTCGTCTAAGAATCCGGACAAGAAAAGAGCACAGATAAATATCTATATAAAACAAGTGAAAATAGGATTTGACTGAGATAAAAAAAAATGAAAACTAAATCGTCGCACAAGAATATAGGAGAGAGGTTGTCGTTAAGAGATGTCGGGAGGCCGGCGCACCGATGTTGTCAGTGTGGCCGCTTGCTCGCTCACGGCAGCAAAGCCGACCATTGTTGACATTCGCCCGTAGCAGCGCACCAACATGTTTGCCTATAGTAGGTAAAAAAATACTAAGAACATGTTAATTTGCATGTTACTTTTTAATGAAGCGTGGTGTTTGCAGATAGATGCGTATGCATATAGCGATTATATTGACTCTGCACACCACGATTTGAGTCCTAATATTTGATATCATGCGGGCAGGACTCGCTCGCCACCATCATACCTATCAATAACAATTTTGTGCATACCCAATGATCGATGAGAACTCAATTTTCATCTGCTCATCATTGGATTAAAGCACAATTAATTACAGTTACAAATATTTTGATATGGAGATGGTATTTCGATATGGAGATGGTCTCGAAATACCATCTCTACAACACAAATAACATCTCCGTATCGAAATATTTTTCGCCGTTAATTTTTTCTAAAACGTTTGACCTTTAGTCTTATATAAAAAATTAAGAAAATATCTAAAAAATAAGTTACATTAAAATATATATAATAATAAAACAAATCAAAAACGATATACAGTATATTTTGAATAGACCAATGGTCAAAATCATGATAAAAAAGTCGATAACTACAAATATTTTGATACAAAGCGAGCAGTCAGATTCGATCTCATCTCCGTCAACGAATCAGATTGGGGTTGGTTTGTCAACAATGGATGCATATGCATCGGAAGGACTACAGGAACCCCCATCCAAACGCAGCTCAGCGCCGCCAAAATTCCGGTGGATCCGTATAAACTCGCACGGAAGAGCGCATGAGTTCAGCTCGGCAGGACTTGTTTCAGCCGCTTGAGCGTCCTGCAGCAGCCGCGCGCACGGCTTGCACTCAACACTCAAGGAGAGGACAAGACTATGGGAGGGAGAGGGAGAATGGGCAGACAGTGGATCCTACACGGTCGCATGCACGACAGCTAGCGCCGCCGCCGGCTGCTCGAGTGCTCGTACCACGCGCGCACCTGCCTGCCCATGCACCCAGCTGCTGCCTGTCCTTTGCAGCCTCCAGCCAGGAAGATTGGACGGATGCTGGGCTTAAGCTAATGTCGATTCCAAAGTGAGGAAGGTTAGAAACATGCGTGCGTGTGGCTGTGGAGAACAAGGGATGACAGCAGTTAACAGCTTGTGTCAGTTGGGTCACCGCAAATATGGAGGTGTTTACTTCACCCCATTTTGCAAAATAGGCACGCGTTGAGTCACGTGCACAGAGAGAAAAAATGCATTAAAAAGCGTGCGTTATGCAAAATTTTAGAGAATGGGGTGAAGTAAACACCCCCAAGCTATTACAGCTGCATGTGGTTGACTGGCCAGGACCCTCTCTATCACTGAAGGATGGTAGGGAAGACTTTAATTTCTCTCGTTGCAGTTGCAGTATGCCAATATACATGTATATTTACTAGTATAGTATAGGATAATGTTTATCCTACGTCCATGAGCTATTTTTGAATACTCCGTAGTCGTCATGCAAACTCTGCACTTACTCGTAGTCATATTTCTATCCTAATTCCGAACTCGATTTTCCACGTCCCAAACAACCCTGTATTATTTGTTTGAGTTTTTGGGCACTTTTAGCCTATTGGCTTTTCAGATATCCAAAAGACGGATACCCCTGAAAACCAGAAGCCTCTTTTTATGAGATTTTCAGTTTTACTCGTAGCCATATTTCTATCCAAATTCCAAACTCGATTTTCCACGTCCCAAACAACCATGTACTGTTTGTTTGAGTTTCTGGGCACTTTTAGCCTATTGGCTTTTCGGATGTCCAAAAGCCCTTAAAACCAGAAGCCTCTTTTTATGAGATTTTTAGTTTCTGGCTTTCGAGCTTTTGAGATCATCCGGATCTTGAACATCTGAATGTGTGCCCAAAGCCTCGAACAAACATGGCCGAGTCATTTTTTTTTCTACTATGAAAGCAACCGACGTATCGTCGCGTCCTAGTTCGTTAGGGGCTCCGTGCATACGGGAGCGGCGCGCCCACCGGATAAACACGCCGTTCGATCGTACTTAATTACCGTGGAACATCTTTGCTCCCGATCGATCGCGAGAGGCAGACGCGCATCGGCTCCGCTGATCCGCGCCGCGTACGAATACGCAGCACGCCCGCGCCGCCGCGGGCATGCCTCTGATCAGAGACGGCGGCGAAGATGTCGGCCGCGGCCGGTACCGAGGGCCTCCTGTTCTTTTTTCTGCCCATGGCGATATTCTTCGTGTTTGCCTGGTGCTACCCTTCTCGCGCAGGCGAGCGCGCGGACGAAGCTCTGAGGGCGCCGGTGGTGCTCCCGCACTTCCCGTACGCGCCGCCGCTGTGCACGGCGGCGACGGCATCGTCGGAGCCGGCGGTTTGCGCAATCTGCCTGGACGAGCTCAGGCAGGGGCAGCTGTGCAGCGAGGTGCCGGCGTGCCGCCACATCTTCCATGAGAGCTGCATCCGCGCGTGGGCGAAGAAGAACAACAGCTGCCCGCTGTGCAGGGCCAGGATCGTGCTCGGAGGGGCCGGTGCCGATGACATGGTGTAGCCGTGGCGGCGGCAGCGGCATGATAGAAGGGATAGGCTCGCTCGATGGTAGAATCCAACCGACGAAGAAATCGGTTTCGTTTCTTCAGTTCGTGTTGTTTGCGATACAAATCACTGACCAATCTGTGACGCTGGTGAATTATCAAACAATCATAATGAATAGTGTGCTATTTCTTTTTTTTTAGCGACCGTGCTAAGGCACGTATTTCATTAAGAAGAAAGCAGTTTACAAACATTGCTTGATACAGGCCAAACAGAAGTTGACCAACCCAAGCGCACAAAGGACTAAAAGCAGAGAAAAAACTGAAAATGGCCAACAAAACCAACGGCCAGCAAACTAGCAAAGCAACGACCACACGTGGAACCAGGAACATCTGAACCTGCATGAAGAACAACACCACCGAAGCTGAAGGCCAGGACTACCAAGTAACCTGAGGGTGGCCAAGCATCCACCCAAATAGTGTGCTATTTCATCACGATTTCCATGTAGCTGTGTGTTTATCAAATCTCACCTCCTCCATATGACTCTTAGTGATAAAGCTTACTATTGATCAGTATACGATTGGATTGTGGCTAGGGTGATATTGCTTTGCTTTCATCACATTATTTGTGAGCAAATTTTACGGATGTTGATTACATAAAAATATTGCACTCCAACAATAAAAATGTTTTAGGTTAATGGCTTGATTTTTTTTGTTGAGTGGAATATTTTGGCCTTCCGCCTGGAGCATTTATTTGTCAAATTCTATATGACAATCATTTGTAGTACTCGAGCATTTTAATCATGATATTGGAATCTCACCTCCTCCATACAACTCTTAGTGATAAAGCTTACCATTGATCAGTATACGATTGGATTGTGGCTAGGAGCCTAGGACGACATTGCTTTGCTTTCATCACATTATTTGTGAACAAATTTTACGGATGTTGATTCCATAAATATATTGCACTCCAACGATAAAAATGTTTTAGGTTAATGGCTTGATTTTTTTTTGTTGAGTGGAATATTTTGACCTTCCGCCTGGAACATTTATTTGTCAAATTCTATATGACAATCATTTGTAGTACTCGAGCATTTTAATCATGATATTGGACAAATTTATTATATAGAATGCAGAATATAACATTTTGATATGCGAGAAATATAACATCTCCCTATACTGTTTTCATTAGGTGATGCTCTTAGTTAGCCATCAATTTGGCATGGAATGGCCCTTGCATTTATTTTCTTCATTGGAACCTATTCACATTGTTTAGTTTCCATCTTAGGGATGAAAATGGTATGGATTGTCCTGTCCGTCCATTTGGGTTGAGATACTAAATGGTGGATAGTCCAATATCCAAATTTGGAGATTCAATATCCTAGAACCCTAATCTATGTTTGGATACTCAAAGTTGGATATCTGATATAGATACGAGACATATATCAATATTTGTCCCATATAGACACATTTGACAGACATACTCGAACCTGATCTGAAATAAAATTATCTATATTTCTATTCGTACATATTCGTTTGTGTCCGATCCATTTTCGTCACTGCATATTTCCTCCTACCTCCAATCAATTTCCCCACTGTTAGGTTCACCGTTGTAGCCCTCATCCTGCTAATAGCCACGACTCGTTTCATTGCTCCCTTGCTACGGACCTCTATTCTCCATTAGGGTTGGACAAAATGTGTGTGCCCCGTTAGCTCGCTTGGCTCACAGTTGGCTTGGCTCGATGTAGTTTTCTAACGAGCTGGCACGAGTTTGTGCTTATTAGTATAATGAGCGAGTTCGAGTCGGGTCGCGAGCTTAGCGAGCTCCACTAATCAGCAGATGAGCAGTCAATGTGCAGTAATATATCGAGGCCCAGAAATTCGTCCAAATAGCCCATAGTTTCCTCGCTCACCTCCCGTCCGTGGCCATTGGTCACCGTCCCCTCTTATTACTTTCTTCCTTGTGTTGTTATTTTCTGTTTGTGTGTATGGATGCAACTTAATGGGTTCTACGATTAAACAGAAATGGAGATGGCTCTCTATGTAGGAATTGTGTGGGATTCATGTGCAACAGATTTTCCCTTCACAGTTTCATGCAGGGGAAGCCCGTTTAATTCTAATTGAAAAGAATCTTCACAACAAGCGGTTGTTTGACCAAGTAACTGCACATAACCTTACACGGCGAGATCTTCCAAAATGCATGCCTTCAGCCGCAGCTCTTCTGCCGTCGCCGTCGCCGGGGCATATCCTTTTCGTGCGCTGGACACCGGGCGGCGCATTTGCGCTCGGCTCTTGACGAGACCTCTGCGTTGCGGTGGCACTCTGGTACCTGTACGCGTGTGCATGCCATTGGGATGGGGTAATATAGTGGGAGGCAGTTCTTGCGTGACGTTGACCTCGGACGACATGGATTCTGATCTCTGAGGGCTCATCACTCTCTGGACAGCTGCTGGAACTCACTCACCGACGTGTGCTTTGCGTGAG
>CM014276.1:64839401-64865777 GCA_004135705.1 Alloteropsis semialata | reverse complement strand
AGGATCCGCACTGACACTAAGGTGATCGTGTTGCGGTACCCTACTTGTGGTGAAAGTGTACACCTCTGCAGAGTTTCCTAATCTATTCGAATAGCCGTGCCCACGGTTATGGGCGAGTTATGGCTTGGTCACAATACTAAGGTTTTGGGATGGGTTTGGAGTGTGTGTTTGGAAAGAGTTCGGCTTTGTGCCAAAGCTACGGCGGATGGGAAATCCGGTAGCACTTAAAAGATGGATCCTTGGTGGATCAACCCCCCCACTTAATTGTCTTAAAGAGCTTGCTTTGCTAAAGTTGTTCCTTGTTAAACCATTGCATGAGAAAAATTAGCTTTATTGCAAATTTAAACCTTAGCCTTATTCCTTGATTTACCATATGCATAATTCTGTGTTAACCCCTCCGTGGGTGTGGTTGGACTTGTTGAGTACCTTCGTACTCACCCTTGTTGTTGTTAAATCCAGAAGAAGACCCGGACTTTGTTGAGGACGCTGAATAGGTGGTCGCTTCCGCACCCAGCTTGCCTGTGGAGTTTGGTCCCGCCCAAGATGGCTTCGCTGTCGCAGAACTCTGATCCCTTGGTTGAACCGGTCTGGTTCATCCTTTGGCTTACCGCCGTAGTTTACCTTTTAGCAGTCTTAGTTTGTATCAGGTGCCCGCTTCCTCGTGGGCTGTGAGTTTCTGTACCAACTGTTGAATAAATGTGTATCAGCCTCCTGGGACTGATAATTTGTATCACATTTAGTCTCTGCTTAGGCAGGGGCGCTTCAAGGGTACAAGTGCTCAGTGAACACATCACCTTGATAATACTTGAGGAAGTTAGCATAAAGATGCCTCATGCATTCTCTGTGCTCTGCAGTAGGAAAAACAGCACTGACTGCATTTTCTAACCCTTTACAAGCATCAGATGAGATAACTAGTCCTTTGGGGCATCCTACAGCTCTATGTAGCTGTTGTAGAAACCAGACCCAATTGTCTTCTGTCTCTGAATGGAAAATCCCATAAGCCACATAAAACAGCCAGTTGTGGCCATCAACTGAAGTGGCACTTGCCAATTGGCCTGTATACCTGCCTTTCAATCCAGATGCATCTACTCCAATGTATGGCCTACAGCCAGCCAAGAAGCCATCTATACAGGGTTTTAGTGCCACAAACATCCTCTTGAAACGCATCTTCTTCCCAATCTTCTCTACCTCCACCTCTATGATGCTACCTGGCTGATTTATTTCCATTTGTGCTTTCCAGTTATACAACAGCTGCCAACATTCTTCATATTTACCATGAATCTGATCCAAAGCAACCTTCAATCCTGACCATGCTTTGGAATACTTCAGAGTTATGCCATAATCAGACTCCACCTTTTCCTTTGCATCCTTTGGCCCCTTCTGTGGGTTCTTCTTCACCCATTCAGATATCCTGTCAGCAATCCAACCCTGAGTGGCCATTTTGCCTTCAACAAGCTTGGTGGTTGGACAATTATGCTCTGCAGGTAGCACTTTTATCTGCACAAACATCAGCACATTAGCACATATATGCATAGAAGCACTGACAATAGCAATTTCTAACAGATGGACAGCCTAGAAAGAAATAAACCTGAACTGTTCTCTGATCTTGGAGCCTAGAAGCATGAATACGCCATGGACAGCCTGGGTGTCTACACTTGGCAAGGAACCTTGTTGGATCAGTCTTCAAGTCAGCAAACTCAAAACCCTTTACAATGGCATAATGCCTCACAGCCTTCCTGAATGTCACAATGTCAGGAAATAGAGCACCCTTAACTATTTTTGGGTTCTCTGGATCATGGAACACGTGAAGCTCATCTGGATCTGCATCATTCACCTCGGACTCAGGATCAACAAAAGAAGGTCCAGCATTGTCAAATGGGAATGTGGGCTGTGTGGGCTGTGTTGGCTGTGAAGGTGGCACTGGCATGTAAATATGCTCATCATCCACCCCAACATACTCCTCCTCATTGTCAAATATGTCAGGTATTGAAGCATCTGCCTCTGCTGTAGCTGCAGGCACTTCAGATGCAGACACTCCAGCACTTGTGTTAGCTTGAGCCTCAGGTGCTTGAGCCTCAGGTGTGTTAGCTTGAGCCTCAGGTGCTTGAGCCTCAGGTGCTTGAGCCTCAGGTGGCTCATAAGGTGGAGGCAGAACACATAATGGATGTAAATCATCAAGCACACGTTCAATTTCCCGATCTACTACTGCTTTGTCAAAGACTGAAACTATTAATGCACACCTCATCTCAGACTTATACATTTCAAACACATCTATCATCTGAATCTCATTCTCTAATCTAACATCCTCCCCCACTCTCTTGTCATAGAACCAAATTGTAGCAGCCTGATTACTCCCCCAATTTACCTCAGTGTGCAAGCTTGTCATCAGCAAATCCAGAGAAAAAGATCCCCATTCCATTTCCCAGTTCAACATCGTCTCTTTTCGGTAAGATTTCCTACCACTACTGTCAGTCCACACGAATGGTTGCACTTTAATCTCTATTGCGAACATCAACGCCCTACCAAGATGAAGCCAAACAAGCAAAGATGACATACGGTCGCTGCATCGCTGCAAAGATGAAAATCCCTACACGCAAATCTACACTACATCGCTGCATCCCTACACGCAAATCTACACTACATCGCTGCATCCCTACATCGAGACCTTAATCCGAGCCTATTCTAGCGGAAGCTGTAAGACTCATGGGCTCAGGATGCGTACCTCTCGTCGCCGTCCTCCATCTCCGTCACTCCTCCAGTCGCCGCAGCCGGTCGCCGCAGCCGGTCGGCTTCGCCACTGCCAGCCGCCGCCGCAGGGGGAAGGGGATCCAGTCCGGTCGCCTCCGCCAGACGCACCCCCCGGTCGACGACGCCACTTGCTTCCACCACTCAGCGCCGCCGGCCGCCACCGCCAGTCGCCACCGCCGCCGCCGAGGGGGGAAGGGGATCTAGGGTTCCGCTTGGAAAGAGCTGAGCCGACCCGTCCGACTCTAGCCGAACGCGGGTTTCATGCGTTCAACGCGGGGGCAATACGGTCTATACGTGACTACGGTACGCTGCTGGTGGGCCCTAGCGCGCGGAAGACGTCCATAATGGCACGATTCGGCGTACAGGCGATTTGTAATGGCACGCTTCCAATATAACGAAGTTTAATGGCATTTCTCCGAACTCTGGAAATAACGGTGGCACGAATCCAATTAACCCTTGATTTTATTGCATTACTACTTAATACATTTTACATTTGTTTCTTGGTGTAATTTTTGCATGCTCCAAATGTAACTTTGTATTTATAAGATTTTCTTAAGTATTACATTATAAATATAATATCTGTTTCGTTGCCTCTGCTTCCTGGTGATTTAATAGTCATTTTTTCTACTTATCTGCTTGTTTGTTGTATTTTATATTTGCCAAGTCTGCCTCTGTTTGTAGGTTTCCGTCATATAAAAATTAATCTGCCTATTTGGTAACCATAGAATTGAATCTGGTTAGTTGATAAATCTGCCATTTGGCAAGTCTGCCTCTGTTTGTAGGTTTCCGTCACATAAAAAGTTAATCTGCCTATTTGGTAACCATAGAATTAAATATGGAAATTTGATAAATCTGCCATTTGCCAAGTCTGCATCTGTTTGTAGGTTTCCGTCACATAAAAAGTTAATCTGCCTATTTGGTAGCCATAGAATTAAATATGGAAATTTGATAAATCTGTCATTTGCCAAGTCTGACTCTGATGAGTATGCCGTTTGTAGATCTGTTGTTAGCTGGTCATTTTTTCATATTGAATCATTATAATAATATAATTCATATATTTCTTTTTGAGCCTATAACTAGAAAAGGTAGCTGATAGTTTTAAGTGAGAAAATATTTCATTCTCTTTCCCCTTATCTATACTCCCGCAAATATTTCATATTGATAGTCTGTTTTGCAAAGTTGGCATGCATAGTATCATATTGTACTTTGTTTAATCTGCATATGCTGAGCCATTTTATTTTTTTCCCCATTTTTCCTACCTAGTTGGTTAGTATAGAGTGTTCTACCTTGTGATAATTTTATTTTTTTTCAATTCATCCATGTCAAATATCTATGTTCTGATTATCTACATGTGGCATGACCTTTTACTACTGTATGTGTACTGATGTAATTTTTTTCCTTCTGCTAATGTAATATTTATTCCGACTTTTGTTTCAATGATAGCATGAACAAGAACATGATGGTTGCATTCAGTGAGTCAATGGTCTCAATCATCTGCTACAATCCTTTGTGTTCATCTTCTGTTTGGTTGTGCTTAAATCTGTGTCCTTTGTGAACACTCAATTTGTTTGCAACTTGTTATCAGTTTATGTGATCTACTTCTTTAATATGTTTCTCTGAAGTTTCTCATGTTAATATGTTTCATATTTGCCAGATATTTTTTGGTTGTTTTTGGTTGCTGCAAATCTGTTAATCGAGTGTTTGCTTCTCTGCAACACTCAATTGTTATCTTTTGTTATATCTATGTGTTATGTTGCTCAATTTTGTAGTGGTCTTGTGTTTAATCTGTCTCTTTTTGCGAGTACTTAGTTTGTCACATTTATTAGTTTTTCATCATTTTTCTTTCCATTATAAATGTTTCTATATACTGATTCGTTTATTTTTTCGGTTTCGGTTTTGGTTTCATCTTATAATTTCCTGTAAATTATATGGCAACTTATATGTTCTTTGTCCTGATGGGTTTGTTTTCTTTCTCCATTATTACAAAATTTGTGTTCCACATCATCATTTTGTATGTTTCTCAATCTCCAGTTCTGTTTTTTTCATTTCTCTCCTGAATCCTTTCATTTCTGGTATTCTAATGAGTCATATATTTTGCATTTTGGATATAGGCCAATTTTGCATCTCAACGACAAGTTTACTGATGGTTTTGTTTACCCATCTCGGACCATGGCCACATTACACATCTTGGCTTGACTAATGTTGATCTGTCCCCGCTGTGTTGAAATGCCAGAAATGTAAATTTGGTATGATTTAATCTAACTAGTAGTTGTTTCCTGTTTTTCTTTTTTATGTTTCAATCATTAACCATTCTGTCCCTATGATACTCGATATGACTTAGTTGACCTCTAAAACCCCTTCTATGTTCAGTTGTACAAATGCATATTAAACGTTATGTTTGATTCAGTTACATGTTTAGTGACCAAATATTACATTTATTTTACCAGTGTAAAATTGGCCTCATGCTAATGTAATTTTATTCTTTTTTTTGTTTGCAGTTGCACTGATGTATGCCTCAATATTTGAAGTCAAGAATGTCATGCTGGTAGAGGTCTCATGAAGACCTGCAATCTTTTGTTGATTAGTTCATAGCTGAAGATGTTGTCATTTTTTATTATGTAATATAGATTTGAAGTTGGTTGGGAGTATGTCTTCCTGTATATGTTTGAATCTCTTTTCCCACAGCTCTCAATTTGTTTTCCTACAACTCTAGATCTTGTTATGAATGTTACACATCTGAATTTGGTTCTTTGAATATGTCTTCTTGTATACTTTGTGTCTAAAGGACACTAGATGGTTACAAATGTTTTTGATCCGTTTAGATTTTGATCTGGTGATCTAAAAATCGAGTGTTCAAAGCTGTCAGAACGCGTACTTTCAAAACACTCGATTCTTCAGCTTACTGTGTTTTTTGGGTTTCTGACACTCGAGTGTCAGTGTCAGATCCTCCATAAACACTCGTGTGTGAGCTAGACAGACCCTTTTTTTTAGACATCTTCTCTGATTCTCTCAGTGAGTCCGTGATAGAGAAGAGAATAATGGACTACTGCTGATACTGATTTCAGAGGCGTGAGTACTCAACGTCGAACACAGGTCGTTGCGATGATTTCGATCGGATGGGAAGGCACGAAAGAAGCATCTTCCGTAGCCCAAGGCACCTCCGCGGCTTGCCGTACGCTTCAGCCTCCATCTTGCCACGGGCGTGGATGTTCTTGCAGAGATCATCGTTGCAGTAGCAGAGGAGCTCCAGCGTCTCCGGATCATGTAGCTTGACGACCGGCTTGTTCAGGGCGGTGATGTCGCACCGAATGTAGAAGCAATCGTCCTAGAGGTACTCTGACTTCTCCAGCTCTTCCCTCGCCATGAAATCCATGAAGCCAAAGTAACTGTCCAAGTACATCATGCACCTGCTCTTAAAGGTCCTGCGGTCTCTGCCGATTATGCCACCGTGCGCCGCCCTTGCTAGCTGACCGTGGGGCACCAGGCTGAACTGGTATTCAGCGTGGACGTCCGTGGATCGGCCGGCGAGCTCGAGGTAGAGCGAGATGTGGCCGGCGGTCTCCTCTCGGTCGCCGTCGGGGAAGCACCAGATGCGCCACGTGTGTCCGGCCTCCTCGAACCTCGCGGACTCGATGCGGTTCCCGTTCCCTGGGAGCAGCTTGGTCTGAGAGTAGCCGCTGACCTTGACGACGTGGCACCCGGTGGTCGCCGTGACGGCGATGGTCGAGGCGGAGGGCAAAGGCGTCGTCATCGGCGTCTCCTGTACCATGTCGAAATGGCTCTGCGACGCCGCCTTGTTCTTCCGGTTGCCGCCGGCGTGGTTGTGGAGGTTCTTGCACAGGCCGTCGTCGCAGTCGCAGAGGAGGCCAAGCGTCCCGAGGTCACGCCGCTCGACGGCCGGGTCCTTCAGAACGGTGACGTCGCAGCGGATGAGGATGGCGTCGTCCTTGACATACTCTGGCTTCTCCAGCTCTACCATGGTTCCGAAGTCCTCGAAGCCCCAGGCTTGCATGTCGGCGTTGAAGGTGACCGGCGCGGCAGTTGTTCTGCCGCCGTTGGACGCTGATGTTAGCTTGCTGCCATGAGGCAGCAGGCCAAACTGGAACCCAGCGCGGACGACATCGTGCCTGGACACGCCGACGAGCACGAGGTAGAGCGCCATGGAGCCAGGCCCGCACTCCTCGTCGCGGGACCCGTTTGGGTAGACCTTGACTCGCCAGGAGCGACCCGCCGCCTTGAATTTGGCGGACTCGACGCACTCGCCGGTGCCGAGGAGCTGCTTGGCGTGAGAGTAACCACTGAGCTTGATGACGTGGACCCCAGTGGTCGCCGTGGCGGATATGGTCGAGGCGGAAGGAAGCGGCAGGGGCGCGACGTCAAGCGACATGGTGGTGACTGGTGAGGCGAGCTAGCTTTGGGTGCGGCGCTAGGCCGCTAGTGAAGGGAAACAGAGAGAGGCGTCCGGGAAGGCTGTTGGCTGGCTGATGCTCTGTCTGTCGCTGAATGCTGATGGAACTTGCAATACTGAATGGCTGATATTCTGCTGATATTCTAAGCTACGCTTGCTCTTTGATGCTGTTTTGGACAGGTCTATACAAGGATGATGCTCAGGAAGCAATGAAGAACGGCATCAACATGCTTTTGGCAATGGCGTGTAGAATGCTACAACCCCAGCAGAGTTCCTCAAGGAGAATGCTGCCGGCGCCTGAAGATGAAGAAGAAACCGAAGAAGATGGAAACGGCGACTTTTCTGCGTAGCTGGAGATGCGAGTCTTTTGCCTCTTTAGTAGGATTCTACCGGTGTCTGGTGCGTGGCACCGTGTAGCGCTTTGGTGTCTGAACTTGAATGTTCTTTTCTGTTTCGCGTTCCTGAACTTGTTCTTGCGAGGCCGTCGATCATGGGGTGGTCAGATCATCTTTGATCGTTATGCTCCTTAGCCTTCTCTTGCTCTTTGTCTTTCCTTGCTGTAATCTGAACACCATGTATTTCCGTTTTCTATAATGAAAATGAGGGTTGCCTCGATTCAAAAAAAAAATACTGAATGGCTGACTAGGCTTGTTTATATATGCGGCTGGGTTCGATCCCTGATCGAATTCGGGTTCACTCTATTTTCGGCCAACCAATGCGTCCGACTGTGAGACTGTCCGAGTTCGATTCGTGGTAGGAGTGTAGGACCGCTGTTTCTTCGGCGAACCGACTTCCACGACTCGATCGGATTTGCTTTTGAATTTTTTCTTCGTCAGCGATGAATCCCCATCCACAAACTGTGAGTGTGACGCGTATTACAAAGATAAAATCACCTCCACTACTGGCTGACAATTATACTCCATCAATCAAAAATTCAAAAGAGAACAGCTTCGTGCATGGAAGCCAGGAATCGCAAAAACATAATAAGACAATAAAAATAACTAGATCTAAAAAAATCAATATAAATCAGCACTGGCCCACAGCTGTGCAGCATAAAAAATCAAAATTTAAAAACAGGTAAGGCCAATTTTGTTTTTTAAATAGACCTGTATAAGATTTAATAAAAACAAGTCTAATTACATGCATATAACAATAATAGCAATATAAAAGGTTCCAAAAAAAATGCAATCCTAGGAATTGAAACACAACTACTTCCTAATTAAGAGGTCAGATTTGAATTGCATGCCAAAAGCCCAAAATTAGCATACCATTCTAGGAAGCCTTGCATGCAGCCAACAAGCAGGAGCACAAAGGGTCATTTCACCCCACCATTAATCTGTCCTAAAAAAGTTAGGATTGTACTTTTCATGGGACAGGGGGAGTAGAATACAAAGGCCCTGTTTGGATCCAGGGGTTAGAGCTAGTTTTGGCTAGTTGGTGCTCAACTAACCCCAAAGTATCCAAACTATAGGGGTTAGAGTGGGGCTAGTTGCATTTAACCCACCAAAAAAATATCCCACCCAAGAGGTGCTTATTGAGGCTAGAGTGAGCTGAAAAAAAGATTTAAATGAGCCAAATGATTGAAAAAGTGTTTTTTTGGTCAATCTAACCCTGTAATCCAAACACCTCTTTGGCTAGAGTTAGTTTGGGGCTAGAGTTAGGGTTAGAAACTAACTCTAGCTCTAGCTGAGCTAGAGTATCCAAACAGTGCCAAAGTCGCATTAGATTATAGCCAGAGACTCAGACAGAGTACTATTGTCGGGGTTCTTTACCGCCAACAAATAATAAGATCGTGGAGAGCGCGTCGGGCCTCGGGTGGTAGTGCAAAAGGACACGGGGGTTTATACTGGTTCGGGCCACCCCTGGGGTGTAAGACCCTACGTCCAGTTCGTGCTGCTCGTGTTATTTGCACTGGTTTACAGTAGGGGGTACAAGCAGGCGAGAGAGGGAGAGTTCCCAAGTCTCTGGTGAGTGAATCGAGCTCAGTCCAGCGACCGGCTAGAGGAAGAAGAAGACCGAGGGAGAGTACTCCTTGGGGAAGAAAGGAGGCTCCCTGCCTCGCGTAGGAGGCCCAGGAGAGAAGAGGAAAAGAGTCGATCTTGCCTCACGCAGGAGGCCTGGCCTTCCCTTTTATAGCTCGAGGGAAGGCCGGAGAAGAAGTACAGTCAAAGGGTAAAACGGGGAAAAAGGAGGGGTGCCTGCCCATGCCGTGGGGCCCGTCGTCCTTCCGAGCGCTGTAGCCATGTCCTGCTGGTGTCAGTTGCGTCAGGGAGTGGTTGGCACAGTGTAGTAGCTTGACTCCGAGTGCTTCGGTCTTCCCGGTGGTTGCTTGGTGGCGAAGAGTCGAACCAGTCGGAGACGGAGATCTTGTCGGGCGAATCGGAGTCCTGTCGGGCGATGGATCAGCTCGTCGGGCGAAGGAGCAGCTCGTCGGTCACGGAGACCTGTCGGGCGAGGCGGGCGCCGTTGCTGCTGCCGAGTAGTCGGGCGAGACGCGGTTCTTGTCGGGCGAAGGTGCAGCTTGTCGGGCGAAGCGGTAGTTTGCCGGGCGGGACGGGCAGCTCGTCGAGCGAAGGAGCAACCTGTCGGGCGCTGCCTGCAACTCATCGGGCGAGCATACAACTCCTCGGGCGAGTTTGCTGCCAGTCGGGCGAGTTTGCAACCAGTCGGGCGAGTTTGCAACCAGTCGGGCGAGTTTGCTGCTGTACTGCCCGACTAGTTCTTCACGTAGTGCTGCTGTACCTTTCGTTGTGCTATGCATGCACGTGCATTAACATAGCAAGTCAGTGGGAGTAGTAGGATCGTTGATGACTGTTACATGCACCCAAAGAAAGCTACCAGGAGGTTATTAGCTCTTTGGCAATCGCACACAGGAGGTGTACATCAAGCTGCAGGTTACTTTTAATCGCTGCCATTGGATACCCCTAATACTGGTATCCGACAACTATATATGTATGAAGAAAACAAGCAAACACTTATCGTAGTACTGCATATGCATCCTACTGTTAAGTACAATAAATCGTAGACTAATTTAGCAATTCAAAAAAACATATAAGCGATGCCTAAATCAAATCGTGAAAACTGAATCGACTAGCTCCTCGGCGATGAGCGATCCCCGCTGCCTCTTGGCCGGGAAGCGGAGCAGCGCCTCCACGATGTCCGGGCTGTTCCTGCTCCTAGCGCAGGTGCGGGTCTTGGCGTTGCACACGGGGTGGTCCGCCGGGCAGCAGGTGGCGCGGTCCTTGCAGCAGGTGGCGCCCTCGGCGGGGCAGCAGCCCCAGGCGAGGCACATGTTCCGGACGCCGTAGGTGCAGCAGCAGGTGCTCCCCGCCGGGCATGAGCTGTAGCGGTCGCAGGAGACCGCCGGCGCCACGGGGGACGGCGGCGCCGGGGAAGGGTCGGGGTTGGGCCCTGTCTTGACGGGGTACGACGCCTCCATGGCGATGCCGCACTTGCCGGCGCGCGACGTCACGTTGCGCTCCATCCGGATGTAGCCGGCCTCGCCCCAGTCGGCGCCCCACGAGTTGCGCACCAGCCAGTAGTCCTTGCCGTCCTCCGTGCCGTAGCCCACAGCCACCACGCCGTGGTCCAGCGAGGTGCCGCACCGCCCGGTGAACACGCCCTGCACGCGCGCGCATTGCGTGGCCGTTATTAGCCGTTACTCTTTCAAACAACAATCACAAGATGCCCGACATGGTTGCAGATCACTTACCGACTCGTAGAGCTGGAACTCGCGGCCGCCGGCTTCGATGGCAACGGTGACGGGCTGGTGCGCGACGGCCTTCTGCAGCGACTTCTCGTCGTTCCGGGGGACGTCCTCGAAGCCGTCGATGGACACGACCTTGCGGGATTTCTTGACGAGGTCGCACTTGCCGTCCCGGGCGGTGTAGGGGTAGTCCTTGTCGGTGTCGATGCCGCCGTTCCTGACGATGAAGGCGAACGCGTCGTCCATCATCCCGCCGTTGCACCCGCTGTTCTGCCCGTTCTTGGAGCAGTCCACCAGCTCCTGCTCCGACAGCGTCACGAGGTCGCCGGTGACGATCTTGTTGATCCCTTCCACCGCGCCGACCGCCGAGAACGCCCAGCAGCTACCTGCAGGTCACCACACCAAGCAAAGCATCATCGATCAGTAACCATACTGCATACATGCTATGCAAGCAATGCAGAGATCGATGGAGGAGAAGAAGGAAGGAAACGGCAACTACGTACCGCATTGGCCTTGGTTCTTGACGGGAGCGACGGCGCCCTTCTGCCTCCAGTCGACGAACTCCGGCAGGGCCTCGACACCGTCGTGCGGTACTTCTCCCCGGTGGCGTTGCGCCCCACTCTGCCCAGGGCGCCGGCGCCGAGATACCCGGCGCGGAACTCCTCGTTGGTGAGGTCGGCGAAGCGGTTCATGCCGAGCCGGTAGCCGCGCGCGCCGGCGCGGGCGTTGTGCGCGTCGACGAACCGGAAGTTGTCCCAGAACGCCCGGAACCGGCGTTCATACTCTCCGAGCGCGTTGCTCGCCTTGCCGTGCCGCGCCAGCCAGAGGTCGTACGCCGCGCGCGCCTGCGCCTCCGTCCGCGCCATGCCGCGCGTCGCGTTGGTGGACGACGACGGTTGCGGCGACGCGGCTGCCGACGAGGCGAGGAGGACCAGGAAGGCCAGCGCGACGGCGAGCAGGCCGCCGCGCCCGACGCCTGCCATGGTCACGTTCCGGCGGCGACCTGCGATGCCGAGACTCGTGTCGAGTTGACGAGTTTCTACTAGAGACTGCACGTGCGCTTTGTGCACACGACTTGCGTTGATTTGGTTTGGATGTGCTTGGAAGGCCGGCGAGCGGCGGTTTTATGGGTCGTGCAGGGAGTTGTGGTCGGACGCGTGACAGTGGCAACTAGTTTGGTCATGGGATACAACTTGCATTGGGACGTGCCCAAGTCCTGTTACAATAACACAATGTAGAGGTCCAATGTCACGTATGGGTGGAGCACGGGCGAACACGGCCCGGTCAAGATTCAGATCGCACGGCCTAGGACGAAACTCGGTCGGGCTCGAAAAAGTGTCCTGACCGGGCCCGTTCAGCCCATCGACTTAACACGTGCAGGCCCAGCAGCCCAACTGATCTCTGTCTCGGTCTCTCCCCACCCCGTTCTATCGATCTCTCTCCAGTCTCCGGCGGAATTCCGTACTTGTGCAGCTTGTGCTTCCCACCTTGCCGTCTGCCGCCGCCGCCGCTGCCGCCCGTTGAGCCCCAGGGAAGGACAGCACGATGGTTCAGAAGAAGAAGAAAGCAGGCGCGCCGGCCAAGCTCCGCAAGCCTCCGAAGCGCGACGCGGTAACGATACTTGATGTCTCGCGTTTGGATCTTCCACGAGGGTAGGAGGATTTGACTTCCTTGTTCTCTCTTTCATCAATTCTCGATTTCTTCGCAGGAGAAGAAGTTGGGGAAGAAGGCCGACATGGCGGGGTTCAGGGCGCAGCTGGACTCCCTCGGGCTAAAGATAGTCGAAGTGAACGCAGATGGCAATTGCTTCTTCAGGTAAGACTGGCCTCTTTTAGGCTCTATATACTGTGCATGTCCTTATAATCTTGAGAAAAAGCGGCTCACTGATTTTAAAACATAATGCCACTGCACCTTTGAGTTACACGTTCTTTTGAGATACATGACTACTCATTGTAGTATTCAGGGCAATGGCTGACCATCTTGAGGGCAGCGAAGAAGAGCACATGAAGTACCGAGCTATGGTTGTGGAGTACATCGTGGTATGCAATATAACCATTTGTAACGGTGAACTGTAATTATACTCAGGATTTCATGAATTCAAGGAGAGCTTAGAGTGTAACTGAAGAATCTAGTACTTGCTTGTGGTAAATGTGGGCACTAATCCTTCTCCTATGCATCTGCAGAAACACCGTGAGGAGTTTGAGCCGTTCATTGAGGACGAAGTTCCGTTCGAAGAATACTGCGAATCTATGCTAAAGGATGGAACTTGGGCTGGCCATATGGAGTTGCAAGCCGCTTCTCTTCTCACAAGAAGAAATATATGCATTCACATGGTGAGTTTGCAATGTAAGCCTAGCTTTTTGATTGATTTGACTTATCTATTATGCAGACAAGAACACCGTGTCTCATATGCTTTATTTCACTAATACTACCATGGATGATTTGAGCTTCTTGGTAGCTTCTTCTGATATTACAAGTGTTATTTAGCAGTTCGACATTACTGAACTACTGTTTGATCTGCAGCTTAACTCACCGCGTTGGTATATAAACAACTTCTCTGGCCGTGAAGCTACTAATATGATTCACTTGTAAGTTTAAGTATTTTAAGTTAAGTCGCTATAATGTTGATACAGGCTGAATGATGGTAAAAGGCAGCTAATATTTACACAGTTACTTACACTCTGAAACCATTGGCTGCAATTTCATTCCAATACAGGTCTTATCATCATGGCGAGCACTACAACAGTGTCAGGCTTAGAGAAGATCCATGTCAAGGTCCTGCAATGCAAGTTACTATCAAGGTTTTTGGTTTTGACATTTGTTAATGGTTCAGCTCTGTTGTGTTCCTGGAATAGAAAATAGTCTTCAGGGAACATTGACAATACTGCCACTTACCTTGGTTTATTTCTCTTTGTTACGGAGCGACAGACAGATGCCAACATATCTAGTGCAAACAATAAAGCTCAAACAAAAGCAAAGGACCTGAAGAATTCCTCACACAGATCAACCTATGATCAGACATCAGTTAAATTGATCATGGCTGGAACTGGATGTACTGATGCTGCCATTGCTGAGAATGTATGAACTATACAATCAATCATCATTTCTTGCAGTGCAGTTTTGCATTTAGTGTAGATCGTTTGTTGGTAGTCTTTTTTTTTCCTAATGCAAAATTTGCTATTGTCATACAGGTTTTGGCAGAACTGGATGGCGATGTTGATGCTGCCATTGAGTACATGATAGCGGGGCGACTTGCAATGGGTACTAATGATTTAGAGACAGACCCTTATATGGACTATGCATGTAAGCCTGTCAACTGCCCTGGCTCCTAAGGCACCATAAACTTAGTTGTCAAAATATGGACTTCTTTGCTTTCTGTCTAGCACGTGCCTCATTCACCCAAAGTTGTTAAAGGGTTTTATTGCTGAGATAAATAGATGATAGGTAAGTAGGTCCATATTCAAGTTGTCTGGGTGCATCCAACCATTTTTCTGGTCGTTATGAACAGATACTTGGGAAGAGTAGATTTTTCTTGCCGATGTGTAGGCTACTTCTTATTCTCAATGAATTCTTCATTCACATCTTGTAAAATGGACAAAGCGGTTTAATCTCTGATCATAGGATGATAATAGGAGTTGCTGTTGGTATAAGAGAATGTCTGAAAGATAGTCTTGCTTTAGCTGCTATCAGGCCGATTCTTTCTCTCCGAAAGACCCTATGACACTGATTCTGGAAGCATGTCTAGATGTTTAAGAAACTGAGGTCATTCACTATTTTGATTTCTGAATGATCTTGTTCAGCTAAACTTAAGATACATGTGTATTTTTTTGGTATATTTTCTTTATGGTTAAAGTTTATAATTTCACAGTAGATGAATTTTCCAAATGGCCCGACGAGAACCAGGTGGTTGAGTACAAGGATGAAGCAAGTTGTTCTGGCAAAGACGAAGCAGTTGAGAAACCAGAAAATTCACATTCTAAGGTCTGAATGACTCTTCGCATGTCTTGTGGCTTTATTATCTTGAATTGAACAAATGTAAACTATATATTCATGCTTTACAGGAAAAGTCCAAAACCAAGGATTGCTCTTGTGGATCTGCAAAGAAGCACAAGGCGTCTTGTAGTTTAGCCACGGCTACACCATCAAGAGAACCTCCGAGGTATAGCCTAATGTTTCCATTGTCTTTTAGAATATTCTATGCCATACATGAGCTTTTGTCTCATTGTTTGCATTGTAGAATTGGTAGGAGGAAATTTACACATCGTGCAGATACTTTACGAGTAGGCAATATTTTCTTTGCCATTTCATTAAGGAAGAGAAATATAACACGGGTACAACATATTTAGTACATGAGCACTACAAACTGACTGGCGAAGAAATGACCCAGACCTGGAGTGAAAATGGTCCAGCACTGTGCAGCAGGCTTATCTTTGAAAAAAAATATTTAGAACTGATTATTTTTAGAAAATTATTTATTTACTGATAGCCCCTGAATGATCATTAGGTGGTTATGATTAAAATTAAGTGATATTGTGTCTTAAGTACAATGTTGAAGTGCAAAAAAACTGATTGATGCTTTACTGATACCATCAGGGCCAAAGGGGGCCAAGGGAAAGGTCGTAAAGGAAAGAAGCAAAAGAAGAAAGTACATCCCGAAGCAGCACCCGTCAAGACCAATCAACCTGTAGCTGTACCAGACCTAGGAGCTCTTTGCATATGAACAATGCTTGATTCATGGCACCGACTCTGTTGCATTCTGGTTGTGATTCCACATTCTCAGATAAAGCGAATGCCATCTGCTGAGTGCTGAGTGAGTAGCGGATAGTTATCTAACCTGAATTACGGATAAGAGTGACGATGATGTTGGTGAATTAGCAGACTATACGAAAGGGTATAGAACACAGATAAGTCATTAATATGATACTTGTTTTTTTCCCTAGGCAAACTTCCTTTTAATGACTAATGCGGTGTGAAGGATACCAGTCCGGCAAAGCGTAACTGTTGAGCCTGTCACTGCCACTGTTTTTCTATGCCTTAACCTGGCGATGAAGTAGTGTTTGATTTGTGCGGGAAAAATTCTTTCAAGTGTGAATATGAACAGATCATCTATTTAACCTGGAGCTCTAGATGCTATACGATATTGTGTATACGGATGCAATAATCAGGTAGCTAACTACTTCATCGCCAAAGCATTGCACACCGCAGCTGAACAGCTGGTGCACATAGTACAATGTAGCTGCCAGGACAGATAAGTCTGATGTTATGAGCAGATGCATGGCTGATTGAATGGCTGGTGCTCATGCTGTAACTGTGGCTGCCACGATAGATGGTTTCGATGTTATGATCAGATGTATAGCAGATTGAATGGCTACATTACAGCAACTCTGAAGCAGCCACAAGAAACTAGTTACACTTGCGTAGAATAACCGATGTAAAACGATATTATAAGGATGTAATAGCATATTTTAAGGATCTATCAATTTTCATCTTGTTCTTCCTTTGAGACTACGAGAAACGGTGGCAATTACAAAAAAAAAAGGGGGAATCCCAGCAGCTGCAGGGAAAAAACACCTGGAAAACAAAGTCGGTGGGTCTGGCAAACCAGCCAACCAGGTCAATCCCTGACGCAGCGCTAGAGTCGATGAGCGCAGATGTGCACTTGTGTAGCAGGTATATCTGTGGTGCACTATCTTGTGGTATTGATGTTGCACCAAGTAATGTCTGCTCTCAGGAGATGAACTGAAATCCAGGAAACAAATGCAGTCCACTTGATGCAGAACATTGGAACTATTCACCAGTCCAATCGCTCCGTGTTTAGTTGGCTTCTGAAAAAATTTGCAAAAGGGAATCTTTTTTTGCATGGAGTACTAAATAAGTCTATTTGCAAAACCTCTTCACGGATGAGCGTAACTTTCCGAGACGAATCTAATGAGCCTAATTAATCCATGATTTGCTACAGTGATGCTACAGTAACCATCTTCTAATCATCCTCTAATCATGCGGTCAAAGGCCTCATTAGATTCTTCTCGGAAATTTACTAGAGGTTGTGAGGTAGTTTTGTAAACTGACATTATTTAATACCCCTAATTAGTGGTCAAAGATGCATTTAATACCCTGAAAAAATTTCCATCCTTCAACTAAACACGGGCGGCTGTCGTTTGACCACGTCGCTGACACTAACATATTGATCTTATCCTGATTTCTGAAGAACCAAATCGAGGTATTATATTTTATTGTAGCAGTCAGAATGTTTTGGCATTCCTTCCAGCTGAAAGAAACTATACTTCCGCAAGCAAGGGCGCAAAATCAGGTGTATTTAGCAAAGGCGCAACTTTAAGAGTTGAAGATGTTTCCAGGTAGGACAGATCTACCATTTCTCCCATGAGTAGGTCGTCTACGCAATGGAGGTGCGTAAACAGTTATTGGAAGGACCCATTCACCCTTTTCTCTTTTCTCAACAAGAAGGGGGTGCTCCTACCTGGAAAAGAGAGAAGGCAGAATTACACACTCAAAATTAGCAGCAGAAGAATAAGAAGATATTTCACACTTTCCGAACACCAGATGATACATTTGAATTAAGTCAAACAAGTAAAATAGCTCTCATGAAACTAATTATGATAGGGGCGCTTCACACAACTAAGAGCAATCAGGGAAAAAAACTCAAATCGAAGATATGAAATACTTAGTTGTGAAGAATTCAAATCGAAGAGACCACTGTACACTGTACAGTGACCTTTGAGGTAGAAAATGACATAGGACCGTCAATGGGAATTGAAAAGAGAAAGCTTGTCTGGTGAAGATCCGCAACAACCTCATGATGCTCACTGTGCAGATGCCCATGGAGTACAAGAAAGAAGAAAAAGGGCAAACCATTAAACCAAACTAAAATTAACAATAAAAAAAGGCTGACACAAAAACGATATTGCTGGAACCCACACATAATGCCATTCAGATATAGGCAATGTTTCTATTAAGTTACTTCTTGATGGGCTTGTTGGAGTATTTTCTTTTTCTTTAATCAAATATCAAGTATGATGCTGTATGCACAAAATGCAGCAACATCATGGACATATCCTTGTAGTTAAATGATCCAATATAAGCTTGTACCAAATTCATGAGTTCATGATGATTCTAGAAGAGTTCTGCGTGGCATTTCATTAAGAACTTTGTATTTCAAATTCAAAGGTTTCGACCAAAACATGTACATGATTGACTTCTTGTACAAAATGTTCTCCAAACTGTTAGCAATGGTAAAGGAATTTCAAGCTAAAGAATATCCTAAATGCACAAAAAGATACCTTGGTTATTGTCGGCGAACCCCTTCTAGAAGGATGTAATGCACGGGGATTAATTGTTTCTGATGTTTCCAGGGTTATTGATACCTGCGAATACTCAAGTGATTAAAATTTGAAGTCCAATAAACGCAAATTTACACATTACACAGCCTTTTACCTCAAGGCACCTCCGCTTTCCAGTTCCATGAAAAAAGGTAAGTGCTCCACCAATCTGCAATGGAAGAACTGAGACAAGCAATTCTAACAACAACACAGTAAGAAGTGCAATAAAACAAATTTGAGTACCATAT
Organism: Alloteropsis semialata; assembly: GCA_004135705.1. Lineage (NCBI taxonomy): Eukaryota > Viridiplantae > Streptophyta > Magnoliopsida > Poales > Poaceae > Alloteropsis > Alloteropsis semialata. Next base: position 64,847,330 of record CM014276.1, on the reverse strand, counting down.
CACCAAAGTAATAAGTTGAGTCTGAATTCTTAGGTGAAAAACGAAGCAAGACTTGGTCGTCAATTCTTATATTATAAGATCTTCCTCTCGTAAAACCTTCAGCTGCATGGAAAAAGGGGTAATGATAACAATTAAGTAAACTGGTAGAATATTTACAGAACAGGAACATGATGGCTTACATCCAGCCCGATCAACATTTTTTGGCGTAAGGGGGAGTCCAACATCCTCTTTTAGGCGATCAGAATCAGGAGAAAACATTTGCCCATTCGATGGATGATCTGGTAGCAAAAGATTTAGCTTCCTTTGAGGTGACACTAAACCTGTTTGTGACATTCATTTAGTTAAATGCCCACCATGAAAGTATAAGAATATAATATTTACGCATGTCCATCAGAGTTGTGCCCTCTCTCCCTCTTGTGAGGAGCCCTGTACAAGTCATATTGTCACATGATAGAAGTAAATTAGTAATACATCTGCTTCCAGTTTTGCAAAGTAAAGGATGATGCACCCGCTAACATGTCCAATTTTTTTTTTCCCTCGAGAAAAAAACATATTCAGATTTGCAAAGGGATAGCTGCTAACAGCATGCAAAAAGTAAGGCACAAGGACAAACATCTCCACATCATTAATCTCCAGGAAGGCCCAAAACAACATGGATGGAGAGAGAATCTTGGAGAAACCATAAACAATATTATTGCAAACTTGGTATCTCCTTATGCGTTGAGCACTAAAATTCTAATGATACTCAAGATCAAAGTATCCAACTATAAGTTTCAGGTCTTTTACCTTCGTCATGATCCGAAATTTCTGAGACTGAAAATCGAGGGATTGGACTGTAAGATGGGAAATTGGGTCGTTCTGCTTGATTATAAAACGGCTCACTTGTGGAGAGGCGTGATGATAGAGATTGCATTGACAACGAGTTCCTCAGGGAGAAGTCAGGATTTGCTTTGGAAGGGTCGTATGAGGAAACAGATGAAACCTCGTCTTTTGAACTATCATATCCTTCTTCTAGATCAGCATTATCACTTGCTTTTATCTGCAATAGGAGTAAGAGCAATCAAGTGAAAAAAGTGCTTTTTAGTTAGGTTACTGTCTACACCTAGACGCAGGATACCTTTTGCTGGAAAACTGTTTCAGTCCACACGAGTGTTTCGTCAAAGCAACAAATAAAATAACATTTTGCTAACCCGTGCAGGAAAATGTGTACAATAATTGAGTGATGGAGTCTGGGAGCTACTATCAGGTAAAATGAGTATGGAGTCTGGGAGCTACTATCAGGTAAAATAGACTCACCCATTCTGAATCTTCATCTTTCTCCCTCCAAAATATGCCCAGTTGATCAACTGTGAATGGCAAAGTCCCCGAAACATCTGACTAAGTCATTATACTTAATAGCCAAACAGTTTATTAACAACATTCATTTAAAACCGACTAGCATGATAATACTTGATCAACAGGTACCTTACATTGGTAGACTGACTAACCTTCTTCATTTAGTAGGTTGCTGCTTTTCTGGGAAACACGTATCTGCACTGGGACTCGAGCTTCCTACAGAAACCAAGTGAACTTTGGTCAGTTATTCTGACAAATGGTACTTGGATGTAATGCAGAAACTTGGATATACAGATAACACATTCATTATAATGCTGCACGATGCAAGAAACAAGAATTAAGGTGGCATCAAGTGGCTTCCAATGCAGTGGTTAGCCGTGATACTGATTTATTTTTTTTTCTCAAAAACGCAGGAGGGCTGCGCTTCATTGTATTAAGTAGAAGAAGAACGTGCGGTACAAACAAACGAGCGCGAGCAAAAGACGAAAAGAAGAGCGAACAAAACACGGAACACAAATAAACACACGCACGGAGGCCAGGGGCCAAGACTAAGCGGACTACTCCCGACGAAGGCAACCTAAGCGCCAAGCACCCGCGAGGATCCAAAGGTCAGCCTCCTGCGCGATGCTATGGAGCAGCTCGTGGGCAGTGGAGGCATTGCGGTCGAAGAGGCGTGCATTGCGCTCCTTCCACAAGCTCCAAATGACAAGCAGGGAGAGAGAATCGAAGCCTCGTCTTCGGTCGCCAGAGAATCCGGCGCGTAGGCGCTCCCACCAGTCCTGGAGTTCCAATTGGTCAGAGGTGAAGCTGCAGGCACCCCGGACCCAAGAGACCGTCTCCCACCATATTGTCTTGGCGTAGCTGCAGTTGACAAGGATGTGATCGCAAGTCTCTGGTTCCTGGTCGCAAAGCCAACATGTATTCCTTGCGTCAAGGCCATGGCGCCTTCTGCGGTCGGCGGTCCATAGCTTTTTCTTCATTGCTAGCCACGCAAAGAACTTAACCTTCTGGGGCGCCCAACTCTTCCAGATTCTCACAGATCCCGGCAATCTCACCCCTCCTTCATGTAGTTTCTTGTAGGCGGAGGCTGATGTATACTGCCCATCTGCCGTCCACCTCCAGCGGAAGCAATCTTCCCTTTCCCCATTGATCTGTATCGCTGCTAGCTTATGCCAAATTGCCACATATTCCATGAGAGCAGGTACCGACAGGCCGCCTCTGATGTCCCTTGTCCAGCTTCTGTTTTCCATTGCTTGTGCGACTGTGCGGCTTCTCCTGATTCTCCCCGGAACCGCCGAGTAGACACAGGGCGCCAGCTGCTGCATTGATTTGCCATCGACCCAACTATCTTCCCAAAATTGTGTCCGGCTTCCATTACCTATCGTCACTGTTATCGAAGCCTTGAAGAATGCCCTGACTTGTGGTTCAACTGGAATGCACAGCGCCGACCAGGAGCGATCTGTGTCGGTCCGTTGTAGCCAGAGCCAACGTGTTCGAAGTGCAAATCCGGCGAGTCTAAGATCAATTATCCCAAGCCCGCCATGCGTTGTCGGACGGCAAACAGTTGGCCAAGCAACTGTATTCTTGCCTCTGACCGCCTTATCACTGCCGGTCCAAAGGAAGTTTCTACGGATGCTATCCATTTGTTGTATCACCCATGGCGGCAGTTTATCCGACATCATCAGATAGATCGGCATCGAGGACAAGGTTGATTTGATAAGTGTCAGTCGCCCACTTTTGTTCATTAGGGGCCCTTGCCATGGCGGCAGCTTGGAGGCCATCTTCTCAATGATCGGCCTATAGCTTGATTTGGGCAGGGATCGGGCAGACAGTGGAACACCGAGGTACCTGATAGGGAATGGCTCGATGGCGCAAGGCAGAACAGTTTGGAATTCGGCCAAATGTTCCTCGCAACCGAAGATGGGCGTGATAGAACATTTTGCCACATTGGTCTGCAATCCCGAGGCATCTCCAAATAGCTCCAGTATCCTGGCAACGGCGCTTGCTTCAGCTCTGGAAGGGCTCAACAACAGAATCACATCGTCAGCGTACAGGCTGCAGTGGTGCTTGATCGAAGGAATGCCCATCGGTTGAATGATGGCTTCCTCGCTTGCCTTGATGAATAATCTGTTTAGAGCATCCATTGCCAACACGAAGAGAATTGGCGAGAGCGGGTCGCCCTGGCGCAAGCCCCGCCGATGCTCGATTGGCTGTCCCGGCTGTCCATTCAGCAGTACACGGGTTGATGCAGTGGAGAGCAGAAGAGAGATCCAGTCCCGCCATCTGGTACCGAATCCCCACGCCTGCAGCACTTCAATCACAAATTGCCAACTGACCGTGTCGAAGGCTTTAGATATATCAAGCTTCAGTAGCAGTTTGGGCACTTTCTTTTTCCTGAGCATGGCTGCAGATCGCTGGACGTATTTGAAGTTGTCCAGGATCGACCTTCCTTTCAAGAAAGCACTCTGGTTGCATAGCACTAATTCTCCCGCTTTCGTGGTGAGCCATGATACTGATTTATGAACAAGTACGTTAGATTAAGGCCAGCATAAGTACCACAAGGAGGTGCCTATTGTTTTTCATATCTTACTTTTGATGGTAAACGCAGCACGATTCAGCATGCTATACTTGTTGGGTCTAATATAAATTGTGTACTTTGCAGGAATGTAAAACCTATCCATGTAAATTCTCATCCCCTCTTCTTGAAGCTAATGATGCTTACCAAGGGGCCTGTATCCCCACAAGCTTACAAAGTGGCTCTGCTACTGACCCCAAAGACAAAAGAAGACACTGTTTTTAGTTTGCATACGTTTAAAAAATAATAAAAAATTGTAGGCAATCAATGTGATACAACGATAATCCTACAGCTATGCATGACACTTAATTAGTTTACTCTTATCTTAATTGAACATCTTTAGTTCTTGACACATCACATTTTGTGTTTTATGTCATTTCTTATTTCTAGAACTTTAAGTACACAGTGACATTCAACAACTACATCAAATGCACTTGAGAAGTTCAATGCTGGTTAAAAACTCAAAAGTCTGTTGAGAAAAATACAAGTTGCTACATGCCCGTCACCATGTCAGCAACTCAATTTTTAGAATACCTCATGCAAATAACAAAGCATCAATTACATCAGAATTGAAATCAGAAAAACAAGCTCACCACTCACCAATTGAATTGAACTATTCACAGGGTTTTTATTTTGGTCTCCACTACCTAGTACAACTGACCTTCCAAATAAGATACTCCTCACATGGACGAATGAAAGGATGCGGATGCAATGGTAAAGCAGATAGAGTTACTTTGTCAAAATGCCTGAAACCATTCGTCCCAGCGCTTGAACCCACAGCAACATAACTGTTGCAATGTCTCTACAGCTAAAAATTATTAATCTTGTCGGTAACAAAGTCTGCATCAGATATTTAGATCTGAATCATGGTAAGTGCAATCTTATAAACTTTGTGCGTCTATATACACTATATTGGCATACTATTTTAAGTCTACAAAATAATGCATAGTGAGAACTTAGTAAGACATTAATTTTAATGTGGAGGCTGTTAAACAAACAAATGTTCAAAGTCAAGGCAGTAAATAGGATGTCATCTATTGCTTGCATAATGTGCTTTTGGGAATGTACAATGTTTTCATTTTCTCTAAGCTTACAGAAAGTAGAGTACAGAACAAGAAGTACTAGTGGATTAACATATCAAAATATTGGAGAACATTAGAAGAAAAGCCGGGGGCTTATTTATTGCTATTTAGTTAACTAAATTAAGGAAAATCGTGATGGTGAGAATAAGACATTATTAAGAGAAAATTTGCTCGTATAGACATCTTTTAGTTGTGGTATTTGTCGAGGGACATCATCGTTCTATTTTATCTTCGTCGGTGGACATTCTCCAAACACACAGTCATTCTTCGCAGCGGACATCTGGTCTATTACATTGCATGATGTGGAAGTATAACAGGTAGAGGCCAAAACCATGCCCATATTAGAACATTCTATTGGTTACTCATTCCAATTACAGAGTGATATCATTAAGTTTACACTAGAGACACCAGACGTCACACCGAGTCATATTACACTTTATTTCGTTGAGCGGAAGAGACTTTTTCAAGGAATTTAGTTACTTCATCTGCAGTAAGTTGATTCCTCCTACTCAGCATGTCATCCGCTAGTGCTCCAAGGGACATTATATTACTAACTGCTTGGTTAGCAATATCATTGAGGTCTACATACCGCCGCAAGATCTGCTCTATCGTTTCTTTGTTGACACAGGCAAGCTTGTCAGCGAGTGTATTGCCTGAAGGATCCCCGACAATGTCAGCAGCAACAGCAGCAGCAGACTGAGATCCAGCAGCAGCAGCAGCATCCGACCGAGATCCAGAAGCAGATTCAGAGACTGCGCCTTCAGCATTAATCATATCTTCTAGCTTCAGTACAATGGAAGGGTAATTCAGATCCGACACAACCCATTTATCATCTTTTTTATCTGCATCGGCGAAAGATCGACTGTAGTACTTGTTGTAAAACTCATCTGTTCTGTCTAATTCAGTATACTTTGTCTTCATTGATCCTCTCAAAACAACCGCCCAGACATACAGATAGCCAGTATCCCCGCCCAATGCAATCAACTTAGTTCTATCCTCCTATAAGCAACAAAATTAAAATGACAAACTTGTTACATGAAACAACGAAATAAAAATGACACATATTTCCTGAAATGTGTCAAAAGCACAGAAAAATGCTACAGATCAGAGGAGTGATTCAGCAGATGCAAGCTCTAAACCAGCAACTTGACGAAGCTGTAAATTCAAGTCACAAAAATTTGATTCAATGCTTGCATGGGAAATGCACATTGAATTTTACAAGAAAACTATTAGTTTATGAATAAATGAATTTGTTTGTGCTCACATCACTGAGAGACAATTGGGCAAATATTTTCTATCATACTGTTGGCACCCAGAAAACAATGCAGTTGTTCTTTTTATAGAAAGGCGGCAAGAGAATTGCCGAAATTATATTAGACGAGGGAAAATAAAAACAAATACAGAAAGGGGAAACACATGGCTTCTGTCCGGCAAACTACAACTGAGACCCCTAGGATGGACACAAAGGCATCAATTCCCCTGAGAACGAAGTTGAAACAAACCACTGACAACGCCTACCAACTGAAACTACTAAGAGCACTGAAAAAGAAAAAACTGAAACCTGAGAAGACCCCTGGGACGGACACAGAGGCATCATTTCCCCTAAGAACGAACCTCAAACACACCAATAACAACGTCTGGACAAAGCAAGAACAATCTTATAATGAAAATAAAACTTAAATCAGAGTAAACTGACAACAACACTGAAACTTAAACTAGAAGACTGACCAAACACTAACAACTAAACCTGAACATGAACAGAAGAAAATAAAATTTGAAGAGGCAGACAAATAAGACAGAAGACACAAGATTTACAAGTTAAAGCACAGAACTACTCAACTGAACTGAAACTAAAATGAAACTGACAATGAAATTCAACACCTGAATATGGCACTGTCCCCCATATACTATGACACTAATTGATAAACACAAGAACGCACTGGAAAGCAAGATAAACTCAACTGAACAGGGACAACACAAAAAAAAACACTGAAGACCGAACTCCGTGAAACACTAAGACTAACACACATAATAAATCAGAAACTGAATCACATCACAGAAAAAGAGAAATAAGAGATATCAGTGACTAACCATTGGGTGAAAGGCAAGACATGTGACAACACCCCAATTGACATGCCGAGTTCTGCAGCCTTGGAATTTTACCTCAATGACATTGTCTTCATCTGTTTCCTTGAGATAACAACAAAGATTGTCGCTACCACCAGTGGCAACAAACTTCCCAGAGCTGAAACCGGATTTTAAAAACAATGTAAAGACACACCTCCGAAACAAAACATGTCATTAACTGAAATCGAAGGAAATAATTACGTACGATGAAACAGCTATTGATGTATACTCTCCACCCTTCCTTCTAGTCTTCTCATTGTTAGACATCGTAGCAACCTGAACCAAACTGCAAGCATTTCAAACAATCAGTCCCAGGATAACGTAAGTCACAAAATAAATTGACAGTGATGAACCTTTACTTGTTTGAATCTTCTATTAGCCAATATGTCCATTTATCCTCCCTGAGGATAAAAAAAAATCAGTTTCCTCATCCTCATAAATATAAAAGGGAAATTACTAATAAAACAGAACTCACTCTATAGTAAATAATCCACAATCAGTATCATCAAAGACAATTGCACGAATTCCCACTGGAGCAGTCCTGAAAATAGCATGACAGGACAAAAAAAACATGATTGGTCTAAATGCAACAAATAACAACTACCAACACCTAAAGGAGCCCGTCAAAAAATCCTAAATAACTCCCAGCAAAACACATTTGTCCAGCATTGTTAATTACTCTTCTGCAACAACAGTTTGCCACTCCCAAAAAAACCATCTTGAATCAAGTGCAGCTCAACATTCACGAAATGCAAATGAAAATATGCATACTACATTGCAACAAGCAGAAAACAACATCTTTCAACATTG
>CM014276.1:64781871-64838623 GCA_004135705.1 Alloteropsis semialata | reverse complement strand
GGGAAGGAACCAACCAGTGAGGTCCATTTTCTCTTGTTTTTCTTTAAACTATATATGCTCACTCCTTTACTTGACACACAGGCCAGCATAGCAGTAGTATCCTGTGAACATGCTTCAGGACTGGGATTCCACGCAATTCCATGTACAACCGGGCGAGGCCCGTCTTTCTCCCCTACCGGAATAGCATGGGTGCATTTGATATCTACTACGTCTGCACAGCCAAACATAAATAATGGACATAAGTGGAATTGTATGCTAAATTTAAGTTATCTTCAAAGGTTTAATTCGCAGCTTGAATTTGAGTTCAAATACGCACACAATGTGCTCACATAATAAGCAAAACCGAGCAAAGTAAATCTTAGCATAATTAAGCTACAACGGAACAATATGTAGATGGTTCCTCTCTGCTGCAACGGCCTAGGATGACGGCCCGGCCCTACCTATACCGATTTATATGGCATCCCATCGAAGTAAATGAAACTGGCTGAATCCCAAGTCCTGAAGAGAGAGCATATCTGCATAAAGATGTGCATCTCTTTGAAGGCACAGACGTATATATACATGGCCCTCGAAGGCGCTGGGTGTTAGATTTGGACAGATAGAATCATAGATGACACCAGCCCAGATAAAAATCACAGATGACAACCCTTATCACAGCCAAATTAGATTAAGCGCTCAGAATAACTAAGATACAGTAACAGAAACAAGCAAAGAAACAGGGTATTGCAATTCCTATTCCCTTGTGTTGTGCCACAATCGAAACAAGTGCCCGCAGCTACTACAACTAATAATTAACTCCAACCACGACACTAGCATTTGATGATTGACCATACTGACCTAGATAGAACGGCAATTTAGATGAAATACGGCAAAGCAAAATGATTAACGAGAACAGATAATGGTAAGGCCGTAGTCCCCGTCAAAAAGGGGAGCTGGGTGATGTAGATGTGGCTAATGCCACACTTGGAAACTTAGACGAGATCGGAACAAATTACCATCCATAGCTGAGATAGCGCTGAACAGGCGGCGGCGGTGAAGAATCGCGGGCGCCGACACCGGATCTGATGAACCGTCCTGCAGCCTGGCGCCGGAGCCCGCTCGAGCGGCTAGGTCGCCTAGAGCGCCGCCGTCTAGTCGCCTAGAGCGCCGCCGTCTAGGTTTAGGTTTAGAGCGCCGCCGTCTAGGTCTAGGTTTACGAGACCGCGATAGGTGCAGAAACACGGAGACCAATTCCTCCCGGTAAGTGGGCCCGTGCTTCTCGCCCCGCGAGGCCGAGAGATGGGTGCCGCCGGACGGGCTCGTACGCGGGATCCGAGCTGGCGCGGGCTCCTACGCTGGGCCACGCGGGCAATGGGCCCGGGCGCACGGCAAGTGAGCCGTGCCTTGCCGTCTTGATTGCTTATCTGTGTACCCGGTTGACACGATGAATAACTGTATGACTCCCGATGTAAACATTTATTTATATGAATGAATAATTCAGCAGATGCAGATGTACACATGTTTTTGCTAAGAGGTGGGGAGTTGTGAGTTGAAAACAAAAACTGGGGGATCATTTCTGAAAGAGACGCAATTACAGAGTTTGATGCTGGTGAACTGATAATTGTTTCGCGCGACGGTGAGAAATGATCTTTGGCAGGGAAACGATCTGGCCTAATCTCAGGGAGGGATCGAGACCAGGAGACTTGGAGACGAATGGGGGCTGCTGGAAGATTTTGGAATGGAAAGGTTTGGTTGGCTTGTCCTGTTGCTCGTCTTGTCCCCTCTCCTCCTCCCTCTCCGCGGGCCGCGCCCGCCCCTCCCCGCCCCTCTCCATTGACCTTGACGCCTTCGGTTTGGATAGGTGTTTTGTTTATACTTTAGACTAGATAATAAAATATATTTAGATTATTTTAATTCAGTCTACAAATACAGATCTAATCAGGACCCCATCTAGAGCTAGTACCAAACAAAAATGTAACATGAATAGAGAAACAAAGTAATCTAGCCTCTGATAATCCGGAGCCTGTGTCATCCAATCTAGTCTCCTAACCATGGAATTAGTCACTTGTGCTTGTGCATCATCGTCAAGGGTACACTACGGTTTTTGTTTTTTTTTAAATGTCATGTGCGTATAATTGCCGTCGTCATGTATCTCCACTTAATAGGATCTGATAAATTAAAAAACTGGATGGGCGAGATGAATAGGTTTCTTTTCTTCTTCTTTTTAGATTAGCGAGATGAATAGGTTCAGGGGCGAAGCCAGAATTTGGACATAAGGGGGGCCAATGCCAAACAATAATCAGAGAATGTACAATATATGTTATGACGAAGTTCCATTGCAGCAAATAAGCATAAGAACATATATTGGGATATAAAATAAAAGTGAACCCTTAAACAAAGGCAAAATAATTTGTTTCGCAATAGACAAGTTACATATCTATTGATTTTAAATTAGACCTGCGATTACCAGCTTGATCAAATGCATTGATAGTATCAATAGAACTAAACTTCTCTTTTTAACAAAGTTGTCATTTGAACCCACTGGCTTAGTGGCTTATAAAAAAAAAATCAATTGTCCTTAACCTTCTTATCTTGTTTGAGCAATATGCCAAATTACAATGGAATTGGACACACCTGCTCAGGTCAGTCTATAGCTTATCGTCTTAGCGACAACCATGCCGGCCGGTGTGGCGCGACTCCTATCTCCGATGGGTGGTGGTCCATCTGTCTGAGCTGGTAGGTTAATTTGTGGGCGTGAAATATGAGTGGTGTCAAAACCAACAACGACTCACACGCTTGGCCTCATTGAGCAAACTACTTGCTTCATTGTGCCACCGTGGGCTTTAAATGGGCTTCACTTGCTGGTTGCTAATTTATTGGTGGGGGCCAGAATAACTTAAAAAGCTCTACTAATCTAGGTACATGAATGGAATTACGACGACGTTGGGGGGTGCCAGGCCCCCCTCCGCACCCCCCTGCCTTCGCCACTGAATAGGTTGATGGAGGTGAAAGTGAAGGTTAGAGTTTCAATTAAGTACATGGTTACATTGATGGTCTTGCCCTTTTCATTTAGACTGACTCAACTCTTGAGACTCGAGATAAATCAAGATATATAAAGGCGAAGGTGCAAAAAAGAAAAATAATGCAAGTACTTTTAACATCAAAGTACATTGCTCTCTACTACAACATTTACAATCATGTGATCAATGGTAGGAGAGTTGCCGACTATATTAAAAAAAAAATCTAGATTGGGCTATACAACTAAGCAACAATAGCCCTAAAAGAGTTAAGCAACAACGGCAACAGCAACAAGCTAGGCTAACAGCTAAAAGCAACTAATTGTGGGCCGGTTAGATTGAGACCTCAACATGCAACAAACAACATCACTCGCCAAAGCTCTGTACCTCTCCACTCAAACAAACCGTACAAAGTTTAGCCACCGTAGTCTGCTGCAAGCTATGAAGCTAATACGTCAACAACAGCCTCTAACAATGCTAGGTTGTCCTTGTCCCCTAAACTTATGTTGTTGCTCATAACAACAAAGTTGCTTCATCAAAGAAATAAAAAATGTCACACGGAGCCTGTAAGGGGGTGTTTAGTTCACCCCCCTTCTTCTTTCATTTTGCAAAATACACGTTTCTCAATGCATTTTTTCTCTCTGTGCACACGACCCGATGCGCATCCATTTTGCAAAATGGATGGAAGTAAACACCCCCTAAAAGTGCCAATAGAAGACCTCCTTGCCACGCAAGCCACTCAGCAAAACACTTCCGTTGACCTTAGGCCTTCCGCAGTGTCGTGATGCCTGAAACTCAGTAAGGGGGTGTTTAGATGTTGTTATGCATAGTGTTTTTATGCATTGGGTCGCGTGCCATAGAGAGAGAAAAGAACATTGAAAAACATGCGTTATGCAAAATTTTGCAAAACAAGCTGAACTAAACATCCCCTAAATGGGCCCCATGCGGATAATAAGAATCACTCCTACTTTGTTGCAGTGGTAGGCATCGCTAATGAGGCCCTGTTAGTTCACCTCAAAACGCATAAAGTTTTCACCTAAAGAACCGTGTCAGTTCATTTCTTCTCTCTGTGCACGCGACCCAATGCATAAACGCTATGCATAACGGTTGCATCTAAACACCCCCTGAGTCCAACATGTTCAACTTTTTCTCAAGAGCTCGGTACTGCATGTGTCTCTCTTCTCTCTCTACTGCATCCAACCTTCTAGCTCCAACCTTCTCTCTCCATTTCAAGCACTACTCGTGCAACACACTGCAGAGGGCCTTATTGCCAATTTCATTGACACCCATGTCGCACGGTTCTACCATACCATCAGCCAGCAACGCCACATGGAAGCCATGTCCACCAAACACTACCATACGCCACTCTACTTTGCCACATTCACACCTCGACTCCACAACCTGGCCTCCACCAGCTCAGACACAAATCCGCAGCGACCATAGACATCACCAATGCGCACAAACGTTGTCATTTCCTATACATACATCAGGCTCTGCAACTGCATTGGCAATCGTCTCTGTTCTATGTATCACTTTGTGAAACAAATTCCTGAATCTCCAGCTCCTACTTCAACACTAATTGGGCTTGCCTTACAGCATGACCTGAGAAGAAGCCAGTGCACGCAACGAACGTACTCAACCAGCACAAGGGGAGCAAGGATGAACCTCATTCATCACCTCTTCTTGGGACGAGCTCGCTGCAGGCTCCTGCTCTGCTCGTGTGTCAGTGTCAACACGCCACCAACCATGCAGGTTCCTCTCGGAGGCGAATCCATTGTCCGTCGAAGTCGAAAGCAGTAGCCCTCCATCGACACAGATTCCGGTGTCGGACGCGCTACAACACCTCCACCTCCACCTCCATGCCGAATTGACTCACGCTGCACCTGCAACAATCACTCCATCGGGCGTGCGGAAACTGTTGGAGTGATTTTTCCTTTGTTGCGCCAAAAACAAGTTAGGATGCCATTTTAACTTGATTGATTTGTTGGTATAATTGTTCATGATCAATGGTTATTTAGCAAATTCAGTTTTGTTACTTGAGAGGGTGTGTTTGGTTGGGCTGTGAGCTGTGAAAAAGCTGTTGTGGATTATGAGCTGTGAAAAAACAGCTGTGGCCTGAGGGCTCTGGGAAAAACAGAAAGCCGTTTGGTTGGAGCGACTGTGACTTGTGGAAAAACTGTTGTGGCCTGTAGTCCTGATGGACTATTTATAGGCAAATTGCTTGTAATAAAATATTATGCTCATTGATTGGCATGCAAATGACTATTTTAGAAAGAAAAAATATAAAAGGTCCATATAATAGTATTTTAGAAAGATAAAAAGTTCATACAATAATATCATCTGTCAACATAACTATTAGATTAACTGCTGGCCATTAGATTGGTTTGTGCGTGGTTACCACAGTATTTTTTTTTTCGATTTACTCTGTGCTGGCCATGAAGGCAAGGCATCTGCGTATAGAAAGCAATTACACAACATCGCAACTTCTAGCAAGCCACGGTCATACGGATTAAACTGATAAACAATCTGATGCGCATCCTGCAATTTGGGGAGCACAAAAATCTGATGCACATGCGAACAGCGCGAGCGGCGGACTCCATGGGCGGTGGCCGGACTGCAGGCTAATCCGGTCTTCAGCGACGAGAGAGGACTAATCGGTTGTTGCTTTTCAAGCGCGCGCATGCACGAACCTTGGCGAATCCCTCGGCGGTGCTGGTCTGCGTGCCGAAGAAGACGGTGACTTCTTCCTGCCGTCGTCGGCGGCGGCCTCGTCCCTGGCCTTGACCTGCGCAGCCTCCGCGACGGCCGCGTCTGTGAGGACAACGCCGGCAAAACAAGGAATTGCGAGTAGAACAAGGAACACAGATGGATTCAGTAGAGCAAGTAGCTTCAGTAATCAAGCAAGTTCATTGGATTACAGGGAGAATAGCCAGGATGACGAGTTCGAGAAGCTACTCTACTCTAACCTAAAGGCTCATGCCCATATTCCAACATAACATTCACCAGGTCCGGATCTGACCTCTTTAAGCGTTAGCCAGATCACTTAAGGGAATTACATTACCGCTAATACTGTTTAGCGTCTGAAAAGTAGATTAGAACGCGTGGAGGCAACGCCAGCTGCTCTGGGCCGTCGGATGACCATCCAATGATGACGACGAAGTCGGCGAACCGGTACGCTCGCTGCCGGCTTCGCTTAACTGACGAAGAAACAGATACTGAATGAGAACGAACTGAACTGAAGAAGGTGCAAGCCTGACAGCGTCCCGCTTGCCCTTCTTCCCGGCGACGGCGTGCCTCCAAAGCATGAAGAGCGCGGCGCCGAGCACGACGGCCGCGAGCGTGGCCACGAGCGCACGGCCCTCAGTGCCGTCCCCGCCCAGTAGCTCCGGCGGGATGCGCCCCCGTAGCAGCACCGCCACCAGCTCATCGCACCGCACGCTCGCGCCCGCCTGCACGCCCGTGTAGCGAAGAAAGAAAGAAAAAGACACAAATGAACCGGTATCTTCGTAACCAGTGGCAGGTGAGTAATTTTTACAAAAACTTGAAAGTCAAAAGCAAGTACAAGCAGAAGGAAGGGTGCTGTGAAATTTGTACTAGCCAAAAGTAGATTTTGGCTGTGGCTTTAGATGGCAGCCAACCCCTTTGATTGGCTTTTGGCTTTTCCAAAAGCAAAAGCAGGTTTGAAAGCTAAACCAAAGGGGCCCTAAATCTGATGTCATCCATGTCTTTGCTTCTAGAAGTATTTGTGAAGAGAACAATGCTGATTTTGTGAAGGCTAAACAGCAAAAAAAAATTGTGAGAGAAGTACTCTTATTTTGTTTGAATTGATCTTTATTCCAGTCATCGAAATATTTTGTTTGATCTTTATTCAAGCATTTGACAGTCCTGTAAATCAGGTCAGAAGTCAGAACAATTTTTTTTGGGGGTAAAACTAAGGTCAAATGCCAGAAAATATTGCTTCATCTCTATCGATCAATGGGCAGTGTTCCAGAAACTGCGTTCCATTAGGAATTAGGAACTACAAGTATTGCATCATCTGTCAGTCGGCAGTGTCTCGTACAGTATGCTCAACAAAATAGCAGATCTCAAAATTTTCTTGGCATGCCAAAAATGACAACAGCCATTGTCATTAGCATAGTTATTAGGACCGGACCAGCGGTCCGACCGAAAAAACCGTGAACCAGAGTCTAGAACGATCCAGTTCACTTAAAAGACCGTCTCTGCAATCGAACCGCTAAAAACCACTCGAACCGGCCGGTTTTTAGGGAACCGGCGAACCGTGCGGTTCCATACGAACTGGACGGTTTTATGTCTGTGCCACCGTTTACCTTCTGTCTGTCGTAGCAACCTTATCCATATAGGGGTATAAACGGAAGAATTGAGTTATACCACATCAGGCGACGGCGCATTTCGTGAGGTGGCGACAGAAGGCGACGGCAGCCGCTGCTCCAGTTCTTCGCCGGCGCCGGCGCATCTGGAAACGAGAAAGGGCCGCGGCCTGCGGGGAGTGAGCAAAGCCTCGATCCCCACCCGTTCTTAGTCGTTCCCTGCAGCATTGCCCCTTCTACGCCGGCAACGGCTTCTCGTCAGCTCGTTCCTGCCCAATCTTCTCCAACGGCAGGCAGCAGAGCACTCCAGGTTCTCGTCCGCGTCTCCTCCTCGGCTCGTCGTTGTGGCTCGTCCCCGGCGGGTGGTCCTGCCTGTGTGACCAGATGGCTTCCTGATTTTTTATGTGACCTGGCTTTTTGATTTTTTTTAAAACAATGGTTTCCTGATTGGCCGGCAGAGAAGCAAATCGACAGACAATTACACGAGGAAGCAAGGGCTGCATAACTGTGCCACCGTGGCATCAGTATTTTACAAATTCACATTTCCAGATTTTGTTTTGTGATCTGTGCTTCTATGCAATTCTGAATGCAGGGTTGTGCTTTTGTGACTTGGGTTGTGCTATTCGTAGCATCTGAAAACTAAATGCAGACCATTAAAGTACTTGCTAGTTGCCTGTTATTTATGACATTATTTTTTTTTATGATCAAACATGTAGTTTGCATTGTTAATTTATCACATGTATATACACCGGTTCGAAGTATTTGTGACCGGTTCAGTTCACCGATTCTTTCCTATCGAACCAGCGGTTCAACCGGTTTATAACGGTCCGACCAATGAACCATTGAACCGAGACCCTCACCGGTTCAATGTCCGGTCCGGTCCTAATAACTATGGTCATTAGTCTACAAAAAATGGATCGAGCCATACTTAAAATACAAAACGAATTGTTATGAAATCTAGTCAGAATCAGGGTCCCCGTCAACAATATCTGGGAGCGAGTCTTCAGAGTCAGACTCAATGCCAGACTCCGAACCAAACAATTCCGCAAAGCTGGTTGGACGGGCCTCAAGTGCTTGATGGTGGCTTGAACCAGCACCTGGAGTAGCAGAAGGTTCATCTGAAGTTCCTAGCATGCTGCTGGATGGCGGATGGACAGCTGCTGGGCTTTTGTTTTCATGTGGAACTAACCTGCTCATGCTTACGTGAATCAAAATTTTCTGTGCACTCTTGGGAGGCACCAACATTGGAAATCGATGGATTCTCCACTGTGGTTGGCTTGGCAGTTTCGTCTGTAGCTGCATCAACCATCTTTACATCACTCTTGGTGGATGTTGGTGCACCTTGTGCTGCATCTGTGATTCTGGGTGGGTCAGCTTTTGGATCTTCTGCTATGGGATCGGGATGCTTTCCATCCTCCACCAGCATGGCATCTGTACTTACTCCTGCAGCAC
The DNA here is from genome assembly GCA_004135705.1 of Alloteropsis semialata. Classification (NCBI taxonomy): domain Eukaryota; kingdom Viridiplantae; phylum Streptophyta; class Magnoliopsida; order Poales; family Poaceae; genus Alloteropsis; species Alloteropsis semialata. Next base: position 64,829,847 of record CM014276.1, on the reverse strand, counting down.
TAACGTTCACTGGAACCTCTGGTGGTTCATCGTTGTTGGATGTCAGCCAGTCATCGTACATGTCTTCTACCTCCATTGCCTGAGGCTGGTCACTGAATCGTGAAATCTGGTTTGCTCCAGCACCAAAAACTGTCTTTCCCTGTGCAGTGTAGTTGAGCCCAGAGCCTACAGGAACTGCTCTTTCTAGAGAAAGGGCTCGAGGGTGGACAAGGACATCCAAAGCAAGCAAAGCATGTGAACAAAACTCTGCAAGCTTAGTGCCTATCTCTAGCTTCCCTGTGATGAACAAATGATACGATTTAATTACATATGGGGGTAGACATTATTTAGAAGCCCAGAATCCAAACCAAACCCTGCAACTCGCAAGGACAGTCAAACTTGAGGTCCCACAAGTATCATTCCAAAGATGTGCCAGCAAACAGGGCTCTAGAACATGCTTGTCAGTTAACAATCCATTTTAAAATCTAGCTTATGGTCCAAAATAAATATAGTTGCTAATTGTTTTTTGAACGAGAACCATGCATTGGGTACATCCCTGTCAGTCAAATATTTTTTCAGTGCCATACCAATTGCACTTAAACTTGTTCAACTAACTGCATGTGTTAATTATAAACTCAAATTTAAATAACGCATCCAAAATCCAATAAATAGCATGCTGAAAGATATTACCTTTTCTGAAGAGTTCAATTCCTTTGGCTAAGTAAGGAGGACGGGCATGAGGAGAAGAAAGAAAAGATGCCAGCAGGCCCTTAAACGAAGCAAATTGGAGGTCTGATATGCTTGGCTCCCCAAATACGGAGGGCTTTTGCTCATAACTCCCTCTCATGATGGTTGCATAACCAATTCATATAGCGTGAGCGCAACTTGTTCCTGTTCACCATGAAAAGTTAACTTTGGTACTTCTTCCTCTCCATAGAATATAATCACTAAAACATAGTTCTAGCTACTATATCAGCTATGGTCTGAATATACTTATCTATGAGCACCAAGAATTCTTTGTTTTGATACATAAAGTGTACAGCACAATGTTGTACCGATTTGCTTCAATAATAACTTCAATCATTTAATCATTGAAACTTGCAAAATATCCTATCCATTATCCAATTAGGTTCATTGCTTGAAACTTACAACAAGAGGTGTATATATATGGTGTGATGAACTTGAACCTTCTTTATCAAGGGAAAAAAGCTGTTTCCAATGAGCTTTCCAAAGTTATATTTGCTATAATTGTATCCAGACCAATATGAGAACAAGGATTCAAACAACAAATATCAGGCAAACAGAACACAAAAGACATGCAGAAATAAGAGGATAATGAGAAATAAGTTGGATTTAAGCGCACCACATTCACAAGAATTTCCAATGTTTCGAGTGCAGCTATTTTGACAGAAAGTGGAGTTGATACTCTAACATCTCCTATACTTTCAGGGGCCACTCCCTTTGATGCAATTGGTATGGAAGAACCTTTTCTTCTCCTTGGGCTGATTGCTACTTTCTCTGAACCTGAGATGGTTGAGTTTCGCATCTGTGGTTCTTACTTCCTCTTCTTCGAATAAATTTTTGATGATGATTCATTTGTCAATTGTGATGGATTTGTGTTGATTAGAGTCATGTCACGTCCACCATCATCATTTAGATCAGCAATTGCATTGCTGACTATTGCCTCAAGCAGGTGCAGAGACGTCCCTGATAAAAACAGACAGAACTGATGCGACAGGAGTTTGACTAAAAAAGAAAACCAAGAATATATGTACCAAACATATGGAATCTCAAGCATGACGTGAACCGATCCTAATGTAATATCAATGTAAAGTTAAGCATAAGGAATATCAATTTCCAATAGAAAATCGTAAAATGAATCGACCCTGATGGAGCAAGTAAAAACATTTAGGTCCTGTTTGGATGTGAAATATCAGAAAAATACTACATTTTTGCAAAGTACTTAGGTTTTCCAAACCTTTTAGTTTTTCAAACCATGGTATTGTCAAAACTGTATTCTTTTTGTAGTTTTAGAAACTCCACGTGAGACATTTTTTTTTTCTAAAATCATGGTTTTGTATGTCTAGCTCATAAAGTTACTGTTTCTTGATACCAAAGTTTTCTAGAGGCCCTTAACGTCGAGGAGGTGCAACAGTGGTTAAACACTACCAAACAATTGGGACCTACACACAAGATATTACGTTCCGCACCCTTATCAATGCATGAAGCAAAAACCTAAGCATCCTAAATACTTCATGTCTAAGCTTTATAGACTTTACAACTTATAACAAGTAAAAGTCATTAGAAATTTACTAACTTAACCTGCTGAAGATATTTCAAGGTTATGTTTTCAATACTCAAAAACCATTGAAGGAACTTTGTTTGTTACTAATATTGCCAATTTAAAAGATCAGGCATTCAAGCACAATTCTAGCCTGATATGCTATAATAGTATTACTAAGACAAAAGTGAAACTACACTGACAATAAATTATAATCTGTTGTACTATGTCCAAAGCTACAATCATAACTGCAAAGTAATAGATAAAAGAAATAAAGAATGACCTACCAACACCCAAGGAAGTCAGCAACAGCTGCAAAATGCTATAAGCTTTTGTCCTCAAAGTAGGCAGTTTTGCTATTTTGAAGTACTCTGTTATAAGCTTTATCATACTAGCACCATGAGGTAAGAGTTGGCTGCAGGATGATAGACTAAATCAGTCTTTTTCAATCTAAGGTCATATTTTTTATATCTTAGTCAGATTCAAACATTAATACGAAAGAGATTCTATACAGGTCCGTCCAATTGTTTGTTCCAAAATTAGTGACAGCTAACTAGTCTGATTGAAAATGCCAGTTACCTTCGCATTCCTTTAATAGTTGCATTGAGCAAATCCAAGAAAGTTGAATGTAGTGATGGAAGCTCAAAACAAATAAGCTCTTGATGCAATGAAGTTGTAGAAGGGAACAACTTATTATGCAATGATCCATCAACTAACAGCACTCTTCGCATCAAAGCCATCAAAGCATGAATCGGAACATTGACCTTTTTGCCAATAAGAGTAGGACGAAATTAGAATAAATTTAATTTATACCTTACACTAGTAAGTTATGAGAATTATGTAATAAACCTGAACTGGATAATAACTAGTCAGCATCACACTGCAGCAATGTGTAAGAGCTGAAATGGTAGGAACAGTGAAGACACGAAATTTCTTCATGACATTCACATTGCCTCCAGGCATTACTTCATCTCCCAATGTTGGTAGAGGATCAGCTCCAGGTGGAACTAGCAGCAGCATAATATCATGGCCTTTCTTTTCTGTAACAGTAGAATGGTTAAAAATTAACCTGAAATGGTTGAAATTAAACAATATTAGCAGCAAACTGCTATTATACCTTCTTCAAGCCCAATGAAAGCATCATTCAAAAGATTGTTTACCATAATCAATATCCTCCGAATCATCAGTGACCAACTGTCCTCGGACACTCGGACAGGAGGTAATAATGCTAAGGTTCTCGCAAATTTCTGGAGCATTGGAACAGTATATGTAAGACTTGGGGAATTCTTGAGAAGGATCAAGAAAGAAAAGGAAAGAAAAAAGATACATGACATGCATAGGCTAAAGTGTGCTCACTATTGAATTCTCATTACACAGATAAAACTCAAGGCAGCACCCCTCACCTCAGATGGTTTGACATTGATTCCCGTACTGATAATCTTTGCTGCAATAGTAGATTCAACCTGAAATTTGCGAATGTAAGTACAAAACTATAATACTAATACTATCATGTTTACTTCTATACAGACACAGGCGACTAGTGGACTTCTGAAAAATCTGCATCGTATATTTGGGAACTTGGGGGATTCAGAGAATAGAAACTGAACATGCATGGAAAACATTTGTGGCACCAGTGTGTTAATGACAGGACCTGTGCCATTTTTCCCTCTTTCTTTTAAATTTAGGAATTTTTTTCTCAGGGATGCTGGACAGAGGGGGAGTGTGGGAAAAATCACAGAACACTTTGATCCACACTCAAAATCTGCACTTCCAATATTATAAAAATAACAAGCAGCTGAAAACAATATCTAGAGTTTTAATAGCTGTTCAGTTCTGCAATCCATATAGACTGAGAAGATAATCAACAAACTTGTATCAAATTCCAACTTCTACGATACAATCCTATCAGGAACAAAAACAAAATGCTATGAACAGCTTTTCTATTTACTCTGGAAGAACCTTCCTTTTCTTCCTGGGCAATAAGCACCAAGGAGTCTAGACCTGGCTAAAACTAGAGATAGGAACAGGGTAAGAAAAAATTCAGTTTAGAAAAGATTATTTAGGGAAATGAGAGTCCAAATCTATAAGGACTCTACCTCTAGGTTGCTTGGATGTCAAGTCTTAGGGAGTATAAATGAAGGGGTCATGTACTCGTAATATTAAAGAAAGAATTAAAGGATTCAATCCTCAAGTTCCCTAGCTCTTCAGCTCTCCCACATACCACATCCTGCGCCTCACATCTCCGTCTGTGCCAGCGCTGCCCCCCCTCTTCTGTGCTGCTGATGGCCGCCCTAGCCGCAGGCAACCACAGGTCGTCGCCAAGTCCCCATTCCTCACCCTCGGACCCCCTTCCACTACAATCTAGGCTTACCACGCCAACTAATATAAGCCAATCATTACTACATATTAACCCAGAATAGGAAATGATTAGAAAATAAAAATAAGACGTACTTTATTGTAGTGCCGGTTTACAGAGGATGGGTACAATTTAATAACTGTCCTCAGCAAATCAATTGCCTCATCCTGCAGAAATACATATAAATAATTACACATATTACCATTGAGTGGTTGAACGCAAAAAATAAGCCATAAGAATGAAACGAGTAGACTGTACAGCTACTATACCATTTTCATTTAAAAGCCGCAGCGCCGGTTCAACAACCCTTCCTGCAAAGGATGATCCCTCTTTCTTTAAGTTCAAAAACTTGGCCAATCTAATCAGAAAACAAATTATGTGGCTTTCAGTGTAAATAAAATAGACATGCAGAACAAAACACATTAAGGAAAGTATCAAATTTTAGTGTTCCAGCAATCAAAACTGCAATACAAAACTGATATACCTTTACAACTTCGAAGAATGGCACATATAAATTATTAGTCAAATGCAAACATGAAACTTGAAATTTGGAACTGTCTTGAAGATTGCAAGTTCAAGTTCAATTCATAAATATTCTTCTTAGTTCTTACTGCAGGATAGTGTGCAGTCATGTCATTAGTTCAAGTTACTTAGCTACTTCACAACTAATTATATGGCCTATTAGAAAACTACTAAATAAACAGAGCAATAAAAGGTAAACTTAAAATAGTTCTGAAAAAATAAAATTTGACTTGAATGAAAAAAATAAAATTTGACTTGAATGCAGTAGTCCACTTTTACAGCCAAGCAGAACTAAAAAAAAGAATAATAAACAGTAAAAGGGGTGAATTCAGACATCAGAACCATATGCAAATTCCTTGCGAACACTAAGAAATTTATCAAGTGGTGGTTCAATTAATAAAATAACAATCAAAGTTTGCATAACGATTAAACGTAGACAATCCAAAGATATGCTTGGCGGCTTAAATAACAATAATCTTCCTTACCTTACAAGTAAATCAGACATGGAAGTACAGGAAACAACAATAACAAGTTGAGAGCTAGATGATTCCTGCAGAACGGAAAGGAGAATACCTCAGTATAACATTAACGTGTGACTGACAACGACTCAGATATATATGATGATGTTTAAATATAAATAAACAATCCATGTCTCTAGGAGCTAAGGTTCAAGGAGAACGTCGATAGATCAAATCCTGAGAACCATAATTTCTCTACTTTTTCATTCATAAGTCCACTTAGACGGCCTAATCAGCAATAAGGTACTAGGAGCCTCCCTGCTGCCTGTCTAAAACCTAGTACCTTTTGAAACCGCTGATTTCTTTTTGGAGTACACTCTACTTCATTGCATAACACCAATGTTAGGAGTTAGGGCAGAAAAAGGTAGTTGTACTATAAAGAAGTCACAGCTGAAATACAGACAGGGAAAAAAAAGGTAAAAAGAAAAGGAAAACATTGTCGTAACTCGTACTGTTTGTCAATGACTATTCATTCTAGGATGATATACAGAATGAGATGGATGACATTACATAGTGAGCCATAGTTCAAGACTGATTTGTTGTGGCTTACGGACATTAAAAAAGAGGTAATATTTTGACATGGATTAACATTCAAACAGATTATCGATTTACAGAGAAGTATACTGAACATGAAGTTTCAAATGGATTCATCCTTCGTCCGAAGATACTAGACAGACCAAAACTAAGAAGAAAATGTTGACTGGCATGTTCTCGTTTAGATTTTAATTTTCTTGGTGCTTTGTCTTATACTTGTGACTTTAAAAACAAGTAATATGTATCAGAAAACAAACAAAAATATACAAAATTAGCAATATGTAAGAAGTAATAGCATGGTGTTCTGAACAACCAAAAGCAGGACTACCTAAGAAGGTCCCATCAATCAAGAAGAATTAATTAAGACTCAGCGACAATAAATCAGTAGAGTATTACTCCTAAGTAGTGATACTGGAGAGAGGCTGCTAGACTTGTTTTTTCAGAGGTATAAGATTCTATGGCTAGTCTTATTCCTGAAGCACTTGAAAACCTAGTACAACATCAATATAACTCCTGCCTGGAATTTACTGGTTCTCTAGACAGCATGATCGACTTGCAAGAGAAGGTTTTCGTAGCAGTAAAAGAAGCCCACTTTAGCAAAATACAACTGAAAAATTGCAGATCACTTCAATTACCTCCCAAAGACACAGTATCAGTTTCATGGTATATCTTCCACTGAAGTTTAATTAGCAAGCATTTGAAAGATGTTAAATACATCTTCGAGTAAATAATGGGATTGCCCAGAAATTGAAATGGCATTTTTTCCCTCTCGAATATGCAGAGAGCTATGCATCAATGCAAGGAGAAGAACGTATAAGAATACAATGCACACACACAACAGCGTGAATAAAAAAAGGAAAGTAACTTCTGAGGATACTATAAGTTAGAAATATGTGAACATACATTCTACTTAAATTGCACGAAATTATATGCATCACCTGCAAATTACCCAGAATCTTCTCAAACCAAATGGAGTGTGATTCTGCAAATCTCTCATTTCTGCACTCTTGGAAAGTCACACCGAGAAAGCAAGTACCCAACCAACAACTGTATGTCCAATGAATTGCCAAAAAGAAAGGCAAGCATATCAGTAAAAGCTCTGTGCTTCAATTCTTCTACAATAAATAAAGCATAAAATGTGAAGGCAACAAGGGAATAACTATTGATCAACAGATACTATTTCAGACATAATTTGCAGTAAAAAAAACGAGAGAATTCCTTGTGTGACACCGAAAGATGACTCAATGCCTTATTTGGCCCTCAAAGTTTCATTATGCCTTATATGGCCCATCTTTGTTTTGTTGTGCCTTATATGACACTGCTGTTAGTTTGCCAGTTAAGTGCCACATGAAAAGACAATTTTGCCCTGTGACCATACAGCAAGCACACGAGTGTTTCAGCTTCACCATACATGTTACAGCAAGCACACGAGCGCGGGAAGAGGAAGAGGGTGTCGGAGGGCGGGGCCGCGGCCGGCGGCGGCGGCAGGGGGAAGATGATGCAGTTCTCCGAGGGCGGCTGCAGGAGGCGATGCAGCAGCAGTTCGATCTTGGAGGCCATCGAGAAGCAGGAGCAGCGGAGCAGGACAACATGATCCGAGAGGAGGCGTGGCAGCGGCAGGAGATGACGCGCCTCGCGAGCGAGCAGGAGATCCTCGCGCAGGAGCGCGCCATGGCCGCCTCCCGCGACGCCGCCGTCCTCTCCTTCATCCAGAAGATCACTGGTCAGACCATCCAGATGCCGTCCATCGCAGCGCCCACCATCAACGCCATGCCGCCGCCGCCGCCACCACATCCAAAGCCGCCTCCGCCCATCGCCTCCGCCTCGCCAGCATTCATCTCGCTGCCGCCACAGCCACCCACCTCGCAGCCTCCGCCCACGCAACCACAGCCTCCCGTAGTGATCTGTGCAACCTCCCGTAGCTCCTCCTCTGGGAGCATCCCGCCTGAGCAGCACTAGGGAAGGGGTGACCAAGGGCTGCGAGGTGGAGGGGCGAGAGCTGGGAGGTGGAGGGGCGACCGGATCTACGGGCGCGAGAGCTGGCGGGCGGAGGGGCGCGGGGAGGGCAGAGAGGACGCGAGGGAGGGGAGGGGCACGGGGCTGGCGGAGGGGCACTGGGTGGGCCGAGAGGCGGCATCGCAAGGCCGGGGTGGGGTGCGACGCCGGTCTCGGGAGGCGGGCGCGATGCCGCGAGGGCCGCGAGGCGAGGGGAGGGGCGCGGGTGTGACGGCGCGAGGGGAAGGGACCGGGAGACAGGGTTCTTTTTCAGGCAGAAGAACAGTTTCATCAATCAACATATAGATTTCCTATGCAAAGTGCAAACCCTAACGGAGATGACTAACAGATCGAACGGTAGTGTCATATGAGGCAGAGAACAACAAAGATGAGGTCACGTAAGGCATAATGAAATTTTGAGGGCCAAATAAGGCATTAAGTCAACTTTGGGTGTCACACAGGGAATTCTCTCTAAAAAACCAGCAAAAGGACAATATATGCAAATAAATGAAGTTAAGCCATATAAACAGCATTACCTTCTAATGTTTCTGTCATTCAATTTTAGTGGTAATTTTAGTAATTTAGATTAGAAGTGAAAAGTAGAAACTTCACAGATTGGAAATTCTATTGATTTAGCAGCCTCTACCTAAAATGACACTAGTGAAACAGTATCATAGCATAAATGAAACACAACTGCATGATCAAACTAACAGAAGGCTGAGATCAAATGTGTCACATATAGGCACTAACAGGTGTGGAATGGGTTATCTGAAATGTCATAGCACAATCAAAGAAATGTAGAGAAACAATAGACCAACTCATCTTTTTCAATTTACAAAATGCCAAATACAGTAGGGTACATCCTTGTGAAGTGGGAGTTTTGATTCTACACACAACACATTTAAACTAAAATACAGCCCTTCTGAACTACCCATTCAGTAAGTAAACTGTGGTTGGAGTCATTCTCATTGTTTTTTTGAAGGCAAAAAAAACTGTGGGGGAAATCCCCACAGCACTTCATTTTATAAATTTTGTAAAGGGAGTACAAACTTATAACAGGAAATTAACTGTAAGCATCCAGCGTCATTCTTATTGTTGTCCCCCAAATTTCAAATTGGAGCAGAGGAACCCCTGATTTCGCTTGACACAAACAAATATATAAACCTAATTCCATTCAAGTGCAATTCATGGCCATGAAACTTATCTACTCCCATCACACCATTCTAGGGGGTTTCCCTACAGCCACGGTAGCATATACCCATGGAAGAAGAGGCAAATTCCATTCATCGAGAGAGAGAGGGCAAAGGAAGGGATGACAGGACCACCAGTCCACCAGCATACCGAGTCGCTGTCCACCAGCGCCACGACACGCTCGACCCAGGCGTCGACGGCGGCGCGCCACGCCTCGGCGAGCTTCGGGCTCGGCGGCCCGCGGCCCTGCGGGAGGTCCTCCGTGAGCAGGCCGTGGGTGCGGACCGCCTCGAGGATGGAGGCGACCTCCGTCGGCGGGAGCTCGGCGCCGCCGCCGCCAGGCTGCGGGAGGCGCTCGGTGACCACCGCGCGGAGCAGCCGCGGCTTCAGCCACGGGTCGTTGACGTCGCCCAGAAAACCGCCGCCGCCGGAGCCGCCCGCCATCGGAGGCCCCTTGTTCTGGCCTGGTAGATTCGGCCTGGCTGGCGGCCGCAGTTTGTACGGGGGTAGGCTGGGAGTGGTGACGGCCGTCACTGGTCGGCGATGTTGTACAGGGAAAAGGAGGTTTTTAGGGTTTTAGGTTGAGACGAAAGGAAGAGACCGGGAACGGAGAGGTCCGGGCGCCAGCCGCTAGGGGTTTTCCTTTTTTTTTTTGACAAGGAGCAACTAAATATTAATTAGCAGCAACATGCTGTTTTTTTAACGAAAGATCAGTACAGACGCAGACTCACACACACGCACACTCATCCCTATGAATACACGCACGTAAACCCTACCCCTATGAGCACCTCCGAGAGACTGGGCCGGCTGTTCCGATCTTGAGATTGACGAAGTCACCACAGGCACCTCGCTATCGACGGGCACGTCGCCTACCACTGAAAGAAAAGCGCCGGTTAAATCCTGGAATAAATCCAGGAAAATGTGACACCCGTGCCGAGTCGGAGACTCGAACCCGGATGAGCAAGTTCCACCACAAGGAACCTAATCAACGAAGCTATGCTTGCTCCACAGCAGCAACATGCTGCTAGGATGGTAACATTGTTCAAGCTTACATGTTGTAAAGCTTGTGAGAAGCTGCGCTGAGGTACATGATTTGCATTTGAGCAAGAGTAATCTATCATCTGTAGATGTTGTTGATCCTGTAAGGCTTGCTGATGATCCTGTAGAGCGTGCCGAGCTAGCGCATCAGCAGTAGAATTTAAACTTCGCCGGATCTTGTATATCCTGGATGCCCTGACTGCTGCAATGTTGCTGAAGGATTGAGTAAATGGTTTGATGCGCCAGTCTGGAGGATCAGAGATGTCATCCTTGTTTAGAAAGTGAACTAATTGTTCACTGTCCGACAAGAAGTTGATTCCATTTAAGGCCCTGTTTAGTTTAAATGGCAAGTTGCAAATTTGTCATTTTTTACTATTCATCAAAGGGAATCTTACATGCATGGAGTATTAAACGTGTGTTAATGACAAAACCCATTCCATAACCCCCGGTAACTTTTCGAGACGAATTTAATGAGCCTAATTTGGCCATGATTAGACAACGTCGTGCTACAGTAAACAATCTCTAATGACGGATTAATTAGGCTTAATAGATTCGTCTCGCGATTTCTCGTCCATCCGTGTATTTAGTTTTATAATTAGATCATGTTTAGTCCTCCTAATCTTCGATTTAGTTTTGCTACAGTAAACGGTAACTTTTTTTGCCAAATTTGAGGGCCAACTAAACAGGGCCTAAGCCGAGTGTCTGCAATCAAAGAGGCAAGTGCTAGGCTTGCAGCCTCAGCCATGAGCACCGAAGTACAGTCATGGAGAGTTGCCCTGATGCATAGAGATGTGAGATGGTGTTCCTGCAAGGTGAAGAAATAGATCCCAAGGCCAGCTGCTCTTGGTTGGTGGATCTGGCTGATCCGGAGTGATGGCAGCATCCACGGCTGTGTTTAGTTGGAGTTTGAAAAATTTTTTGGAGCATTAAATGCAACTTTGACCATTAATTCGGGTATTAAATAAAGTCAGTTTATAAAACTACCTCCACGCCCCTAGGTAAATTTCGGAGAAGAATCTAATGAGGCATTTGACCACACGATTAGAGGATGGTTACTGTAGTATTACTGTAGCAAATCATGAATTAATTATGCTCATTAGATTCGTCGCGCAAAGTTGCACTCATCTGTAAAAAGGTTTTACAAATAGACTTCATTTAGTACTCCATGCATGTGAGATTCTCTGCATTTAATGCTGGGTGAAAAAATTTTCACCGCCATCTAAACACGGCCCACGTAGCAGATAGAGCCATGCAGTTGATGTGGGTCATCCACCTGGTAGTTTTGATTCCTGCATTCCTGTTGCAAAGAAGAGGTTATACCTGAGATGATCCCCTGTTGTAGGTTGTTCGAAGCTCCCAGTTCACCAGGCGTGCTTGGGATTGCATGACCATGCGTTTGTGTTTGTGTTCCTGCAAGCATGGGATCTGCATTATTATTATTAGAATTTGGATGCTCGTGTTGTGCAGTGATTGGATTCTCAGTGTGATTGGGAACAGGCTGCTGCATGATGAGAGCTGTGTTGTGAGTGTGCATATGAGCTTCTGCTGCATAGATGCAGGAGGTAGCGAAATGTTCGAAAACACTCCCAAACATCGTTTTGGGTCTAATGGAGGTTATTGGGTGTGTTTGTGCGAAAAAATTTGTCGGAAGTTCGGTACCTGGAAACAGTACCATTCGGCCCTGAAACACCAGTTTCGCACCATTTTTCGTGCAGGAGGTAGCGAAATGCTCCAAAACACTCCCAAACATCATTTTTAGTGTCGGAAGTTCGATACCCCGAAATAGTGCATTCGGCACCGAAATACCCGTTTTACACCATTTTTCGTGCAGAAGGTAGCGAAATGCTCCAAGACACTCCCAAACATCTGTTTGGGTCTAATGAAGGTTATTGGGTGTGATCGTGCGAAAAAATTCGTCGGAAGTTTGGTACCCCCGAAACAGTACCATTCGGCCTCGAAAAACTCGTTTTGCACCATTTTTCGTACAGGAGGTAGCGAAATGCTCCAAAACACTCCCAAACATCGTTTTGGGTCTAATGGAGGTTATTGGGTGTGTTCGTGCGAAAAAATTCATCGGAAGTTCGGTAGCCGGAAACAGTACCATTCGGCCCCGAAACACCCGTTTCGCACAATTTTTCGTGTAGAAGGTAGCGAAATGTTCCAAAACACTCCCAAACATCGTTTTGGGTCTAATAGAGGTTATTGGGTGTGTTTGTGCAAAAAAATTCATCGAAAGTTCGGGACCCCGAAACAGTGCATTCGGCCTTAAAACACTCCCAAACATCGTTTTGGGTCTAATGGAGGTTATTGGGTATGTTCGTGTGGAAAAATTCATCCGAAGTTCGGTACACAGAAACAGTGCATTCAACCCCAAAACACCCGTTTCGCACCATTTTTCGTGCAGGAGGTAGCGAAATGCTCCAAAACACTCCCAAACATCGTTTTGGGTCTAATGGAGGTTATTGGGTGTGTTTGTGCGAAAAAACTTTGTCGGAAGTTCGGTACCCGGAAACTGTACCATTCGGCCCCGAAACACCCGTTTCGCGCCATTTTTCGTGCAGGAGGTAGCGAAATGCTCCAAAACACTCCCAAACATCAATTTTGGTGTCGGAAGTTCGGTACCCCTAAACAGTGCATTTGACCTCGAAAACACCCGTTTCGCACCATTTTTCGTGCAGGAGGTAGCGAAATGCTCTGAAACACTCCCAAACTCGTTTTGGGTCTAATGGAGGTTATTGGGTGTGTTTGTTCGAAAAAATTCGTCGGAAGTTCAGTACCCGGAAACAGTGCCATTTGTCCCCGAAACACCTGTTTCGCACCATTTTTCGTGCAGGAGGTAGGGAAAGCTCAAAAACACTCCCAAACATCATTTTCAGTGTCGGAAGTTCGGTACCCCGAAATAGTGCATTTGGCACCGAAATACCCGTTTTGCACCATTTTTCATGCAGAAGGTAGCGAAATGCTGTAAAACACTCTCAAGCATCGGTTTGAGTCTAACGGAGGTTATAGGGTGTGTTCGTGCGAAAAAATTCGTCGGAAGTTTGGTATCCCGAAACAGTACCATTCGGCTCGAAAAACCCATTTCGCACCATTTTTCGTGCAGGAGGTAGCAAAATACTCCAAAACACTCCCAAACATCATTTTGGGTCTAATGGAGTTTATTGGGTGTGTTCGTGCGAAACAATTCGTCGAAAGTTCGGGACCCCGAAACAGTGCATTCGACACCGAAATACCCATTTCGCACCATTTTTCATGCAGAAGGTAGCAAAATGCTCCAAAACACTCGCAAACATCGTTTTGGGCCTAATGGAGGTTATTGGGTGCGTTCCTGCGAAAAAATTCATCGGAAGTTCGGGACCCCGAAACCGTGCATTCAAAACCGAAATACCCATTTTGCACCATTTTTCGTGCAGGAGATAGCGAAATGCTCCAGAACACTCCCAAACATTGTTTTGGGTCTAATGGAGGTTATTGGGTGTGTTTGTGCGAAAAAATTTGTCGGAAGTTCGGTACCCGGAAACTGTACCATTCGGCCCTGAAACACCCGTTTGGCACCATTTTTCATGCAGGAGGTAGTGAAATGCTCCAAAACACTCCCATACATCATTTTCGATGTCGGAAGTTCAGTACCCTGAAACAGTGCATTCGGCCTCGAAACACCCATTTCGCACCATTTTTCGTGCAGGAGGTAGCGAAATGCTCGAAAACACTCCCAAAAATCGTTTTGGGTCTAATGGAGGTTATTGGGTGTGTTTGTGCGAAAAAATTCATCAGAAGTTCGGTACCCGGAAATTGTACCATTCGTCCCCGAAACACCCGTTTCAACCCATTCTTCGTGCAGGAGGTAGTGAAATGCTGTGTAATGGAGGTTATTGGGTGTGTTCGTGCGAAAAAATTCGTCGGAAGTTCAGTACCCCGAAACAGTGCATTCGGCCCCAAAACACTCGTTTCGCACCATTTTTTGTGCAGGAGGTAGCGAAATGCTGCAAAACACTCCCAAACATCATTTTGGGTCCAATGGAGGTTATTGGGTGTGTTCGTACGAAAAAAATTCGTCGGAAGTTCGGGACCCCGAAACAGTGCATTCGGCCTCAAAACACCCGTTTCGCACCATTTTTCGTGCAGGAGGTAGCGAAATGCTCTGAAACACTCCCAAACTTCGTTTTGGGTCTGATGGAGGTTATTGGGTGTGTTTGTGCGAAAAAATTTGTCGGAAGTTCGGTACCCGGAAACAGTACCATTCATCCCCGAAACACCCGTTTCGCACCATTCTTCGTGCAGGAGGTAGCGAAATGCTCCAAAACACTCCTAAACATCACTTTTGGTGTAATGGAGGTTATTGGGTGTGTTCGTGCGAAAACATTCGTCGTCAGTTCGGTACCCCGAAACTGTGCATTCGGCACTAAAATTTTCGTTTTGCACCATTTTTCGTGCAGAAGGTAGCGAAATGCTCCGAAACACTGCCAAACATCGTTTTGGGTCTAATGGAGGTTATTGGGTGTGTTCGTGCGAAAAATTCATCGAAAGTTCGGTACTCCAAAACAGTGTTTTCGGCAACGAAACACCCGTTTTGCACCATTTTTGGTGCAAAATGTAGCGAAATGCTCCAAAACACTCCCAAATATCGGTTTGGGTTTAATGAAGGCTATTGGGTGTGTTCGTGTGAAAAAATTCATCCCCAAGTTCGGTACCCCGAAATAGTACCATTCGGCCCCGAAAAACCCATTTCGCACCATTTTTTGTGCATGAGGTAGCAAAATGCTCCAAAACACTCCCAAACATTGTTTTGGGTCTAATGGAGGTTATTGGGTGTGTTCCTGCGAAACAATTTGTCGAAAGTTCGGTACCCGGAAACAGTATCATTCGGCCCCAAAACACCCGTTTCGCACCATTTTTCATGCAGGAGGTAGCGAAATGCTCCAAAACACTTCCAAACATTGTTTTGGGTCTAATGGAGGTTATTGGGTGCGTTCGCGCGAAAAAATTCGTCGAAAGTTCGGGACCCCGAAAAAGTGCATTCGGCACCGAAATAGTCGTTTCGCACCATTTTTCGTGCAGAAGGTAGCGAAATGCTCCAAAACACTCCCAAACATCGTTTTGGGTCTAATGGAGATTATTCGTTCGTGCGAAAAAATTCGTCGGAAGTTCAGTGATACGAACCCCGTTAGGGTTTGTGCCCGATCACGACGTCACTGGTGGCGGACCGGTGCTCTAGCAAAGCGGGATTCAGACACGGGCCCACCCGCCAATGGCAGGACGCCGTTTCTATCCATGCGCTAGCCCTGTTCATGGTCCGGTCTGGACCCGTCGAAACAGCAAAACGAACCCGACTAAAACCAACAGAAGGTTATGTTGCGGTTCCTGTTTGGTTTGGCTGGATAGCCTTGAACCCGTCGACCGAAGACCGCTGCTTATTGCCTTCATCTGATCCATATGCATCTGCGCTCCCAAGTCTCCACCACTGGTTGCTCTTGTGATGCGACACTGAAGGATCAAACATTCCAGCACCAGCCTAGCTCTCTATCCGGAATCCTACCTTGGCTAGAGGCTCCCTGAGGCCAATCCAGCGGCAGATTGTCACGTCATAACCGGCTATCGAGGCACACGGGCCACCGCTCGGCGTAGACCGGCAACAGGGAGACCGTGGAGGAAGTATATGCTGCTGGCTGAGGAAGCCGAGGACGAAGCCCGTGCTGGCAGCCGCCGCGGTGGCCATCGCAGTGCGGTGTTGGTGGTGCATGTAGGCGGCTATGGGATGGCGTCAATGGCGGCGGCGGGCCTGTGGGGCTGGCTCTTGCGGCGTCCGATGCGAACGACGACGAGGGGTCGGTTCTTGTGGCGGCGGTCGAAGCCGACAGGCCATTTCGGAGCGCCGCCGACAGTCCAGCAGAACTTGGGCCTTGTTTAGTTCGCGCGAATTCGATGTACTCCCTCCATACTCGTAAAGTAAGTCGTTCTAGGGGGAGTACTTATTTGCAGAAAGAAAGTCGTTCTAGTCATTTGCATGTCACTCTGGACGAGTTTGCCCCCAGCGCCTTGCTTCCTGTGCTGCATTAAGCGTCGCGCGTGCTCCTCCATTAAGTGTGCCACTTCGTCACGCGCGTGCTCCTTCATTAACCGCACGCTCGCCGACACGTTCCTTGCTCGCTCGCTCGACTGCTCGCCTGTCTGCCGTCGCGTTCCTTGCTCGCTCGTGCCATGGAGACCGACACCATGAAGCTCGTCGGCTTCCTCCAGTGCAGGCGCGTTGAGGTCGAGCTCTATGTGGGAGGCGCGGCGCTTGAACGGGAGAGGAAGTCCGGCGATTGAACTAAATAGGAGTCTCACGACCGAGTGTTTAAAAAGGGAAAAATCGCAGCCGGGCGGGCGATGGAACGAAAATATTCGCCGGTTAAGAATCGAACGCAGGACGGATTGCCTCGAGTATAGAAGTCCTAACCAATCGAGCTGCATGCAATTGTTGTTTACAATACTTCTGCCACTGTATTTAATAGGGGTAGACAGGGAAAACTCTACCCTGATTAATTGCTTCTTGGTATGCTAAATCATGTCCTAAACGACTTCCTTTATGAGTATGGAGAGAGTAACTAAACAGGGCCTTGGAGTTGTGGCTCCGACATGGCTGCTGGCCTGCAGCGGCGGCGGCGCCGATGCGGCCGCCACGGCGCGCACCTCCGCGGTGTTCTGGTGGTGCTGTTGCGACGGCTGATGCTGCCGCAGGCGCATGCACTGTGCAGTTGCTTTTTCTTCGTTTTACAGAAAAAAAAACACAGAAGACTGGAAAGATATTATGGCCCTGTTTAATTCCACCAAAAACGCATAAAGTTTTCACCTAGAGAATCGTGTCAGTTCATTTCTTCTCTCTGTGCATGCGACTCAATGCATAAACACTATGCATAACGGGTGCATCTAAGCACCCCCTATGTAGCATGTGAACCCGTCGAAACCCACGCAGCCGCTGAGTTCAATAATTGGCTTCTCCAGGTTGGTTTAGTTTTTGCTGCTAATGTCTTGTTTAGTTGCACCAAAATGGTGTAATTTGATCAAAAGTAACATACTGAAAAACGTGCCATCTTCTCTGCAACACGTTTCCTAATGTACTTTTCTACAGGAAATGTAGAAAAATTCGACCAATTTAGCCGTTGAAACCGGAAAGCCGGACCACGAACAGGCCTGCGCGCACGAGACGGGAGCCAGTAAAGGCGGCCGGGCCCACGGCGCCATTTCGAATTTCTGGGTCCCGTCACCGGCTCACCGCCGCACCAACACCCCAACGTTCCTGGCTCAGTCGCTCCAAACTCCAAAGCGTTTCAAACTGGCCTGTGGCGTAGCCAACGGATCTGCGGTGACCGGTGAGGTTACTTAAGGGACGGTGACCGGACGCGAGGGGAGCTCTACAACCCGCACGCGAACGCCCAGCGCCGCCGTTTCGCGTGGAGGCGTTTCGAAAAGTTGTTTCGCAGCTCGCGACCGGGGAGGAAAAATTCTGCTTGACCCCTACACCTATGGGGGTGGGACACATCACCTTCAACTTATGAAACTGACTTTTTTACTCTCTAAATTTTTTAGAACCGGGCAAATCACCCTTTGAAGCTGTTTTGGACGGCGGTTTGCTACAGTAATGGTGATTTTGTCTTTTTTTCTTTTTTGTTATTTCGGCCGAATCTTTAAAAAATCATAGTAAATCACAGAAAAATCGTAAAATGAAAAATCCAATTTTGTGGGACTCCATATGAGTACTCAGTGAATATATAATATGGTATGCTTTAGAACATTTTTTTTTGCTATAGCTTTAGATCTATGCTTTTCTGTAATTAATTCATAGCTGTAAAAAAATGTTCTAAAGCATATCATATTATATGTTCACTGTGTAGATCTACTTATGTGGAGTCCAACAAAATTGGATTTTCCATTTTACAATTTTTCTGTGATTTACTATGATTTTTTCAAAGATTCAGCCGAAATAACAAAAAAGAAAAAAACAAAACCGTTGTTACTGTCGTAAACCACGGTCCAAAACCACTTCAGGAGTGATTTGTCTGGTTTTGAAAAATTCAGGAGGTAAAAAAGCCAATTTCATATGTTGGGGGATGATGTGTTCCACCCTATAGGTGGGGGGAAGGGAGGAGGCGATGGCGGCGGCGATGGCGAGCATCGGGATCATGGACGGCGCCTACTTCGTGGGGAGGGGCGAGATCCTCCACTGGATCAATGCCACACTCCAGCTCTCGCTCGCCAAGGTCGAGGAGGCCGGGCCCCCCAACTCTCATCCCCATTTTTTTTTGCCACGCTTGCTTGGTTCGATTTGACAGGTGAAGGGTTAGGGTTTTGATCTGTTCTCGAGTCTCGTAATCTCTTCTTCGTGCGAGAGGATCGTGAGGTTTGGAAATGGTTGGATGTATGTGGCATGGTGCGGAATTTCGTATTGATTTGTTCTTGCTTTCCTGCAGGCTGCGTCGGGGGCGGTGCAGTGCCAGCTGATGGACATGGTTCATCCCGGAGTGGTGCCAATGCATAAGGTTGATTTCGATACCGAATCCTTCTTCCCCGTTCCAACTTCGGACTTGATTGATCTGTATTTCGGTGCGGACGCGTGGTCTTAGGCTGTTTAGTTGATTGTAACGGCTGTCTTTTGTGCGGGTTTGCAGGTTAACTTTGATGCGAAGACTGAATATGACATGATCCAGAACTACAAGGTTCTTAAGGATATGTTCAACAAGCTGCACATAGGCAAGGTACTGGTTTACAGCCTTTTGATTGCGTGATTGATGCATTTCTATTCGTGGAATTTGTGAATGATCTTCTCTTGTGTATGCCATGGGTAAAACAATGTGTGTATGTTCTGAAAGAAATTAACAGCGATATAACCATATAAGAAATCTGCTGTATAGCATTTCATTGCAGTGATGGCTGAAATTGAGATTTAGCTCTTCTATGTGTAGATTATAGTCTGCAGCATTGCTGTTTGGTTGGGTCCAGGAGTGTGGTACAAACTACAAATTTTAGTGTAGAATATGGCAGACTTGCATGCTATTGGATGACACTGAACGCAAGTACCATTTTTTGATACTCTGATCTGGTGGTGCTAGGTATAATGGATAATGCTTGTTTTCATTGTTAATTTTATAGGGGATAGGGGAATCTTGTATATCACTACAATAACATGTCATTATTGTTTTATAGGGGACTCCTTTTTAAGGAGATGTTGTACTTAACAAAAACATCTATAACAAATTTGTGCTACTGGTTAACTGATTTACGGCTCTTTTTTCTAACAAGTGGAGCCAAGAGTGCTTCATTTTTTCTTGCTGCTATCATTTCTAGTCATTTTGCAGCATAGAAGTCTTGCTGCTCTTGTAGATGACTATTTTTTCTTGCAGAATATTGAGGTTAACAAGCTTGTTAAAGGACGCCCATTGGACAACTTGGAGTTTCTACAGTGGTTGAAAAGATACTACGATTCTGTAAATGGTGCAATGAACGAGTATGTGCCTTGGATCTTGATTATGTTGACTGTAACAAAAAACTATCTTCTTGTTTCAGAAACTACAATCCTGTAGAAAGGAGGTCCAAGGGATGCAAAGAACGTGGCTCAAAGGGTTCTAATAAGTCATCTAAATCATTGCAGGCTAATAGACTTTCTGGTGGCGATTCAGTTGATGGAGGTGACATCAATTCGTCTGACCTTTGATTAAGTGCTAGTCTATAACTAAATAACAATGCTGCATCTAGCAACTGTCCATTCTTTTACATTGCTATTGTCGGTTGTATTCTATGCTGAATAAATTTGCTATAATCCTCAGTGCATTTGTTATTAAACTTAAATTCATACACTAAAAGGAACTAGTGTTGTCGAGTCACATGTCTACTTACGCCTTACTAATATCTCCATGCTGATCTAATTACACAGGCCCTGGAGTTGGAAAAGTGTGTAACACCTTTGCTGAAGATCATTACATAGAACAGATTCAGCAGCTCTCTGAAAAGGTATGGATCATGTACTTCAGGTCGCTGATTCAATTTATGTACACTTCGTTTGAGCCAGAGTCTTCTCTGGAGAAACCTCAGTCACTACCGGAAAAATGATATTTGCCGAGTGGGTAAATCTTTGCCGAGAGCTAATTTTCGGGCACTCGGCAAAGGAGGAATTTGCCGAGAGCTTGGAGGAAAAGCTCTCGGCAAACATCAGACACTCGGCATAAACAATCTTTGCCGAGAGCAGGCAGAGGGAGGCTCTCGGCAAAATATATACACTCGGCAAAGATCCAAGTTGCCGAAAGCTTGCGAGCCCAAGCTCTCGGCAAACATTCGAGGACTCGGCATACCTAATCACGTGACATCGGCGTGCGAGACGGCAGGAGGTGGGCGTAACGGCCGTTAGACCCTTTGCCGAGAGCTAGGGCGGAGCAAACGGCCAAGACGTCTTTGCCGTGAGCTTGCTGTTAGCTCTCGGCAAAGAGAGCTTACGTGGCACGCGCTACAACACGGCCGTTGCGTCGGCCGTTCGTTGTAACGGCAAGGGTAGCCTGTTTGCCGTGAGCTAACCTGGCGCTCTCGGCAAAGAGACTCTTTGCCGTGAGCTTTGTAGAAGCTCTCGGCAAACAATTCAGTTCCCTATTTTTTAAAAATAGCAAACGAAGTCTAAAAATTATGAAATTTGTCTACGTCTAATGATATGATGCACATAGATTATGAAAAAAGTTTTAGAAGGTTTCGGCAAAGTTTGTGTCGTACGATGCACAAATCCGAACATATCAGTAGAAGTTTCATAAACATGAGAAGGGATCTCTAATTTTTTAAGTCAAAGTGAAGCTTCAGTTTGAGTTTGACTTCAAAATTTTTTGTGCATGATATAGACACTAAAATATGGTCATGCCGAAAGTTTTGTATGTTTTGGGATGTTTTTAATATACTTTTGTATTTCAAATAGACATGAAATAATGAAAAAATCTTGAAATATACATGATACAATGAAATAATATTCAAACAAATAGGATTAAAGTTATTTATATTAAATTACAAGAACTAAGTGAGTATTAGCATGACTTTATACGAAAGAAACAAAAGAAAAGAAGTGAAAAGAAGAGAAAAACAAAAAATATTGACCAATCTTTGCCATGAGCTTAGACAAAACTCACGGCAAAGAGGGTGTTTGCCGAGAGCGCCGTCGAAACTCACGGCAAAGGCCTTCTTTGCCGTGAGCTGGTCTCCGGCTCTCGGCAAAACTGGGCTAAATGCCGGCCCACGGAACGAGGGGTTTGCCGAGAGCTAGATCTAGGCTCTCGGCAAAGGCCCTCTTTGCCGTGGGCCGTATCTGGGCTCTCGGCAAACCCCTCAGTCATAACACCCCGCCCGGCCGTTTTCCCCTCTCCTTTTTTCACTGTCTCCTCTCCTCTGCTGTCTTCTTCCTCCCGTGCCGCCACCCGCCGCCACCCGCCGCCCACCGCCCACCGCCGCGGCCGCCGCCTCGGTGCTCCACCTCGTGGCGTCCCCGCGCGGCCGCCGCCACCCGCTCCTCGGCGTCCCCGCCGGCCTCTTCCTCGCGCTCCACCCGCTCCTCGCCTGCGCCGCCACGGGGCTCCTCGCCCTCGCCCTCCAGCTCACCGCGTCCCCGCACCCGCGCCCTCCCCCGCTGCAGCGGCGCTTGCTCGCGACCGCCCTCCTCGCCGCGGCCGGCGCAATCTTCGTGGGCGCCGCCGAGGACGCCGAGGACGCCGGGTGGCCGGCCGTCGCTGGGCTCGGTTTCCGCGGGGCCGTGCTGGGCGCCGTGTTCGCCGCGCACTACTTTGGCCGTCGGAGGTGGTTGCTCCAGTTCCCCGTTGTGCAGGTGAGTGGATTGGGAAAGTTAGGGTTTCTCGTACATCAAATTGCTTTGAGTTTTCTTGAACAGAAGATGATCTGTAAGTTTTCACGTCGCTGTCGCAACAATATAATTTGAACTTTGAACTTTCAGGCGTAGGCATCACTATGGTATGCGATTGGATTACCTGCTTAGGGTGTGATTATAGTGAGTTCTTTTACTAAAGCGACACAAGTGTTAAGTCTATTTCTTATTTACTCTAGTGATCTGCGTGATTCCTGCTGCGTCCTATAGCTTCACTTTAGCTTATGTTTGATTCTATCTGAACTGATCAGATGTCGGTATGGCCGCCCGCTTTGTTGTAATCTGAGGTGAAGAAATTGACATGGGGAGGGAGATTCATACTATTCTGTTTTGAGATAATTTATAGTTTATTAGACTTGTACTAGCGTAGGGTTGTGTTTCATCCAGGGGTTACAGTCAATTTTTGCATGCATACAGTAAATTGTTCCTTCTATTATGTTGGTCGGGTATGTTTACCCAATTAGATTCACTCTTATGCAGTAAGTTTATACCTGATACATGGTGGATAGTGGTGACTTCATATATAAACTAATAGAATCAATAATTCTTTGAAACTAATACATGGTGGATAGTGGTGACTTTGCATTCCTTTCTAAGTATATTTTGCTTAATTGTGCTAATTTGTCTATTCTTCTTTATTTACAGGTGGTTGAGCAAATATGGCGGGCGGCAAGGTGAGGAACGTTAACTCCGTTTACCAAAGAACGGAGGGAGAGGGGTCAGGGGAAATTCAGAGGAGGGGCAGGGGTCGCCCAAGAGGCAGTGGTCAGGCGTCCTGGAGTGGTCAGGGGTCTGGTACAGGCCGCAGGCGTCGAGTGCCGAGGTCACCGTCGCCTCTACCTGAGGAGGAGTCTTCCACAGACGAGGACTTTGTACCTCCCGCAGAGGCGCCGGAGTCGGAGGAGGAGTCGGTGGACGACTCGGAGGGGGACGGGGAGGAGGAGGGGGAGGGGGCCCAGGGGGACGAGGAGGAGGAGGGGGCCCAGGGGGACGAGGAGGAGGAGGAGGAGGAGGGGCCCAGAGGAACGAGGATGAGGAGGAGGGGGAGGGGCACGAGGGGTACGAGGAGGCCATTGGTGATCCACCGAGAGTTTGGTTGCGAGGTCCATCGACCCTCCCCAGACGACCGGCTCCACACAGACGGCCGGTGATTAGACCTTTTGGGCAAAAGTAAGTGCTTTTGACTTGATCTTTACTTTTCATATGGTATTCTTTATTTATCAGAAGAACATAATATTTCATTGTAATCACTTTTCAGGAATTGGGAACTGGTGGGCGTAGGTGATCACACACGCCTGGTCAATGGCATACTGGGCCTTCTGTGCAAGGAACACTTCCCTGGCATGGTGATGCATGCCTCTAACTACGAGCCGGCGTGGTACTTTGAGCACTACTACTCCGCTGAAGACCAGGAAGATCCTTTGGGGAGGGTTTTCGAGAACAAGGCGGAGCGGGTGAAGCAGGAGTTGTGGGTAAGTCTTCCTCGTAGTACATTACTCAATTCATCGCATTCAGACATTACTCAATTCATCACATACTGATCTAAGAAGCATTGCGTGTATATGCAGGATTTCTTCAAGTGCGAGGATGGATATGAGGCAGGGACGCAGCTTAATGCTCACAGAGCATGCAAAAAGCTACTGCATGACATGCACTATGAGGCGCGCATCCAGGCCATCGTTAATTACTACGCAACCGAGCTTCACACGAAGGTCAAGAAGAAGGAAGCAAGAAAAATGACGCTGACCATGGAGCAGTTTCTCCAGGTAACTGATAACATCAAGATTCATCTTTTTGGACAATGAACATGCTTCATTTGATCTTCTACCTTCATTTTGATGACTTGCAGGTGCCTCCTTCTTGGTGCAATAATCACCAAGAAGCCTGGGAAAGGATGGTGGACAAGTGGCGCTCTCCCGAGTGGCTGGAGAAGCATAACATTGCCCGGGACAGACGCTTGAAGATGCCAGGACCATCGCACCATCAAGGCAACCTAAGCCTCAAGGCATACGCCAAAAGATATGTAAGCAAATTCATTTCTTTATTTTGATGCTAGACATAGTGATAAATTGCTAACCGCCCGCCTTTTACTCATTGTCCGCAGTCTGATTCACATGGTGGCCAGCCTATTGGTGAGGTGAAGGCATACGCTTTAGCTCACATGGGCAGGGCAACGGCCGACATCGACTACAGCCTGGAGACCCCGGCCTCGGCGTTCACCAATTCGACCATCGCCCCGCGGCTTAGTGCGTACACAGAGAGGGCAAGGGAGGTCCATGGGCCAGACTATGACCCAAGCACCCAGGACTTTGATGGAAAAATCGTCATGGAGGTGGGAGGAGGGAAAAAGCATGGGCGTTACTGGATGGGCGATGGCTCGATCGACTCGACCTCGGTGCCAAGACTCTCCGAGATTCGAGCAAGGGCGCCGAGCGGAAGCGAGTCCATACGCCCACGTATGACCGTTGACCAGATGGAGATAGCGAGTCTAAAGGTTATATCTGTTTACCTCGTCTTTCATTGATTCTGGCATACGATTGTTTGAATTCTAACATCTCTTATGTGGCAGTCCGATCTGCAAGCTGAGAGGAGCCAACAGGAGCACTTAGAGGAAACTTTGAGCCAGATGTACATTTGGATGCAGAATGTGGGCACTCAAGTCTCTATACCTCCCCCACAGCTTCAATTTCAGCCACCGCCTCGTCAACACACCCCTGTGAGTATAAATGATTTAGTTTGTGATTTCCTAACTTAAATGTTGTCTCACACGTGCAATCTATTCTCCTTTGTGCAGGGTATATCGGCGGCCTCAAATGATCCTGCTGCCCATGTGTCGCCTGGTACTAGTCAGCATCGCAGTCGCACGTCGCCTTGGGGGGCTTGGCCGGGATCTCCACCACAAGACCCTCAAGACCCACAAGACCCACAGGATCAAGACTTGTCTCAACCCTTCCAGAGCAACCCATGGGAATGGAGGCCGCCTTACTAGGTTTTGAACTTGTTGCCTTGCCGCCTTACCATTGAACTTGTTGCCTTGTCGCCTTACCATTGAACTTGATAACGTTGTTTGCTTCTGGGTCGAACTTGTTTGAGTGGTTAAACATGTGGATATGTGGTCGAACTTGTCGTTGTGTAATAATTATGGACTATTTGTGGTTGTGGACTATTTGTGGTTGTGAAATGTCTATATGAACTGCCTGTAATGCTTATTGTGATGAATTGGATATGCTCATTGTGATGAATTTGAGTGGGGGTACCATATACGAGGGAAAACAAATAAAACAGGTGCTGGTCGGGCTCTTTGCCGAGAGCATTTATCCAAAGCTCTCGGCAAAAAGGCCCTTTGCCGAGAGCAGCTCTCGGCAAAGAGGAATTTCAGGCAACCTTTTGCCGAGAGTAGCTCTCGGCAAAGAGCAGTTTCAGGTACCATTTTCAGGCTCTTTGCCGAGAGCTTTCGCTCAAAGCTCACGGCAAAGCCATGGATCTTTGCCGAGAGCCTCCCGTGGATGCTCACGGCAAAGCCGGGGCTGTTTGCCGAGAGCTGCACAGTGGCTCACGGCAAAGACCCTTTGCACAATACCGTTGCGACGCACTTGTTCACGGCCGTCCTGTTATGTTTGCCGAGAGCTTTACGTCCTAGCTCTCGGCAAACGTAACGGATGGGCCCCACTCTTTCGGCCCACGCCGTCTTCCCGCCGTTAGCCTCGATTTTTTTTGCCGAAGGCTGCTGTGGCTCTCGGCAAAGGGTATGCCGAGCGCCCGATATTTGGCTCTCGGCAAAGAGCCCTTTGCCGATAGTTTGTTTGCCGAGTGAAGTATGCCGAGAGCCTGGGGCCTTTCCCTCTCGGCAAAGGCTTTGCCGAGAGGTTTCTAGCCTTTGCCGAGAGTGTTGAGCTCTCGGCAAAGCTACTGTTTCCGGTAGTGGACGGCGCCTTCATGCACTAACTCATCTGCGTGCGTAGTGTTGGTCGCATAGCTTTGTTGCTCAGGGCTCGATCATGCATACACACAAGAGATATTGATTAGTGTAATCTTTGTTCGGGATAAAAACACAAAGTATAGATTGGATCAGAAGGAAAATGAATAAAAGGAATTGTATCGGGTGTCGTCTCCATTACGGCCGAGTGCATGGATGCTGATGAAGTTGGCTTGTTAGCGAGCAGCGGAGTTCGGATCGGCGAGCAGCATGACGAAGTTGACGTTCAGAATCGGCAAGTGGTATGGTGATGTCGGCGTTTGGAGTCAAAGAATCTACGCGCGTTCATCCTTGATTTTGCTCGATCATTGCCGAGCGGTATGCTGAAACTCTTTGGTTGTGCTCTCCACGAAGCCATGGTTACTCGGCGACTCCAGTCGGCCTTATCAGCTCGTGGCCACATGGATGACGGCGGCCTCGAACTGATCGTCTCTTCTCCGGTCGGCGACATGCATACACACATTAGAGGAGAATAGATTAATTGGTATAACCAAGAATAAAAACATGAAGTAGATGGGATCGGCTCGGGCACAGTAAAGCAAATAAAATAGATTCCTCCCTGTTAGCGCTGCCGCACATGCCAATCCATCTCACGGCGATCGTCAAAGACGATTAAGGTACAGGCTTCGGCGGTGCTAACTGCCACACGCACGAAATGGCGAGGGCTCCAACGACGCGTGTTCCTGCCGTCTGCCTGTCACCTGGTTCTCGATCTGGCGTAGAGAGGGGCGACGACTCCGAGGTGCATGCGTGGCAGATACCGGATCGGCGAGTTCGGCGGCAAGTTCTGCGTTTCATCAGAGATGGCACACGCATCACCCGTCGACGCCACGCCACCAAGCCTGCTCATGAAGACGAATCTGCCATCGAGCTTGTAGATTGATCTCGTCGATCAACCTCTACCTGGCGCGCCAACTGTCGGATTTATGGACCCGACAGTCCACACAGGGTAGCCTACGTGGTTGATTTGTTGAGGGACAGATCGAGGATCACAAGACGATGGTAACACAAGACGCAAGGATTGAACAGGTTCGGGCCGTCAAGATGACGTAATACCCTACGTCCTGTGTTGGGTGTATGAATTGCTGTGTATGAAGTTCCTGAAGGATCTCTGTAGTTCGGTTTTGTCCTAGGTTGAATGATTGCGTGTCTTTTGGAGGGGGGTCTCAAGGCACCTTATATAGTCCGGTTGCCTTGAGTTACAAGTCGGCTAGAGATCATAACCTACCTGAAATATAAGGATCCGATCCTATAACGATTACAGATATCTTTCCCTAGAATTCCGGCTAGTTTATCTTGATCTCCGATCTTCTTGCGTGATACGCCGTCTGCTTCCTTGCCGCGCGCGTCGTCGTAATCATCCCGGCTCGTCCGACTGGTGGGCCTCCCGAGTGGTGGGCCATCCAGTCTGACAAACCGGCCCGACAACACTCGGATTGGGCTGCCCCCCTGCTGGTTGGGCCAATGCGCCTTCTGGGTACCCCCGGGGGTCTATCCCCGACATTAGATGAGACAAATTAGTGTGCCTAACCAACACCAATTTCTTCAAGAAAAATAGGTTCGTGCCATTGTGTATGTTGTTGCCGGCCGTCGAGCCGTTGTGTATATTGTTGCTGGCCATCGAGCCGTCGTTTTATTGCAGGTTTTGAAACCTCATAATGTAGGGGAGGTGCTGTCGAATTTTTATCTGATTTTTATTGTATTTTTTAGGATCGACTACTGCAGCGTCGGCTCTTGCACCGTCCTCGACTCGACACTTTGCAGGATAGCAAGGTGAGGCATTAAAATCCCTCTCTTTTCATGTCATGTTCATAGATCGCGTAACCTAGTTAGGCGTCTCCGGTTCGAAAGAGATACGGTTGAAAATATGCAAATCTTTGCATATGTTTGACCATATCTGTTTCGAATTGTCCACGTTTTCTGGACAGCCCGAGGATGTGTAGATGGGGTTAGTTTCCATGCTCTATTCCTATCCGAGACAAAATTTCAGCATCACCTCCCTATTGTTCTCCGGATACACAATCTCCTTGCTAGGACGTGTATTTGGAGAACAGCGGGGAGGTGCTGCCGAAATTCTGTCTCGGATAGAAGTAGAGCATGGAAACTAACCCCCTCTACACATCCTCGGATGGGATTAGGACCTATCTTCACCTACTAGAGCATTATAGACATCGTGTAGATGTAATTGATTTTTTATCACCTACTCATATGTTAGAGGATGGATGACCGTGAGTGGATGTACACGGGCCACACAAGTCGGGATTCGTACACTAATGAGTGGATTGAGAAGATCGATGCTTTTTTGGAACTAGCATTTGCTAGGGTTAAAGGTGCGTGTGACACATGGTGTCCCTGCCGCATTTGTGCAAACACACGCCGACAAACAATGATGAACATAGGTAAACATCTTTGCAAGAATGGATTTACGGCAGGCTATACCAGGTGGATCTACCATGGTGAAGCTGATCATTTGAGAGAAGAGGTCGTGAGACAACGCATCGAGAATTTTGATGCTGATGTCGGGGTAGCACTATCATGAAGCACATGTCGATGAAGGACCTAGGGAGGAGGAGCCAAAGGCATCCGCAAAGGCGTATTACCACATGATGTCTGCTGCACAGCAACCCCTTCAGGATCATACCAATGTTTCTCAACTGGATGGCATTGCACGCCTAATGGCCATAAAGTCCCAGTTTACCCTGAGTCGAGACGCCTTCGATGTTATATTGACAGTTGTTGGCAGCCTGCTTCCGGGTGGTCATATTCTGCCAAAGAGCATGTATGAGGCTACGAAGCTCCTTCGTGCACTTAAGACGTCATATGAGCAGATACATGCTTGTCCGAAGGGATGCATCTTATTTAGGAAACAATATGCGGAAGCAAAGTACTGTCCAAAGTGTGGATCATCTAGGTTCTTGGAGGTAGACTCTGGTGATGGTAATAAGAGGTAGCTCACAGTCCCCGTGAAAATCCTAAGGTACCTTCCATTCATACAGAGGATCCAACGGCTCTTCATGACTGAGGAATCCGTGAAACAGATGACATGGCACAAACATGGTCGTCGATACAACCCTGACAAGCGGGTACATCCATCCGATGGTGAGTCATGGACTCATTTTGATGCGATTCATCGTGATAAAGCTACAGAGTCTCGTAATGTACGTATTGCGCTGGCAACAGATGGGTTCAATCCTTATGGAATGATGGCTGCACCGTACACTTGTTGGCCCGTGTTCATTATCCCCCTCAATCTTGCCTCCGGCGTGCTCTTTCAACGTCAGAACATATTCTTGTCGTTGATAATTCCTGGATACCCGGGGCATAATATGAGTGTGTACATGGAGCCTTTGGTAGATGATTTGGAACGTGCTTGGGAGGAAGGGGTATTGACATACGACCGAGCTACAAAGACAAACTTCAAAATGCATGTTTGGTACCACTACTCCCTGCATGACATGCCGGCGTATGGGTCGTTCTGCGGCTGGTGTGTTCACGGGAAGTTCCCATGCCCAATATGCAAGACATCTGTGCAGTTCATTTGGTTGCCGCGTGGCAAATATTCTTCGTTCGACAAACATCGACAGTTCCTCCCTCTTGACCATCCATTCAGACGAGACAAGAAGAACTTTACAAAAGATGTCGTAGTTGAAGACCCTCCACCGCAAATGATAACAGGTGCCGCAGTTTTGTGCTCAGTTAGATGCTCTCGAGATCAATCAAGAGGAAGGTGGTTTTGTGGGATATGGTGAGCAACATGCCTGGACTCATAAGTTGGGCTTGTGGAGGCTCCCCTATATGGATGACCTTCTTCTTCCACATAACATTGATGTAATGCACACTGAAAAGAATTAGGCTGAGGCAATTTGGGGTTCAGTCATGGCTATTCCTGATAAGACAAAGGACAATGTTAAGGCTAGAGTGGATCAGGTGAGGTTATGCAATAGACCAAATCTAGACATACCGTCTCCCGCAGCCGGCAAGTCATGGAAAATGCCTAAGGCCGATTTCGTTCTGACGAGGCCCCAAAGGAGGGAAGTACTAGAATGGTTTCAAACTTTAATGTTCCCTGATGGGTATGCAGCGAATCTGAGGAGGGGAGTGAACTTATCTACTATGCGAATCAACGGGCTGAAGAGTCATGACTACCACATATGGATTGAGCGGCTTCTTCCGGTGATGGTTCGAGGCTATGTCCCTGATAATGTATGGCTAGTGCTGGCAGAGTTGAGCTTCTTCTTCCGCCAGCTTTGTGCTAAGGAAATATCTCGGACCGTGATTGCAGAAATGGAAAAAATGGCCCCTGTGTTGCTCTGTAAGTTGGAGAAGATCTTTCCACCCAGCTTTTTCAATCCGATGCAGCATTTGCTTCTGCACCTACCGTATGAGGCACGAATGGGGGGCCTGTGCAGTCCCGTTGGTGCTATTCAATTGAGAGATGTCAAAAGGTTCTTCGAAATAAATGTAAAAATAAATGCAAAATTGAAGCTTCCATTGCTGAGGCATACATTCTTGAGGAGGTGTCAAACTTCACAACAAAATACTATGCTGACAACCTTCCTAACGTGCACAATCCACCCGCTCGTTACAATGCTCGTGAAGATGAATCGAACCTTAGCATTTTTCGAGGGCAACTCGGAACTGCTAGTGGTGCAAAATACAAGACCTTGAAACATGAAGAGTGGCGCACTATCATGCTATATGTGTTGACCAACCTTGACGAGGTGGAGCCGTACATGGGGTAAGTGCGCAACAAACTTGTTGCTCGATTGGTAGTGACTATTCTGCATCCAACCCATTTTGTTTCTCGTTGGTATATGGAATTTATTCATCAATTCTGGCGTCTTTCAAGGGAACCTGCACCGCAGGAATCTGAGACCCTTCTTAAACAGGGTGCGGGAAATGGATTGCCCGATTTCATTTCTTGGTTCAAACATAAGGTACTGTCTAATTTAGCTGTCCTATTTAATTTCTATTACAAGTTCCTCGTACGAGCGAATAATATTCAACCAACTAGCATGCTTGAACTTGCAGGGCCAAACTGATGCGTCTATGGGTGCCGAGTTGAGACAGGTTGCCGATGGTTGTGGCTATAGGGTCAGGTCTTTTTCTGGTTACGACATGAATGGATATCGCTTTCACACAACACGCTACGAGCAGAGTCGACCCAATTGAAGAACCACAAATTCTGGTGTTTTTACGCCAGGCCTTGATGGGGTCGAGTATTATGGCAAAATTGAAGAAATATACGAACTCATGTTTCATGGTTGCAAACCTCTTAATCCTGTCATATTCAAATGCCATTGGTTTGATCCCGAAGTAGTGAGACGGACACCTAACCTTTGGCTAGTAGAAATTCGACAATCAACCATCTTACCAGGAGACGATGTCTATATTGTGGCTCAACAGGCCACACAAGTTTATTATCTTTCATACCCGTGTCAAACTGACGAGCGTCTTAAGGGGTGGGATGTTGTGTACAAGGTATCGCCACACGGTAAGCTGCCTGTCCCAAACAATGAAGATTACAATATAGACCCAAACATATATGACGGAGAGTTCTTCCAAGAAGATGGGCTAGAAGGGAGTTTTGAGATTGACTTAACCGATGCGATCGGAATGGAAGTAGACAATGAAATGTTTGTGGACGAGGACGCTGGAGATGAGGTTCGTAATGCGAAGGATGTAGAGTTACTAGAGCGATTACATTTAGGCAATGACAGTGATGAGGACATTCCTCCTCCGGAGCACGGGCATGATAATTTCGACTTGCGTGATAGTGATGATGAGGACATTCCTCCTCCGGAGCACGGGCATGATAATCCCGATCACGATGATTATTTCTAATACATGTAAGATCCGTATTTATTATTTGCAATACCATATTATTTCATAATTCAGTTTTATTTATTTTGCAACTATTTCTAATTACTTTATGTTTATCTGGGCTGATTGGTTTACTCTTTTTTATTGCAGATGGTGGGCGGTTTAAAGAACACGGTACATGAGCTTTACCAAGCTGTGACCGGTGGAGGTGACGGATCCGGGAGTGGTCGAGGGAGGGGTGGAGGCAGAGGTCGACGAAAAGGGAAGAAGGCTGAAGGCAGGGGTCGACGGAAGCAGGCTCGGGAGCCATCCAGGTGGAGCAGGAGCAGGTGGAGCAGGAGGAGGAGGAGCAGGTGGAGCAGGAGGAGGAGGAGGAGGAGGAGGAGGCGGCAGAAGGGGATTCCTCTACTTCGTCTAGTGTCTGGTTGCGAGGTCCCTCGCATCTCCCTCAGCGATACCTTTGGAGAGGCGCCCGATGATTCGCCCTATAGGGAAGCGGTAAGTAGCTTTAGATGTTATCACTACATTTTCATTTGATATGTTTATAATCACATTAGAAACTAATAATTTATCTTAATCACTTGGGCAGGAATTGGTTGATTGTCGCTCCAGGTGATCACAGCCGCCTTGTCAACGGGATCCTTGGAGTTTTGTGCAGGCTACACTTCCCCGGCTTCGTTCAGCATGCCAGCAGCACGGAGCCGGCTTACACGTGGGACCACTACATGGCCTTCCCTGATGACCTGATCGAGAGGGCAGGTCGTTCCAGAACAAGGCGGAGCGAGTGAAGGGCTAGCTGTGGGTAAGTCTTTCTTCAATAAACTACATTGCTCAATACATCGCATTCATCGGACATTCTTTAAAAAATAATTGCGTACATCTCATCTATATACAGGATTTCTACAGATGCGAGCCGGGATACGAGCAAAGGGCAGCTGCTGTGGCTCACAAAGCATGCTATAAACTCGTGAAGGACATGCATTACGAGGCGCGCGTCCAGTCAGTGGTAACATACTACGCTTCGTTTCTTCAAATGAAGGTTTCGAAAGCTGACGCAAGAAACATCAGGCTGACCCGGGAACAACACTTGCAGGTATATATAGAACATTAAAACTGATTGTTTTTGAGATTAAGTACGCTTAATTTGATCTTCTTATATGCGATGTCGCTGATGATGTGTAGGTGCCTCCGTGGTGGTGTGCCCAGCATCTCTAGTGCTGGGAATACATGGTGGACCAGTGGTTGACGCCCAAGTGGGAAGAGACGCACAACGCTTGCCGGGAGCGATGTTTGATGATGCTTGGTGTATCACACCATCAAGGCAACCTTAGCGTCGATGAGTATGCGGCTAGATGGGTACGTGAACTGATTTCTTTGTCCTTACACTCAATTCTCCATAATTTATAATCAAGGTGCTGTTTCTTTCATAGTCCTCGTCACATGAGGGCCAGCCATGCGGCCAGTTCAAAGCATATGCTATGGCCCACAAGGGCAAGGCGACGTCCAATGTCGACTACAACCCAGACGACCCGCCCTCAGCGTACAGCAATGCGAGCATCCATAGTCGCCTCAATGCATACACATCAATGGCAAGGGAGGTCCATGGGCCAGAGTACGATCCGGTCACCCAGCCCCTTGATGGAGAAATCGTCATGAGGATGGGAGGAGGCAAGAAGGATGGGTGGTACTATATTGGCGAGTCCACACTCGACACGGCCACTACTCTGTCCCAGGTTCGAGCAAGGAGCACGAGCTCGAGCCCCGCCATACGCCCGCGGCCGGACACTGCACACTTCCGGATAGAGGCACTCCAGGTAATCTCTGTTTTATTCGTCGTTCATTTGTTTGTACATACGTTTGATTTGCATTGTAACTTTGGGATGATATATTGTAGACCCAGCTAGAACAAGAGAGGAAGAACCGGGAGGACATGGAGGCAAGGCACAAGGCCGAACGAGAGGCTGATCAGGCGAGGTATGAGGCCGAACGGCAGGCCGATCAGATGAAGATGCAACAGATGTTTAGTACATGCAAATTCTTTCTCAGAGGATGGGTCAGCCTGCACCGCCACCGATGGTTTTCTCTCCAGCGCCGATAATACATAATACTCCTGTGAGTCGCTTTTGACAATCTTATAGTTTAGAGAACTTTACAACTTTATAGAACTTTATAGCATTTTAGAGAACTTTAGAGAACTTAGAAACCTTTAGAAAACTTAGAAACCTTTAGAAAACTTAGAGAACTTAAGAAAACTTAGAAAACTTTAGAAATCTTAGAAAACTTTAGATGATAACTTGTTTCAGACATAAAACTTGTCTCACACATGCAATGTCTTCTCCTTTGTGCAGATTCCATCGGCGGCATCGAACCAAGCTCAATCCGGACGTCAATTTGTCGCAGCCATGGCACACACCCCTCAGTGACTTATCATTTTACCTTCATTTGTGGTTGTGGTACTTCTGTGGTTGTGATACTTATGTGGTTGTGATACTTATGTGGTTGTGACTGGACGTCTTTATGATATTAATGTGGTTGTGAACTATATGAATTGCCTGTGATATTTGTGGCTGTGATAATTTTGATGATGCTTATTATGATATATGTGATGCCTGCGATGTATGTGAGATTGGGGTACGTTATACGTGACCGAATTAATATATAAAAAATGTCATGTTGGGTCACTTTGCCGAGTGTTTTTATCATAGCACTTGGCAAAGTGACGAAATCTGTCATTTTGGAAGGGGTTTGCCGAGTGCCAGGCATGGGGCACTAGGCAAACCTTACTCCGTCATCGTCAGCCCACGCCGTCAACTAACTTTTTTTAGCCGAGTGTCATGATTTGCCGAGTATCAAAGTGCACTCGGCATAGGTGTTTGCCGAGTGCCCGACATATGGCACTCGGCAAACCATGGGTTTGCCGTCTCGGGCGCTGCCGAGAGGGCTATGCCGTGGGCGGCCCACGGCATACCCTTTGCCGAGTGCATTAGGAAGTTTGCCCATGGGATTCCCGTAGTGGGTCACATATGAGACAATGGCAGGACCACCCGCTCCAGATTCATTCATGTATTGGCTTTTATCCGATACGCACCACAAACCATTCTTTTACATCTATATATAGGAGGTTGCCATTTATGTCAGCTTTCCATGGATAAAAGGATCCAACGTCCACAACGTACTCCACATTTGCATCAAGGAAATAGAACACCCAGCATGTGTCTTATTCTTTTTCTTTTCCTTTGTCTTTTCTTTTTGGCAAAATCGTGTTATGCTGACCTTTAATCTTGGAGGAAATCTGTATGCAACTCAATACTACACCGCAACTCAAGTTGCACAAATCATGAGCAGCACGGTGCAAATACTCCCTTTATCTCTTTAGCTACAACATATTAGAATTTCCAGAAGTCAAACTTTGGATATCTTGATTGTTAATTGGTCAAATCACATGCATGTTTATGCAGCTTAAATGAAAGTTATGTTAGATTCATATTTGGTGGATCATTTTAATACTTTTTTTATTGAATTTTTATAGCAAGTGATGATATATTGCAATAGCAAACAATGTCACGACATACTTTTTAGAGAAGTTTTTAAACTTTACCAAGATTTAGAAAATAGAAACAAGGGAGTACATGACCAGAAGATTATTCAATCTTTAATACGTGGCGCCGCAGCAGCCGCGTTCACTTGCGAGCTCATCATCAGTTGCTCGCGGTCGCAGCTGCAGCGAAGCGTGCCTGCAGCACCTTGGCGAACTCGGCGATGCGCTCCGGGTCCGGGATGACCCCCTTGGCGGCGTCGTGCGCGGCGAAGCGCTGCAACCACGCGGCGAGCAGCGGGGCCCGGCCGGCGTCCAGGAGCTCGGCGCCGGTGACCTTCTCCCACGCGCGCAGCCACCCGATGTAGCCCCCCAGCGCGACGTCCACGAGCCCGGGCGCGTCGCCGGCGAAGAACCCTTTCCCGCCGGAGCTCTCCGCGAGCGCGCCCTCCAGCGCGTCCAGCGCCGCGACCGCGTCCGCCCTCGCCGCCGCCCTCGCCTCCTCCGTCGGCCCCATCAGCGCCGCAACCATCGGGCCGTGTAGCTGCACGTGCCGCGCCGTGTACAAAAATAATATATACTCCTCCCGTGTCATCGGCATCGCCGCCTATCCTTACAAGATCGATAGTACTACACGAATGGTACGTACCTTGCCGTCGACGAAGGCAGCCCAGAAGCGGGCGACGGCGCGTTGGTAGGGGTCGGCGGGGAGGAAGGCGTCGTCGATGTATTCCAGGATGACGAGGGACTCGGACACGGGCCTGCCGGAGTGGAGGAGGACGGGGATCTTCTTGTGGACGGGGTTGGAGGCGAGGAGCAGCTCGCTCTTGTTGGTGAGGTCCTCCTCCACGTTCTCGTGCTCCAGCCCCTTGAGCTGCAGCGCCATGCGCACGCGGTTCACGAACGGGCTCGGCCACGAGCCCAGCACCCTCAGCTGCCCCCCGCCGCCAGCTGCGCTGGCCATCCTCGCCGTGCTCGATCTCGCGGCGACCACTCGACTGTGTGTGGCCTGCGTGTGCTTTGCCTGTGCGTGCACGAGTGATGGCTTCGTGTTCGGTTTGGTTTTGGGCTTGTTGCGTGGCTTACGAAACGGAGAAGAGAGGAGGCACCAAATTTGTAGCTATGCGCCTATGCACGTCGCATCTTGTCACATTGTCTCAAGATATGACGTGACATATCAGTCCATGGGTAGTCTTTTTTTAGTTTGGTAGAGGTTTCAATTTTTTTTTTTTGAGAAACGGTAGAGGTTTCAAATGTGTTCCCAAAGTCCGTGTGTTTTTTTTATGGGCCCTATTTGTGGCCGTTGTATTCCTATAATACGGTTTTATTCCGAGGGCACAGCAAAATCTCACGCATCTTGTCACACTGTCTCAAGATATGATGTGACATATCAATCCATGCGTAGTCTTCTTTTTCTTTGAGAGTCCATGCGTAGTCTTTTTGTAGTCTGATAGAGGTTTCAAATGTGTTCCCGAAGTCCGGGTGATTTTTTTTTTGTTGATGGGCCCCATTCGTGGTTGTTGTAGTCTGGTAGAGGTTTCAAATGTGTTCCCAAAGTCCGTGTGATTTTTTCGTTGATGGGCCCCATTTCGTGGCTGCTGTATTCTTATAGTATGCCGTAAAGTTTTTGTTTGGACATGGAGTATGAGTACCACCACATAAAAAAGAAGAAAGATTTTGTGTCGTACTCCTATACACACTCCATAGTATAAATTTAATTTTGATTGGGAATCGTCTCTGATGATAGCGGTAAAAATGGTAAGGATACAATTATATCAACAAGTGCAAATGTTAATGTATATAATTTAGACATCGTTTTCAATATCTCTGTCGATTCTTTTTAATAAAGTTTTTTAATATTTTTTAGAGTAGATTGCATCTACCATACAACAACTTGTAACGTTGTATCACTTTGATCCATCAAGTTGTAAATGATGCAATAAGGTGCCTGAAGTTGTCATCTACGCGTATGCATGGTCAAAATCATCCAGCGATGGACTTGTGGACACGATGGCAGCTGACATGGAGGAGGCAATGTTCTAGCTCACGCGAGTTGCACCGTGAGGCAAATCATGCGCACTGCCATTTTTTCATATAACCCCCTCTGTTGCTTCCACTACTACAAAAAACGTTTGTAGGGGCGGGTAAAACGACGTTTGTAGGGGCGGCGCGAAATCCGCCCCTGCTTTTGGCTGCTAAAAATGGCCATTTGCAGGGGCGGGTATTTAGGCCGCCCCAACAAATGTTTTCCAGGGGCGGACGATTGCATGGTCCGCCCCTGAAGATGTTTTTTCCAGGGGCGGACCATGCCATCACCCGCCCCTGGAAATACGTTCTTCAGGGGCGGGCCACGCCATCGCCCGCCCCTGCTGATTTGTTTCCAGGGGCGGGTAAAGGAATGGCCCGCCCCTGGAAATGTCTTGTTCAGGAGCGGGCGATGGCCTGCCCCGCCCCTGAAGATGGTGTTTACA
Source organism: Alloteropsis semialata (assembly GCA_004135705.1). Classification (NCBI taxonomy): domain Eukaryota; kingdom Viridiplantae; phylum Streptophyta; class Magnoliopsida; order Poales; family Poaceae; genus Alloteropsis; species Alloteropsis semialata. The sequence continues at coordinate 64,791,744 of CM014276.1, read as the reverse complement.
GGGGCGGGCCATTCCATCGTCCGCTCCTGGTAATCCTTTTTTTTTAATTTTGATATTTGTTTTTTCTTTTGATTTTTAAATATTATTCGATTTTCTAATACCATTTCTCCGGCAAATAATATAAAAGTAATCACAAACAGTACACAATTTAATCTCTTTGTAAATTCTATAAAAGCAAATCCAACATAAAACAAGATTGTCATCCAAATGATATTACACGTATATTACATTAATCACACAAGTTTAGTGTCCACACTCCACACCCTCACATGGTTAGGCGATACTTCTCCAAGTGCCAGTTACGAAGAGAATCATATTTTTCTTCATAGAAATAATCTTGTTGCTTATCGATGTACTTGCCCTTCTCATGAAGCACATCAAGCATTGTGAAGTGACATAGTTCGCTGACTATCTTGAGAAGATCTTCCTCTTGGAGTGGTTTAGACTGCAATTTACGAGAAATGAATGTAAAATGAATATTCACACACATTCAGTATTAAAATATGATAGTTAGGCTTAAGCGAATGATAGTTAGACATAAAATGAATGTGCTGAAATATGGTAAAGACACTTACACGTTCAGTATTTGGTGTGTAATGCTTGCGGCTCCTAATATATTCACACACATAATAGCCGCAAAACAAGGTACCGGCTGGTTGCTTATGGCATGGGTAGTGTGTGCGTGGAATCCAATCCTTTACTCCCTCAGGAGCCGGCCCTTTATAATGGTCAATGTAGAGAAAAAGAGCACTACTTGAAAGAATGGGACAAGTTAGTATATAATCATCGCCTCAAATATTTTGTAAGGTGTGGAGAATCTTATCGGTTGTTACCTCTTCAGGATGACACAGAAATCTTTGTATTCTGATTGCGGGAAATCCAATGAGTCAAAGACCACATAGAAAAAGAGCACTACTTGAAAGAATGGGACAAGTTAGTATATAATCATCGCCTCAAATATTTTGTAAGGTGTGGAGAATCTTATCGGTTGTTACCTCTTCAGGATGACACAGAAATCTTTGTATTCTGATTGCGGGTAATCCAATGAGTCAAAGACCACATATTTGGCTTCCCTCGGCAATAGCATAAAAGCAACACAGTGTTGACTGTCACAGTGTTATGTAGCGACGATAAGTATCAAGCTAATCGATATATGTAGAATTTGAGAGAGAAATTTGCAATATTGGGACTGCAAACATTGACCCTTTGCAGTTTTGCTATTAGGCCCACATTTCATGGACACAGATGGACCTATTTTGTCATTCACTTGGAGTGGCAAAACTGCGAAGGGTCAATGTTTCCTAACTCACAGTTTTATACGGTGACCCTACAGAAAAGCCTCACCGTACGAAAGCCCATTCATCCTATGGTCACAAGCAGCAGTTATATAGTCAGGCCGCACACAGTTTGATCCGGTGGTTGTAATATAGTGTGGAGCGGATGATCCTGTGGTCGTCTGGTGGTTAGATCAGGATCATCCGCTCCACACTATATTACAACCACCGGATCAAACTGTGCGCGGCCTGACTATATAACTGCTGCTTGTGACCATAGGATGAATGGGCTTTCGTACGGTGAGGCTTTTCTGTAGGGTCACCGTATAAAACTGTGAGTTAGGAAACATTGACCCTTGCAGTTTTGCCACTCCAAGTGAATGACAAAATAGGTCCATCTGTGTCCATGAAATGTGGGCCTAATGGCAAAACTGCAAAGGGTCAATGTTTGCAGTCCCAATATTGCAAATTTCTCAATAATCAATAATATTGGGACTGCAAGAATTGTTGGAATTTAGACGACGTACCCGAAAAGGTAGGGCGCCCATATGCAACTCGCATCACGATGTCGATCCAACATAGTTGCTATGTATATTGCCACCTTCTTCCTAAGATCAATGGAAAGCTCCTTTCGTTTCTTTTGTCTCTCCTTGTGCGTCTTACAGTCCTTTAGATCTTCGGCGTCGTCTGGGTACTTGAGGGGGAAGTCCCACCTAGCCTTGCAAATAATAAAAGGGTCAAGATACCCAACCTTGGTCTTCGAATCCATTGCGAGGCGACCTTGCATCCTGCACAACACATCGCAAAAGAATTCATTTTGAGACTACAAAGGCCAGTACCATATGCATATATACATGGTGTATGGAGATGAACCACTTACATACACCACAGTCTCATGGGGCTTAGCTCCATCATTTGCAAGCGGTACATTGCATGGAAGTCATCGAAATCCATGACTATGTCTGTACTTCGGTTTTCCCATCTATTGCAACCAAACACATCCACATCGACCCGTGCCCATACAGTTGTGAGACCTAGGGTGCATGCCCTGCGGTACCAACTATGGAACTTCTGCATTTCACCAGGACAATCATGAAGAGCCCACCCGGGTAGCAAGTCTTTGCCATACACGAATTTCTGCGGGCAATCTGGCAAATCTGGTATGTCATGAACCCCAACTTTATAAACGAAATCAGTGTCTGTACGAGGCTTGGAAAACCCCGGTCCAGTCACCACTGCTTCCTTTCTATTCTTTTTTTTTTGTCGGAGTCAGCTTCTTGTTTGCGCCTTTGTTGGCTGTCATCCACCTGTTCACAACCTCAGGCTCTGTATTCTTGTATGCCTTTATCACCCGTGGCACCGACCCCATTAACCGCTTCGGTCGTGCTGGCGACTTTATGACCATCTCTGGCTCATATTGCTGCACTGGTGATGGGGGTTGTTCCTCCTGGTGTACTTGTGGTGATTGGGGGTGTTCATCCTGGTGTAGTTGTGGTGATTGGGGGTGTTCCTCCTGGTGTACTTGTGCTGATTGGTGGTGTTCCTCCAGCTGTACTTGTGGTGATGGGTGTTGAGCCTCCTGTTGTACTTGTGGAGTTGACGGGTTGGAGATAGTGGTGGCCACAATTGCTTGCTGTGGCACATGCTCTTGTGTGTTCTTAGCATGAACTTGTGCCGGTGTCACCATCCTCTGGGAGCAGGGTGTGAGTGAGAGAGGATCTTCAGGTGGCGGAGGTTCCAGTATGATATCTCGTTTATGCCACGGTGCATTCTTTCCTACGGCTTGTCCCAAGGTTTCAATGCCCTCATCAAGGGATAAGTCTAAGAAGTGATCATCATGTCTTGGATCCGTAATTGTGAGCACTCTTACCCATGCATATAATGGCGGGATAGGCTGTCCCCCTAACCCAGGACTATTGCTCACCACCAACACCACACCTTTGGCAGCCTCCTTTGTCTTCCCACTTCTGCCTATCGGAATGTGCAACGAGCAAGGAGTGTCAACAGTTATAGCATCTACCGAGTATGGTTGTGCTGACGTAGAGGCAACACTACTCCGACAAAGGGTTGAGGGAGCGGGCGGCGGCGGCAGCGGCAGCGGCATCATTGAGTTATTGTTTAATGATGGTTGGCTCATCATTTGTCGTTGCTGGTGCTCTGCAAATGCCGCCATGAAATATTCATTAAATCTTGCTTGCAATGCTTTCTCCGCCGCTTCTTTAATTTGATCCTTGTACCGATCGTGTCGCCTGTACCTCTGCCTATCATTACTGAACCGGCCTTAAAGGTCAAGTGTTTGGACAAGCCTCTGATCCGGCCTCCATGCTCTTTCGTGCCAAGGGATTCGCTGAGCATATCATTGTCCCTATTCGGAACATACTCGCCTTTCCTCTGTGCTTCGGCAAGTGCTAGAATCTTCGCCCCCACTACCTCGGTCTCAGGTTGTGGGAAGACCAATTTCTCCCCCTCCGGGCGTCCTTCCCTCCCTTTAATCCACTGGAAGGCGCGCTCGTCCACGCCTTCAAAAGGGTCCGGTTGCCCAGCGGCTATTGCGTCCTCTCTTTCCTTTGCCCACAACTCGGCCTTACCAATGTAACCACCCGGCCCAAGGCGAACTCGATGAATGTTTCTCAATGCCAGTTCTCTTTGCTTCTGACTAAGGGCTATAGCATCCAGAGAGGTCTTTTGCCGTATGAACTCGGCCCACTGTGCATCTGTTATATTGTAACCCTCAGGCTTCGGCTTGCCATCCTGGACTAACTTGTTCAGTTCACCCTTCCATCGGCGGAAACATTCACCCAAATTCATCAGGGTGCGCGCACGTACTTTTTCCATGTCGGTGTTGCGAGGAAACTTGAATGATTTAGCAATGAGATGCCACATCTCCACTTTCTTCCCTTCAGGCACCTTTGACCAATCTTGGATCGTTGGGTCCACATGCACCTTTGTTCTGATTATTGCTCCAAGGGCGTTACGGAACTTTGCACGAACTTTTGGAGGGTTCTTAACCTCTCCTGATGGGCTCAGTTCTTCAACCATCCAGGTGCCTGTGGGGTATTTGTTTCTGCCTCGTTGCCCCCTTCTTTTTTTAGGTTCACTGGTTGTGGCGGTGCATTCAGCCTCTGGCGCAGATGACTCCAACTCAATTTCTTGTACTGGTTGGGGGCTTACTCCACGTCGGCGGCATCTCCTTTTCCTTACCGGAGAACGAGGCACCTAACACGATCATAAGAGTCGTGAGTACATGAGGTGTTCATCTATCCAATCAAAATGTACATGAAAGCGGATCAGTAGGGATCGCCGTTACCTCACTAGCCGGATCGAAATCCGGGTCAAGCTCTGTCTCCGTACGACCTACACGAGGTTCAGTGGGGTGTGGATTAAGAGGGTCCATCCACACGCCGCCTACCCACGCGCCTTGTCCTATTTGAGGTCCGTCTCCATCTTCCCGGTTCTCCTCATCCCCAGAATCTTCTTCTTCATGGTCATCCTCAAAGACATCATCACCGTCCCACTGGGTCTGGGACCCAATCACGTCCAAGTCGAACCCATTCTCATGATCATCATGATTGGATGACGATGGCTCATCCATCCTCTAGATGAAATCACATGTGACAATCAAAAACACAAAATATGTTAAACTAAAAATGTTCTTTTCATACACATGTGTATCATATATACATCAAGCCAGGGGCGGATCCAGCACCGGGTCGGCCGGGGCTGGAGTCCCCCCTACCGCTGCCGAGTTCTTGGAGCCCCCAACAGCCTCTTCTCAAAAAAATCAGCCATTGTAGCACTGCTAGAAGGGGACTGCTAGAAGGGGCTAGAGGTTGAAGATGATGAATAATTCGTCTCCTATGTCAATTTCTTAGTGTTGTGGCTTGGTATGGACCGACAAATTGCATAATCTACTTGACTCATGTTGTATTGTGATATATTCATCTATGTATCCATATAAGACTCCTTTAAATTACAACACTGGTTCTGTATTGGATATGATTCGGACAACTAGCTTTTTTGTACAGTATTGAGTCCCCCCTATCAATTTTTTCTGGATCTGCCACTGCATCAAGCACTTGCTAAGCATTTCATCGAGCACTTAGTTGCATGATGGAGGACCTCCTCTCACCTTCGACTGGAGCGGCACAGGGGGCGGCGAGCGGTCGTGGACGGCGGCCGGCGAGGACGGCCGGCCGTGCTGGCGCGGGGAGGGGAGGTGTGGCCGCAGCAGGAGCAGGGCGCGCCCGGCCCGGCTGAAAGTGCATCTAGGCCCTCAAGTGGATTTTGGTGAATTGAATGACAAAGCGATTAAAGGACTAATGTGTTTGTTAAAGTTATGAGCAGGGATTAAAATGAATATTTTATGATACACTATTGTTCATGGGTTGAATGCTATGTGTATGGCTCATAATGTTGCATACCAACGAGTGTGTGGTCCCATTATGCAAGGATATGATAAATGGCAAGCTATGGTGAAATAAGAAAGGAGACATGTTGACATATGTGAGATATTGGTCTCTAAAATAATGAAGGCTTGTTGAACATATACATATGGGATACCTTGGATCATGGTTGATAAAGATTGCTAGATATTGCAAGATTAGTTGTCACTATTGAAATCTAAATGCAATACAAACCGATATGGAGCTACATGAGAAGCAATGATGAAGCAATAATTCGGGATATGTTATGTTGGTCTCCAATATTATGAGATGATCCAATTGTCAAAGAAGAATGATAGTGCAAGACTTCATGTATGAATGATAAAAAATGACATGAGCATATGTGTTACATATTGGTCTTCAATTGGAAGCTTGCATTATGTGGGATATTCTTTGTCAATCAAGAACAAGCATTTGAAGAGTCTTTCAAGTGGAATTCATTCAAAGGCAAAGCAAAGTCAACTTGATGATACAAGGGTAAGTGATGAAGAAGCAAATCGAGATGACTAGAGCGAGGGACTAAGCAAGCTAAGGTGCAAATTGCTAGGGTGAAGCATCTAGTATCCGGGTGTGTTCGAAGTATCATATTCAAGTCTCATCAAGAAAAGCAATGCAATGCATATATATGTTATGATTGATAAAGAGGGTGACCTAAGGATTAAAGTGAACTCAAATATAAAGTTATGGAAAATCCTAAGTCACTAGCTCAAGGTGGATATGCTCAGTTGAAGATACAATGTTGAAAAGCCCTCAAAGAAGTGATTGATCAAGTAATGGCATGATCATTGACATACAAGCTCAAGTAGTTGAATTATGATTTATCTTATGTCTTGAGTATAGGTATGCCGTACTATCAAGAGGGACGCAACATTGGTTGAATGACAAACTCCAAAAGTGCTCAAGTGAACCCTTGTGAGTCTAACCATGAGAGTTTCTAACTTAGTGGGGGTTCCCTGGGAAAAGCGGTTTTACCGGTTTTGGAAACCGGTTAAACCGGTTTTGTGGCCTGAGGTGTCTAACGGCTAGTTTTTGGAGGGATGGGTATTTATACCCATGAGCTCCTCTTGGAGGGGCTGCTGGTTCCTTGCGTCCCTAACATCTTTCAGAGGCCAGCAGAGCTCTCCCCAACCTCTCTTTGTGAGATTTGAGCTATCCTTGTGAGATTCTTGAGTTGGGTTGAGAGAGTGACTTGTGTGTGAGCATTGGAGAGCAATCCATTCCTTGAGCACTTGTGGTTTCATCGATCAGCTGTTGAAGCATTTGTTACTCTTGGAGGTTCTTCCTCCTAGACGGCTAGGCGTCGCCCGGTGAGCTACCAAGTTGTGTGGTGAGCCACGGGATCGTTTGTGAAGGTTTCACCTCGCCTCCGCAAGGGAAGAGGTCACTTAGTGGAAGGAGGAGATAGCTTGACCTTGGGTGGTCGTATAAGCTTCCTCAACGGAGAGTAGGATTCACCGTGCCGTGGTGGCTGCTTGGTGCAAGCGGTGAATCCGAACTTCGGGAGAAAAATCCCCTTGTCTCTTGGTTTGAGCTTTTTCCTCATATTGTCTTTTCTAGCATATTACTTGTGCTTCCGCTTCGATCTACTTTGGTGTGCTTGAGCTGTGTGCAGGAGCTTCATTGGAACACTTGGAAACATCCCTGGAAGCTTCACACCATTTGTGGTTTGTGCTAGAATTCGTAGAGGGGAATTATACTTGTTAGGGCAATCTGTATAGGAACCGGTTTTACCGGTTTGGAAACCGGTAATACCGGTTTTGGTGCTGACAGTTGGAATTAGTTTTTGTAATTTGCAGATTCGCCTATTCACCCCCCCCCTCTAGTCGACATCAAGGTCCTTTCAATTGGTATCAGAGCAAGGCTTCACATAAAAGCTTAACCGCCGTGAAGTAAAGATGTCGATTGAGGTACAATTTGAGCCACTTGAGCTCGATGGCTCAAACTATGCTTCTTGGTTTGGTAATGTTCATAATGCTTTTGGAAATTTAGATCCTTTAGTTGAACATATTTTAGTTGCTAGCATTCTACCTCCTAAATTTGATTATGACAACTTTGATTTGTCAAATCTCACTCAAGAGGAGCTAGCTTGCACGCAACTTAATGCTTGTGTTATTAACTTCTTGCGGAGTTCTGTTTGTGAAGAGTTATGGGATATCATCTCAAGCAAGAAAGAAATCCGAAGAGATGCTCATCACATTTGGACTCTCATCACGGAAACATTTGAAGATTTTGAAAGTGATGATGAGGAGCAAGAAGTCATGGAGTCACCTGAGAAATGCTCATCTACATCAACAATATCTTGTGAGTCTCAGGTGACCTCATCTAAGGAGCAAAAGGAAGAAATAGCAGTCTGCCTGGAGGAACCGGTCCAACCGGTTTCTGGAACCGGTTTAACCGGTTCTGCCCAGGAAACTGCTCCCGAGTGTGCTCAAGACATTCCAGCTGCAAGCGTCACTCCGTCAACTTCCGGTACATCATTATTCAATGATAATGGGCCTAAATGTTTTATGGCTTGCAGAAAGAACAAGAAGACCAAGAGAGATGAATTCCATAGAGTTGGAACCATCAAGGCTCTAACTCAAGAACTTGAAAAGCTCAAGTTGTCACATGCCTCCTTGGTCAGTAAGTATGAAATCTTGTCAAAGGATTATGCTTGTGCTACTGATTTATCTACTTGTGTAGCATCCTTAGAACAAGAAAAACAAGTGCTTGGTGCTCAACTTGAAAAGCTCAGTAGTGAGCATATGGCTTTGCAAGCAACTCACAAAGAACTTGAGTGTTCTCATGAGAAGCTTGTGGAATCATATGCTGTGCTAAACATTGCTCATGAGGTTGTACTAACATCGGTAAAACATCTTGAACCTCGTACACACACATGCACATGCTCTCACATCAATTCTATTTTATTATGTGAAAAATCGTGTTGCTCCCAAGCAACCAAATATTGTGGTGAGCATGTTGTTGTAGAGTCTTGTGATGATCTCCTTGCTGAAGAATTGGAAGATTTGAAGCAAGAAAGAGAAAAGATCAAGAATGACTTGGTCAAGCTTAAGGGAAAGAGCCAAGTGCAACCTTCTCAAGATAACCGTGAACACATGGTGAATAAGCTTGAGAAGGGATCAACAGTCATTGGTTTAGTCCCTAAGCATGACAAGCAAGTCAACAAAAACAAGACTCAAGAAATGAGGAAAAAGGGGCTTGACCACATACAATGCTTTGAATGCTCAAACATGGGGCATTACGCATCCATGTGTCCCATCAAGCTTAAAGGCAAGACAAATAAGCAGAGAGGATCCAAGAAGAGGGCATGCTACAAATGCAAGCAAGTTGGGTACTTGATTGATACATGTCCTTTGAAGAAGATGGAGCTGCCTGTGCAAAACCGGTTTAACCGGTTACAGGAACCGGTGAAACCGGTTCTGGCTGGGGCAGCAGATCAACCTCTCAAGAAGTGTGATCAAGCTACATCCTCAAGCAGAAAGGCTAGCAAGGGAAAAGTGATCAAACAGAAGAGCAAATCACCAACTAAGATCAAACACCGGATTTGCTACACTTGTCGCTCAAAGGGACACTTGGGTAAGGATTGTCCAAATGGTAATATTCCAAAATCTGATCTTATCCATTATGATTTTGCTAAGCTTGGGAATGACAAAGTTGGCACCTATGCTACTAGAGTGATTAGTTCACCTCATACTAGCATAAGAGCCATTTGGGTTCCTAAGCATCTTGTAACTAACCTCAAAGGACCCAACAACATTTGGGTACCAAAGAGTACTTGCTGAGCCTGCAGGATCGTCGAGAGGCATTGGACACTTGGCTTATAGAAAAGATACTAGAAATGAAGAAATTAGCCAAGTGACTAGCAAAGTGTTGAAATCACAAAACCAATGTCATCTCGGTAACTAGTGCTTAATGTCATGTCTTAGTCACTCTCAGTTCTATGTAAACACTCATGGGTCACAAGTGTGAGCTTGTGAAGCTTGGGAAAGTGACTTTGACATTTTTATTCTATTTATTCCCCGTATGCCATAAGATGCTTTTAATGGCTCTTTAGCAGAGCATATTACTTTGAAGTGCAGGAAAATAAGAAATCAATGAAGAAGGAATTTCTTGGAACTTATAAAGGTGTATTTTCACTGATATGGAAGCTACCAGGA
>CM014276.1:64753007-64778441 GCA_004135705.1 Alloteropsis semialata | reverse complement strand
GAGTGGTCAGGGGTCTGGTACAGGCCGCAGGCGTCGAGTGCCGAGGTCACCGTCGCCTCTACCTGAGGAGGAGTCTTCCACGGACGAGGAGTTTGTACCTCCCGCAGAGGCGCCGTCGTCGGAGGAGGAGTCGGTGTACGACTCGGTGGAGGGGGAGGAGGAGGGGGAGGGGGCCCAGGGGGACGAGGAGGAGGAGGAGGAGGAGGAGGGGGCCCAGAGGAACGAGGATGAGGAGGAGGGGGAGGGGCACGAGGGGTACGAGGAGGCCATTGGTGATCCACCGAGAGTTTGGTTGCGAGGTCCATCGACCCTCCCCAGACGACCGGCTCCACACAGACGCCCGGTGATTAGACCTTTTGGGCAAAAGTAAGTGCTTTTGACTTGATCTTTACTTTTCATATGGTATTCTTTATTTATCAGAAGAACATAATATTTCATTGTAATCACTTTTCAGGAATTGGGAACTGGTGGGCGTAGGTGATCACACACGCCTGGTCAATGGCATACTGGGCCTTCTGTGCAAGGAACACTTCCCTGGCATGGTGATGCATGCCTCTAACTACGAGCCGGCGTGGTACTTTGAGCACTACTACTCCGCTGAAGACCAGGAAGATCCTTTGGGGAGGGTTTTCGAGAACAAGGCGGAGCGGGTGAAGCAGGAGTTGTGGGTAAGTCTTCCTCGTAGTACATTACTCAATTCATCGCATTCAGACATTACTCAATTCATCACATACTGATCTAAGAAGCATTGCGTGTATATGCAGGATTTCTTCAAGTGCGAGGATGGATATGAGGCAAGGGCGCAGCTTAATGCTCACATAGCATGCAAAAAGCTACTGCATGACATGCACTATGAGGCGCGCATCCAGGCCATCGTTAATTACTACGCAACCGAGCTTCACACGAAGGTCAAGAAGAAGGAAGCAAGAAAAATGACGCTGACCAGGGAGCAGTTTCTCCAGGTAACTGATAACATCAAGATTCATCTTTTTGGACAATGAACATGCTTCATTTGATCTTCTACCTTCATTTTGATGACTTGCAGGTGCCTCCTTCTTGGTGCAATAATCACCAAGAAGCCTGGGAAAGGATGGTGGACAAGTGGTGCTCTCCCGAGTGGCTGGAGAAGCATAACATTGCCCGGGACAGACGCTTGAAGATGCCAGGACCATCGCACCATCAAGGCAACCTAAGCCTCAAGGCATACGCCAAAAGATATGTAAGCAAATTCATTTCTTTATTTTGATGCTAGACATAGTGATAAATTGCTAACCGCCCGCCTTTTACTCATTGTCCGCAGTCTGATTCACATGGTGGCCAGCCTATTGGTGAGGTGAAGGCATACGCTTTAGCTCACATGGGCAGGGCAACGGCCGACATCGACTACAGCCTGGAGACCCCGGCCTCGGCGTTCACCAATTCGACCATCGCCCCGCGGCTTAGTGCGTACACAGAGAGGGCAAGGGAGGTCCATGGGCCAGACTACGACCCAAGCACCCAGGACTTTGATGGAAAAATCGTCATGGAGGTGGGAGGAGGGAAAAAGCATGGGCGTTACTGGATGGGCGATGGCTCGATCGACTCGACCTCGGTGCCAAGACTCTCCGAGATTCGAGCAAGGGCGCCGAGCGGAAGCGAGTCCATACGCCCACGTATGACCGTTGACCAGATGGAGATAGCGAGTCTAAAGGTTATATCTGTTTACCTCATCTTTCATTGATTCTGGCATACGATTGTTTGAATTCTAACATCTCTTATGTGGCAGTCCGATCTGCAAGCTGAGAGGAGCCAACGGGAGCACTTAGAGGAAACTTTGAGCCAGATGTACATTTGGATGCAGAATGTGGGCACTCAAGTCTCTATACCTCCCCCACAGCTTCAATTTCAGCCACCACCTCGTCAACACACCCCTGTGAGTATAAATGATTTAGTTTGTGATTTCCTAACTTAAATGTTGTCTCACACGTGCAATCTATTCTCCTTTGTGCAGGGTATATCGGCGGCCTCAAATGATCCTGCTGCCCATGTGTCGCCTGGTACTAGTCAGCATCGCAGTCGCACGTCGCCTTGGGGGGCTTGGCCGGGATCTCAACCACAAGACCCTCAAGACCCACAAGACCCACAGGATCAAGACTTGTCTCAACCCTTCCAGAGCAACCCATGGGAATGGAGGCCGCCTTACTAGGTTTTGAACTTGTTGCCTTGCCGCCTTACCATTGAACTTGTTGCCTTGCCGCCTTACCATTGAACTTGATAACGTTGTTTGCTTCTGGGTCGAACTTGTTTGAGTGGTTAAACATGTGGATATGTGGTCGAACTTGTCGTTGTGTAATAATTATGGACTATTTGTGGTTGTGGACTATGTGGTTGTGAAATGTCTATATGAACTGCCTGTAATGCTTATTGTGATGAATTGGATATGCTCATTGTGATGAATTTGAGTGGGGGTACCATATACGAGGGAAAACAAATAAAACAGGTGCTGGTCGGGCTCTTTGCCGAGAGCATTTATCCAAAGCTCTCGGCAAAAAGGCCCTTTGTCGAGAGCAGCTCTCGGCAAAGAGGAATTTCAGGTACTGTACTGTACCTTTTGCCGAGAGTAGCTCTCGGCAAAGAGCAGTTTCAGGTACCATTTTCAGGCTCTTTGCCGAGAGCTTTCGCTCAAAGCTCACGGCAAAGCCATGGATCTTTGCCGAGAGCCTCCCGTGGATGCTCACGGCAAAGCCGGGGCTGTTTGCCGAGAGCTGCACAGTGGCTCACGGCAAAGACCCTTTGCACAATACCGTTGCGACGCACTTGTTCACGGCCGTCCCGTTATGTTTGCCGAGAGCTTTACGTCCTAGCTCTCGGCAAACGTAACGGATGGGCCCCACTCTTTCCGGCCCACGCCGTCTTCCCGCCGTCAGCCTCGATTTTTTTTGCCGAAGGCTGCTGTGGCTCTCGGCAAAGGGTATGCCGAGCGCCCGATATTTGGCTCTCGGCAAAGAGCCCTTTGCCCGTAGTTTGTTTGCCGAGTGAAGTATGCCGAGAGCCTGGGGCCTTTCCCTCTCGGCAAAGGCTTTGCCGAGAGGTTTCTAGCCTTTGCCGAGAGTGTTGAGCTCTCGGCAAAGCTACTGTTTCCGGTAGTGAGTAGCATTTCTAGTGATCGGCATGGCAGTACAATCTGATTTCAAATATACGTCATTTGGTAGCTGTTTGCCTGTTTATGCTGAATTAGTACTTCACAACAATAGTGCATGGGCATACTCATGGCTTGTGATAGTGATGCTGAATTGTCTGTAGCTGTTGATATCTCTACCTTTGTTGCACTGCAGATTGCAAACATGAAAATTTCTGTAGACAGTATGGAGAAAGAAAGAGATTTCTACTTCTCGAAGCTGCGTGATATTGAGATACTGTGTCAGCGACCTGAGTTAGAGCATCTACCGGTAAGAAAGAAATTCAATTTGGCATTCATGTCCTCACAGGTTTTACTGGTTTGGAAGACTATGCCAGCAACTTTAACTATCAAAATATGTTAATTACTCTGCCTTTTCTAGAATGTTTCTCCCAGCTAAGGGACTTGGTGCAAGTTGCCGAGTACAGTAGCAACTTGCCCTGCAGCTATCCTTATGTAATATCCTATATATTATTATCCAAACGTAGTCTACTAGTCTGTTATCCATACGAGTGTGTGAATGCCATCTGATTTGCAGCTCACATGTGACTCAGGAACTGAATAATCTGGGGTGGCCAATCCTTTTTTTAACTGCAAAATGAGTTCTATTTACATTCCTTGTTTTCCTTTGTTTATTAGGTGATTTACTGCTGATCTAAAGTTTCTTTCGACAGATGACTAAAGCTCTTCGGAAGATACTTTATGCGGCTGATGAAAAGGATTCACCACTACCTGATGCGAATGATATAATCACGAAGTCACCAGGCTTGTTTGAAGATGAAGCCCAGTGAGAGCGTGCGCTACATAACCTAATTATGTGGCTATCACCTATCGTCGAGAACATAACCGAATCTGTAAATGAGTAAATAACATTTGGCATGAGCCTTCATTGCATGTCAAGAACAATTTTCCTGTAAGGACTTCCTATTTGCGAGTAGTTAGCTAGTTAGGCTGTCTCCAACAAGGAGAGGCATACCCAAAATGTATCGTGCACAGTGCATTTGCATCTCCAAATCGTTCTCCAACAGATGACGCAAATGGAGGACGTATTTTGGGCGTTTGACGAAACGAGACGCATAAATATGTCGTCTCTCTCCACACGACGCAAATGAAGCACGGCGCTCGGGCACGGCGGGGCTCGGCGGACGGCGCTCGGCCACGGCTCGGGCGAGCAGGAGGTCCGGCCGCCGGCCCCCTCCGCCACGCCCGCCGCGCCGTCCCCGCCCTCGGACACGCCGTCGTGCGGGAGGAGCTCAAGGCCGCCGCCGTCCTCCTCACCTCCAGCCACCGGCCACGCACCTCTCCTCCCTCCTCCTCGCCGGGGGACGAGCTCAAGGCTGCCGCCGTCCTCCTCACCTCTAGCCGCCGGCGCGCACCTGTCCCGAACCCACGGAGGACGAGGCGGCGGTGGACGAGAACGGGGACAAGGAGCCGCGGAGGAGGAGGCGGGAGGCGGGAGGCGGCCGGAAAGATGGAGAGGCGGCGAGCGGAGGGGTAGAGGAGGCGGCAGGCAAAGGGCAGAGCGGACGGGGAGGCGGATGGGGCGGAGGGGCCGAGGAGGCAGATGGGTCTCGTTTTTGCGGGCTCTGTTGGAGAGTATTAGTTTTGGGTTCGATTGCTTTTCACTGTGCCCGACGCAAAACATCAAATGCCTCCCGTTTTTGCGTCGCCGCGGTTGGAGGCAGCCTTATGGTGCATGGATTCATGCTTACGTACCAGTCCCTGTATGTCTTCTGGGGAGAGATTTTGTTCTGTGGTCTTTGATTACAATGCAAGTTGCTTATTCATCTGATGTTCTGCCGGCTCGAAATTCTTTGAGATTAGGTTGGAGAAATGTTTAGCATGCATGATCGAACATACAATCATCTTCTGCATGATAACTTCAAGTTCTGTAGTTGGATGTGTGAGTGTTTAAGTTGCTACTCATGTAGGCCTATCATAGCTACTTATTATTTTGGAAGACAAGGAATACAATCGCAGCCCTATCAGGACTTCAATTGCTACTAACGTGCAACCGGAGCTTGTCCCTGAAACGCCGGATCGCCCGCCCATCAATCTGAAGCCCCGATGGAACGCTTCCCCTTGGTACATGTAGGAAGTCATGTCATGGCAGCCTTGTCAATTGTCATCAGCACTACGGGTGGATACACTATTGTCAAAAGCAAATCTCCAAGCACAGATGAAAGTGAAACAAAGAGAAACCAAACGGTGTTTTGCTTGGCAATGCTTATTAAAGCAAATGGCTGAGGAAGCATCTGTACCTGGGCCATAACCTAGCGCCCTTTCGTGTCTACTGACCACCGCGTAAGTAAATAATATTGTATGTTTCATTGCGTCAGTCATTGTAGGCCTCAGAATCTGCAGTACACAAACATTAGGATTATAGATGAAGGAGATAATTTATACAACAAAATACAAATACCAAACCTCAAATGCCTTGGTACTCTTTGAAACAGCCCTGAATTTCTCCTCCAAACTGTTCATTTTTTGCTCAAATTCTCGCCAGGTATCTGCTGCCTCCAGCACTAAACTGGAGCTATATCCAGCATTTGCCAGGGCATCCTGAAGCAAGATGTGGCCTACTGTGGCCACCCCCCTAAAAGCGCCAAGAAGTAAAACAACGGACTCTTCATTGAACTTCTTATCATACGCGTCCTTAACTAGCTTAACAAAGATAGATACATACACCAAGAGGGTCTGTATTTGTAGGGCGAAGATTAGTACACAATTACCAGCGCAATCCAAAAGTTATCCACATTACTCACTGAGTTACCTGCTTTGTTGTAAATGAAGAAATTCCATCCTGCTTACCAGGTCTTAAACATGCACTGTCCTGGAATCATTGAGACACGAAACAATTGAGTAATACTGCATATACAAATATGAAGACGTAGAGGGGTGTTGAGGGAATAAAAAAAAATCAATGCTGTTAGAGCAACTCCAACCGGTTACTCAACCGGACTCCTACTCTGATTTTGAGTGTTTTGAGGCTAAAAACTGTCTCCAACTGAGCTCCTACTCGGACTCTCATCTCATCCGGACTCTCATCCAGCCCCTCCGACCTCCTACATGTAGGAGCTCCTACTTGGACTCTCATCCGGCCAGATGAGCAACTGCCGCTCCTCCCACGCCATGCAAGGGTCGCTCATGCGGCGGCGTGCCCGCGCTGCCGTGCAGCCCCGCGTGGCTCGCTCGCAGCTTCCGCGAGAGGATGCAGTGGCTCATCCTGCTCAGCTGCGCTCCCTGAGACGGAATATTTTTTGGCTGTGTGGGAAGATGGGACGAGAGACAGAGGGGTATCGATTTTTTTTAGCATCAGAGGGGTACGTATCGATCGAATTTGATGCTTCGTGATGCTGCTGTGTGTAGCTATGCGAGCAGATAGATACTGAGAGCAGAAAGCGAGAGACAGAGAACACAGAGATACTGAGAATAGAAAGGGAGAGACAGACAACAGTATTTTTTTTATTGTAGCATTTGGAAACCACTAAAAATAGGCTTTGAAAATAGCTACTAAAAATATAATTATTCAAATATTGTCATTCCACAAGTGATAGTCTTAAATATTACCGTTTGCAAATAAAATAATTAAACTTGTTAGTTATGAGGTACAAATAAAAATAGAGTTAAGTGGAGAAGTAGGGAGGTATATGACAGATCGGTTGGAGTGCATGGAGGAGTAGGAGGCTGAAATGTAGATGAGAGGTGCTCATATGAGCAAATAGGTGCTCAGATTTGAGAGATCGGTTGGAGATGCTCTTACCATGACTCTGGAAGCCAACTGCACACCTTTTCTAGCTATCATGCAAAGATAAAATCGTGGCTTCTATGTGCTGCAATTACCACAAAAACAAAGTCAGCATGCATGCAGGGACCAAGCATCTTTCTCTAAACTAAGAAGGCCCTGTTTGGTATGGCTGTGGCTGTGGCCAAAACAGCTCCAGCTGTGACTCCTCTGGATAAGCAGATTCTCTGGAGGAGCTGAATCTGTTATGAAAATCGTTTGGCAAAACAGATTCTCCTATTTGTAATGAATGGATGATGGATGACAAAAGTCCAATATGCCCATAGCTATGTGACTTGTTTTAATGGTATAATTCCAATGCTTGAATGGGTGACCAGATTAAACAATGAAATATGAAAATTAAAAAATATAAATTTACACATGTTGCATAAATAATAATTGTTGACTTGTTGTTTACAAAAGTAGTCGTACTTTTTCACAAAGCTTTGAAACATGCAAGCTACCATACAACCAAGCATGCATGCTCATGTTGATCTAGAAAGAAATATGGCTCTTGCAATGTCATCTCGAAATTTATCCATAGTCCGATCATCAGAATCCGAAGTCGTCATGTCTCCTACATTTTGGGATATATGATGTCTCCTATATCTTGAAGGTATAGTGGGCATATAATCCGGATTTCGGTCACATTTTCTAAAATCTTTATCATCTGCATGGTTCTCACGAATAAAGTTATGTAGACACATGGTTGCAGCAACAATTATCTTTTGCTTGTCCATTGGGTAGCTCGGCATTTGGAGAAGAACTCTCCACTTCATTTTCCACACACCAAAAGATCGCTCTACGACATTGCGAATACTTGAATGCAAATGGTTAAAGAACTCTTGCTCACCACTTGGAGCCGGACCCCTCCTCCAATCTGGCACATGATATCTTGCACCTTTGTATGGTGCCAAGTAACCTGGTCTATTTGGGTATCCAGTGTCAACATGATAATATTTTCCTACACATAATTGAGGAAATGAACAAATGCCAAATCGGTGTTCAAAATAATTGGTGTTCTGATATATGAACATACCTAGAGGTGGATGAGGAAATGTGTTATGATCATGTCTTAGTGCATGAAAGAGCACACTGGTGTCATGCATAGAGCCGGGCTGCCCAATTGATGCATATGTGAACCGCATGTCAAAATCAACAATAGCAAGAACATTTTGTGTTGCTTTGCCACTTCGGCCAATGTATCTAATGAAGTCTTTCGGAGGTGGAGTTGCTGAAATATGAGTGTCATCTAATGCTCCAATGCAATCTTTAAAATATGGCATCATTCTACGATCAGTGGCAATCCTTGGGTGAGTAGTAGAAAAATTAGGATCAATTGGCCTTATGTAATCCGAAGACATTGCCACCATACAATTCAAGACTTCCTCAAATTTTCTACTTATGGTCTCAGATGAATGCTTCAAAATGCCATGCAATGCACTATAAGACAAACCATGCCCACACACTAGCAGAAACAAAGCAAGTGATTCAACTGAACTCATATGGATGGATGATTGCAGACCATAAGTACTCACTAACAAATCATGCAGCTGATAAAAAAGTGAAGCCTTCATCCTGAACTGCTTATGGCTTTCACCTGAGGTGTTCAATTTTTCCATAACCCAAGCAAAACCACTCTGCTGTGGAGTTCTAGCATCATTTTTGTCAACATATGTCAAGAAGTACTTTGAGGTAACAAGAGCAGTAGCAAAAATATTATTTTGAGCAGACCGGATCAATCTCATAGATTTTGTAAGCCATTGATCATCATCATCATCATCATCATCATCATCATCATCTCCAGAAGAAGAATCAGATCTGTACATAAGCAACACTCATGAAATATTTAAAGTGACATAAATATTACAATGTACCAAATATTACATTAGTTCATAAAAAAACACACTCATTGTACCAAATTAATTAAACAGATAGTTTTCAAGTGAAAGCAAACAGAACATAGAAAATGATACATTGGTCCAATTAAGACGATACTACTTAGGCACAACATTTTGGTTCATCCACTCATGCTTCCTTTGCAACCAATCCTTCCTCTCCTCAGGGGTGTCCAAAGTCATAAACATTTCTCTTTCAGATCTCTTGGTAAAAACAAGAGATGCAGTGAAATACAGATCTGTTCTTGGAAGAACACCACAATCCTTGACCAAAGACATGACATTACCAATGGAACAACTAGATCTATCTTCCCTCGTTGCAATGGACTCACAAGATGCAGTTGTCCTCTCATTCATGTCCACAATTTTGGTCATTTGTTCTTGAAACCAATGACCAGTACTTGTTTTAGGTTTTTTTCCCTTGATGGTACTAGAACTAGAGGCTCCACTTCTCTTCCCTTTAGCACTTGGTGGTGTGACCTCCTCTGGTTCACTGTCATCATCTCCATTGTGAGCTTCATCTTCTTCGTCGACATTAATGGGTGAACTCTCATGACACAGATTTGCTGGGGAAGGTGCTACCCCACTTGAAGCAGACCAATGCTCATCACCTGTGTTCCTAAGATTTTCAAACATTTTGCTCAATTCTTTCTCATTTTGTAGCCCTTTGTGCTTGAACCTCATACATCCCTTTATAGCCTGTCATGTGACCAAAAATACAAGGTTCAATAATGACAAGAGTGGTTTACATTGAAATGGACCAAGAATTGCAACAAAAAAAGCACTTACTCTTGCTGTTCTCTTCCACCAAGCATCACTTTCTCCCACTCTCGTCCCATCCTATACCAGTTTCATGATTGGCCAGTTACTTCCAAATGCCATAATCTTGCTTCAATTTATCCCATTTGTTCTTGAACTTTAATCTAGTATATAGAAGACCAGTCCTCTCTTCAAACCTTTTTATCACATTCTTGTAACCAGTCTGACTCAAATGTGTGTTTGATCGATTTCCCTTGTCAACCTCATCAGCAAATATTTCACACACTATCCTAAGGTTTTCATGACACCAATCTACAGTGTCATTGTTGCTGTTGCCAACAGCACCAATTTCATAACCCAAAATTCGTAAGAATCAAACATCTACTAGTATACACGGTTCTTTTTTCACATCCCATATATCACACAGTGCATTCATAACAATGATACGCTATGGCAAGTGTTTTTACCTTGGATCAGTGGTTTCGACGTCCACAGATGCAGCAGCAGCAGGAACAGGAGTCGCCGGTGGCGGCCTGGGTGCGCGGCCTCCTCCTCGTCGGGGACCAGAGGATCCCCTCCCACGGGCAGACGAGCCCCGACCACGGCCAGAGGTGGCTCTCGCCGACGACCGCTCCACAACTTCTACTCCACCAGTCTCATCCACTCCAGTCGCCGCTCGATTGTGCAACGCCAGGGACACCATGAAACCAATCCGGCCTGAGTCCCGCGGCCGCTGCTCCGGCCCACCACTCCGGCCACCCCATCCCGGCCACGGGCCAAGGGGAGCGCCGGCCGATGGCCCCCCAGTGGGAACAAACCCGAGGAAGGGGGCTGCCTGGCCAGCTGCGCCACCAGGGGGGGCTGGATACACCCTAGCCAGCAGGCTCGGGAAGGGACCCAGACCCCCTGCAGCAGCGGCGCCCAAACCCCCTGCAGCGGCGGCGCCGAAACCCCCTACAGCAGCGCCGGCCGGACCACCTGCAGCAGCGGCGCCCGGACTCCCTGCAGCAGCGCCGCCCGGAGCTCCGGCCAGGAGACTCGTGAATGGCGCGGATCCGGCCGCTGCCTCTTCCCCTTCTGCTCTCGCACGCGCGGCGTCGTCCGCCATCGAGCGCCGCCGTCGGTGTTTCTTTTTTTCGCGGAGTGGAGGCACGGACGGGAGGGCCGCGGGGCATGGGGAGGAGTTCCCGTGGGGAAGGGATAAGGGTGCAGTGGCATTTTGGTTGTAAATACCACCAAGTTGAGGGGCAATGTTGTACCAGCGTGGAGGAAGGCAGGGGTGAAGCGGCGGGGAGCATGGTTTCGGCCGCTCCTTGGATTAGGCAGTTTCGGGGATCTGATTAGTCTCCGGAGCTGCTTTTTTTTGAACCGTTTGGTACAGATTCTTGCAAATTTTCCCTCAAAGCTGCTGCAGAATCCCTACCAAACAGGGCCTAAATTTAACCAACGACTCCACTGTACTAAATATTTGGCATCCCTGTGATGTTGATTTTAGTACACTCTAAAAAAGACTAAATATAAGGAAGCTTTAAAAATACTGCTTTTTTTTGGCGATTATCATCTAACTTTGGGCATTGTTGCTCCTAGTGCTAATAATTCCCCGTACAACTATTTTACCCAATTTATTAGAAAGTAGACTTACAAAAATGCTGGTATTCTAATAAATCATTGCCTTCTCATACTCATCAATTTTTTCTATGTCTTCTCGAAATGGCATATCCTTTGAAAACAAATTAGATGTATATCAAAGCAAGCATTAGGCAAAAAAAAAAATATTACAGAAGGATAAGTCATTCATTTCTTCACCACCATCATAGAAGGAAGATGCATGTTTTGTTGTTAATCAAATAATAATAAAAGAAAGTTGAACTCACAAAATAGAGTAACAATGACTTTATCTAACTTTGTTCCACCAAACAGTCATGAAAAGGGAAATATTCAACTACAAAATAGGAGTAACACCGATCTTTTCCAATTCTAAGTGTCCCTTAAATATCTGACAAAATATATTGACCTGTTCTTCAATCTAAATTGAAGCAAAATCAGCAAATAAAAAACCACATATATAACACGAGATGGACTTGGGAACACAACTAAGTTAAATAACTCTTCATTGTACCCAAGAAACATCATTTACAAAGAAATAAAAACCACTGTATTTCTATATATTTGTGGTGAGCTGGCATAGAATTTACTCTACGGCGCCACATTAATTATTTTAACTACAAGTTTAAACGATATGAAGATATGTAGAGACAACATTTAGATGGATCAAATAATAAAATAAAATGTTAATTGTGAGTGCCTTTGGAACAATAATAAGAGTTTTCACTTTGCTCTAACTCTTAAGTCAAACTTCTCTAGGTTTGATCAAATTTATATAAGAAAATATTTTAACGTATACAGTTTCAAAAAATACACCATAAAGATATATTTAATGGTGTATCTAGTGAACGACACTAAAATAATGTGGTTTGACTTATCTATACTCGTCAGGTGAAGGAAGGGCACCGATAGGGGAAAGATATATAACTGAATTCGTTCGATTCAGTGTCGCGTGATATGTTCTAGGCTTCTAGCTAGGTCATGAGATGGGCAAGATGGAACAGCAAAATTTGTTACCATGCGCTTCTTGTCGTCTGGATCCAGGCCAAGGCGCCCTTCTGAGCGCTGATTGCATGGTGGTGGCGTAAGCGGTGGCGCATCTTACCCGTCGACGTATCAAAGCCGAGCAGCGAGTCGCTGCCTCGCCTACCCAGCGGCTGGAGCTGGACAATGCGAGGCGACAAGGTGCTGAAGCTCAGCCGGGACGCACCCACGACAAGGCCGGATGGACCCGGTCGGAGCGCCGCCATACAGAACTCGTTGATTGATGGTCAACTGCGAGAGTTCAGATGGTTTTTTTCTAGGTGAGGAGGCGGTTTTCTTCTCTTTATCCCTGCTCTATATATGTATCGCCATGCTTTAGAGATTTACTAGCAAAATGTCTGTGCGTTGCTACGGGTTATATAATACTCCCTCCGTATATTTTTGCTAGAAAATCAATAGAATCTTGACTTCACTTATTTTCTTCTACTCAAATACTCATTACACTTTTAACTTTTTTAAATCGTGTGATATTTCTGTCGTCTCATACAACTTTTCTAGTCTAGTATGTATTGGGTTTCCTATACATGGTTTGTTCTTATTAAGCCGACAACTCATTCCTGAAATCTAAAACTAAACAGCTAGCTCGAATTAAAAAAAACTTAACCTTGTATATGCAACATGTAGCCACAACTCATTCATGGAGTCTGAAACTAAACAGCTAGCTAGAAATAAAGAAAAACTTAACCTTGTATATGCAACATGTACATTCCTAAAGTTTGAAACCTAAACAGGTAGCTATAATTTTTTCCAAAAAAACTTAACCTTATATATACATGTACATTCTTTGTGTGCCAAGATTTTTTTATTATGATAACAAAAGAAAAGTTCCTATATTTATTGCCACATATGACATATGACAGTTACCCGCCTATAGAGTTTCCTTGACCCTAATTCTTTTTACATTATGGGCTTAATACCTAAACCTCATGTTGCTTTTGCTAGTTGGATGCAGTCGCCGGACAAAAAAAATGCATCACAGTATCTCATAACATATATATAACATATAGATGACTCATACGTGCAGGAACGCGTAGGTGTGAGAGTACAAAAAATGCATTGCAATTTCTCATAACATGGCCCCGTTTGGTTTTCCAGTGCTAGAAACTGTTCACAACTTTGACCACTAATTAAAGGTATCAAATAAAGATACTTTACAAAACTAACTCCAGAACCCCTGCACTAGGAACCCTGAAGAATCTAATGAGGCCTTTGACCGCATGATTAGAGGATGTTTAGAGAATGGTTACTGTAGCATCACTGTAGCCAATCATCGATTAATTAGGCTCATTAGATTCGTCTCGAAAAGTTACGCTCATCCGTGAAGAGGTTTTGCAAATAGACTTCATTTAGTACTCCATGCAAAAAAGATTCCCTCCGTGCTAGATACTGGACTAGAAAACCAAACATGGCCATAGATGAATCATGCATGCAGGGACGCTTAGATGAGATAGTTCAACGTGACTTGTGGAAGAAGAGTCTCTTATGCATAGATCTTCTGTGCGTGCTTGGTTTTGGTTGAATCAAGAGTTCATTCTCAAGTAAAGTAAAATATGTTTCTCAACACATCTGGAATGTAGCTTGTTGGTATAGTTCCTTCCCGTTATTTTCAAGTAATTTTAGCACGTAATTGTTTTTTCCCAACAACCTACGGTTCTTTCTTCCCCCACGGTCTTCCTATGGTTTATGTGCTTGTTCTTTTTTCCCCATGGTTTTTGTGCAGTTTGCGTGTGTCCGCTAGTATGAGTTCGGTTTAGGATATGGTTCGGTTTAATTAGGATGCGGCAGATTAGCAGGAGAAGGAGATATATCCGTAAGGTAAGAAGGTTAGAGAGGTAGAGATTAGGGACACAAAAAACAAAAATATATTTCCGCAAAAAAAAAATATATAATCCAATCTGTATACGCATACGGCGGATTTATTTAGGACTCTAAATCAATGAGGAAACTAATGTCAAAAGTTAGACTAAGTGGGACCCACACATCGGGACGGACAAAAAAAAAGAAAGAAGCAATTCTCTCTTTAAAAATAGGTAAAGATATAGGCAAAATCGCATAAACCCAGCTATGGATTGTTTGAAGTTTGACATTACCCCCCATAAGTCATTTTTTGCAAAAAAAAAATGCCCACCTGCTAACTCAATTTGGTTGCAAAAATCCCACATTCTCCATATGCTTAACCAAATCAATCCATTTTGCATTAACCAAATCAATAAAACACTGGAAACAGGAAAAAAGATCCAAACAACTCTAAATAGAACCCCCAACAAATAGGTGCATTTTAATAAAATCTTTGGTATTGGTATCGTATTTTTATATTTAAGAAAATTATTTGTGAATTTTAGGTTAAACTATATTTCTTAATTTTTTTAAAAAATAGAAAACCATCTTTTTTCGAAAGACCAGTATAAACGTAGACATTCACACACACGCACCCCTATAAATACACATGCAAACCTTACGCCTACGAGCACCTCCGAGAGACTGGACCGGTTAAATCCTGAAAAAATCCTGAAAAATATGACACCCATACCGAATAGAAGACTCAAATCCAGATGAACAGGTTCTACCACAGAAAACCTAACCAGCTAAACTATATTTGTTCCTACGAGCAGACGAACAGACGCCTCCTCCATTCGCACCCAAGCCGGCATTTCAAAAACACCGGCCTCCATCCATCGCACCTCCCTCGTCCAAAAATCAAAACCCCGTAGCGAGCGCGCGGGCCCCCCACGTGCACCGAGAGCCATCACCCACACCTACGAACGAAGTGCACCAGCTGGAGTTGAAACCGCCTCTGAAACTGGCGCAGCACGCAGCCCGGCCCACCATCTCTCGTTTCTCGAATTTTTTTATTTTTTTTTACGATTTTTCAAAAACAACGGACGGTGACAGAATTTGCGAATCTGTCACCCAACCGCCGTATCATATGGCTGCCGCCATATGATACGGCGTCAAGGCAATCTAACCGCCAGTTGAAACGGCGGTTAATCTAACCGCCGTTTCAACTGGCGGTTCAATAAAACCGCTGTTTGAACCGACGGTTTACTCGACGGCACGTGGGCCTGCCCGACCTAACCGCCGTTTCATTCGGCGGTAGGGGGACGCGCCGCGCGTCCCCCTACCGCCGAATGAAACGGCGGTTAGGCGCCCAAGCCCTATAAATCCCTGAATTCAGTTGAAAATCTCATTGTAAATCAGAAAAAAGAAAAACTAGGGTTTGAGTAAGGGAATGAGGGAGATTCAGCGGCGAAACCCTGCCGGTTCAGCTTGTCGGTTTCAAGTAAAATCCGAACTCGTAGTTATAGCTTCAATATGGAATTAGTTACTGATATTATATGTACTGATATTAGTTTAGTGATATTTGATGTAGTGATATTAGTGTCAGTGATATTAGATATACTGATATTAGTTTTAGTGATATTAGATATAGTGAATTAAATTTTTTGATATTAGATTTAATTACTTTAGTGGTATTAGAATAACTGATATTATAGTTGACTGATATTATAGTTGATATTAGAGTTAGTAATATTAGACATATTGAACCAATGTTTAATATGTGTTTCAATGGATATTAGGATGCTGAGGCGTGGTAAAACAAGTAAATATTGTCAGCCAAGGTAATGTCCAATACATCGTATAAATTTATGTCGTTAATTTGTGTTGTTGCTTAGGGTCAGTCTTATGTAATTTCTTTTGTAATAGTCGTCGCTTTGGAAGTGCATATGCGGTCTTGCCACTGCCTGCTGGTGTTCCCGTGCCTATGTGCTTTTGCGGTGATGATTGCAAGGTCGTCAAGTCCGATGAAGAGGAAACCTTTAGACAGAGGTACTGGATGTGCGCGAACTATGAATTTGAGCCTACACGTCGCCAAGTTATAATTGGCTTGTTGGTGAGAAATTGTTATTACTTAATTTGTTTGACATGATGATTGTTTAATTCGGTGCATGACAGTTTTGAAATGTGCATTATTTATTTGCAGACCCCTCCCCCGCTCTGTGATTTTGAGCAGTGGATCGACACTGAGATCAAACAGGAAGACAAGGAATGGCTGGAGGAGCAGAAACAGTGGGAGGCGGAGTGCAAGGAGCGTATGGAGAGGAGGCGTCATTGTAAGGCAGCAGAAAAGGAACGGACAACGGAATTTCAAAGGAGGCTCCAAGCTCAAGCTAGGGATGAGAGGGAGAAGAAGGTTGAGCGTGTCCGACGTGCGAAAGCTGCTTTGGAGGAGAATCCCGATGCTTTGAGGAAGGGAAAGTGGCCTCGGTGCACTCAGTGGTTTGCTAGTTATATGGTTGCCATGTCTTGCACCTTTCATTATGTTGGTATGTACTGGACTTAATATTGTGATGTGTTGTACTTCGGTTTTCATAGAACCTTTATTATAGACCTTACGTTGTGTTGTGATGTACTTCACTTATCATTCGGTTCTCGCATCTTTGACCACCTTGTTCAGTATTGTGTCAACAATATGTTTATGACCTCAAATGAGTATGGAAATGTCAAACACGAATTCAAGACAAACGAACTGTTGCAGGCACATAAATAAACACGCATAAATGGCATGTGAGAACCTTTACCGAACAAGGGTAACTAAGTCCTTTCATAACTAAACCTAACACGCCTTAGGGAATTGAAACATAACATGTCTTAGGGAATTGAAACCTAACATTGGTTACTCCTAATAGTGGCCCCACATATCGAACTGGGTGGCACCTTCTCCATAGTATTGTCCTGTTGATGGCGGCGGTGGCGGTGGTGGTGGCGGTGGAGTTCCCTTGTTCTTGTGACAAGGGCAGCTGCAATCTGGAATGGTGCACAGTGCTTCCTGTGAACCATCATCATGGTCCTCGTCGCCATCATCTTCATCGTCGCTGTTGTTACGGTGGCTCACTTCTGTTTCGAGATCGAATATACGATTCTGCAAGTAGCTGATGTACTCCTGATGCGGATGAATTGGAGCAGGGTCAACCCACCTAGCGAACCCACAGTTTTCTGGAGCGTTGGAACAATACAAGAAATAAGCCAAGTAAATGAGTGCGGGAAAGGAACATACACATATGTATGAAATAAATATTAATAGAGATTACCCATGCTCGTGGGCATTTGAAGAAACGACGACCTCCATTGTCCCCCTCGGTCTCCATCTGAACTAAACAGTCCTCACCATGGATGCATTTTGGCCAATCTTTGTTCCTGAAAGGATCTAAAATGTCAACTAGAGGGGGGGGGTGAATAGTTGAACCTGAAAATTTTCGCTCAAACAGCTGTCAGTTCACAGAAAGTCCGGAGGCTCCGAAGAAAAGTCCGGAGGTTCCGAACAAGTCCGGATACTCCGAAGATTTCTCCGGAGAGTCCGGAGAAAAATGCCGAAATGAATATGACAGATCAAACCTCACTGGAAATCAAATCGCCTAATTACCATGCACCCTTGGGAAGTATACAACTCAATTCAAGTGCCACTTCCAGCCAGAACCTTCACAGATGATAGATCGGGACCAAACCCTAGAATCCAACACAATAGCAACAAGTAGCATAAGAATACAAACAATCACAAGATGACACAGGGATTTGATTCCCGGAGTTCAGTCCCACACAAGGAACCTACGTCTCCGTTGAGGAGCCCACGAAGGGCGGGTTTATCCACCAAACCACTTTCCTCTTCTTCACTCAACCCAAAGGTCAAATGAAGAACTTACTCAGCTGTAGGGGTAGTACAAACTTCTCAAGACAATTACAGCGGATTGATTGCTCTTGAGTGACGCCTAGCCGTCTAGGAGCTTGAAGCTCCAAGAGTAAAGAACGCGAATCACCAGCTTGAAGGCGACCTAGGTGCTCAAATGATGGGGAATCAGCTCACAAGCACTTTCTCTTGAACTCCACTCAATCCCTCACTCAATCCCTCACCAAATCAACCTTGGGAAGCAAGAGGGAGTGAAAAGGGGGAAGGAAATCGCCTTTGGAAGCTTCAGTTCGAAAAGGAGTCAGAGAGAGCAGAAAGGAGGGGACCGGAGGGGTATAAATACCCGTTCAGCCGAAATAGCCGTTGTACCTGTTAAGTTCCGGAGTCTCCGAAGAGTTTTCCGGAGTCTCCGAACTTTCTGGAGAACACCTCCTCCAGACACCAAAGTCCGGACACTCCGAACAAATGTCTGGAACCTCCGAAACTTCACAGGTAAAGCACTCTAAATTAATTTCCCAGTGAAGTGCAAGTGCAAGGTGTCTCTCATGGTTAAGTTAGATGATATTTTGAGCACCTTGTCACCACCAAGCTAGTTTTTCGGCATCCCTCTTGATAGTACGGTTTTCCTAAACTCAATATTCAAGAGAATAAAAATTAATCTTCGTGTAAGCTTCAATCATGCTTTCATTTCTTTTTGAGTGCTATATTTCACCAAATGTTTCCTATTGATTTCACCTGTTACCTGTGCATAGCCTCATTGCAAACATTAGATACTAAAGCGTGTTGTCATTAATCAACCAAAACCTAAGAGGATCATAGATGCACTTTCAATCTCCCCCTTTTTGGTGATTGATGACAACACCCTTTACAAGACAATCATTAAACACAAGTGAATTTCAGTAAATGAACTCCCCCTTAATATGTGCATTGAGTTGAATTCAAGCATTGACCATGACAATGTCAATTTGCACAATAAGAGAGACAAGAGATCAACATATGTCTTCAACATAAATAAATACTCAAGAGTATATACCAGATACATTAGATCAATGCATATGACAGTTATGCACAACATTCTAAAGCAGAAATGAGAGAACAGCCAGAAAGTCCGGAGTGTCCGGAGAAAAGTCCGGAGTGTCCGAACTAGTCCGGATACTCCGAAGAAATCTCCGGATTCTCCGAAGAGCCTGCTGCCAGGCATCAAACAGCACATCAAGCATTCACAATTTTTCACAAATTATCACAGGATTAATTCTAAGAAAGCAGTAGCAGTTCAAGTTCACCACAAAGCATTCAAGCAAGAGTTCAGGCGCCAAGTACTACACACACACAAGTACTTAAGATATTACACAACTTTGTCCATTACATAAATAGATAGATATTTCACTCCCCCTTTGGCACCAAGCACCAAAAAGGGAATGAAATGGCAGGCAGCAGCAGCAGCTACTCATCATCATCTTCAGGCTCTTCCTCGCTCGTGTCCTCGTCCTCCTCATCATCATCATGCTCATGGTAGTTTGGGGGCTCCTCCTCTGAAGTTTCAGCATCATAATCAACAATCTTGGAGGGGCCAGCGGAGGTGCTTGGACCAGCAGAATAAGGATCAGCAAAGGAAGGAGCAGTGAAGAACTGATCTGTATAGGCGGGGCCCGAGGTGAAAGGAGGAGTGGATGGTGCAGCAGTTGCTCCAGGAGCATTGTCCTCAGCATCCCACTCCTCAAAAGAATCAACAATCTCAGGCATCTCGTGATAAGGATCTGTAGGCAGTCCCAAGTGACTTTTGATCTTAATTATGTCCCTACGGTTCTCATTTATTTCCTTGGCAGTTTGCTTGCACAGACAAAAGATGGACTTGAGGACTTTCTTTACCATTGAAACTTTCTTGGGCCTTGATGAACCAGGGGCAGCACGGGCAGGTGTAGGAGCATCAGATGGTGCAACATAGGAATCACGAGATGGGACGGGCTGAGGAGAAGGACCACCACGGGTGGGTGAGGGGGCATCACCTTGCCTAGGCCTTAGGTGTAAAGGCTCATGCATCACATCCTTAGGAAAGGTGATCTTGGTGACCTTCTCAATCATATACATGACATATGCAGCATATGGAAATCCAATTCTAGCATCATATGTAGCCCTCTTCAACTCATTCCACATGTAGTCAAATATGCAAAAGGGAACATCGAGCTCACCCATGTGATGAAGCAAATTTGGAGCATTGGCATGGAGCCTTGTGGAATCACCACTCTTAGGATCAATCGTCACCCTGAACATATTGTTGAGATGATGGAAATAGGGCAAAAGATTGTTGCTCTTCCCTTCATGGGCCAAGATAGGGTTGTAGAACATGTAGGGCACATCAATAGGCTTGAGTTTCTTCTCCTCATGAATACAAGGTCGCATGTTGTCCTTAGAGCCAAGACCCAACAGCCTAGAGAAATTCACATAATCGATGCTATAGTGAAGGCCCTCTGTAGTCCAATGAATAGAGTTGTCTTCAGGCTCATGATAGTAGCTAGCATGAAATTGAGCAATGATTTCCTCATTCCAATTGTATTTGAACCCCATCAGCTCATAAAGCCCAAATTCAATGCACTTAGCTACAACTTGATTAAAGTGTGGATCATTTGCTTGCTCATAGTATTGCCAATCTACCCACTGCATAGTATTGATTGGAGCCTTGTTCTTCCTTCTAATCACAGTCATATAAAAATCTCTATGAAACTCATTCCAAAACCTATTGTCCATGCTTTCAAGCTGCTGATATTCATAGGGATTTTTCTTTCTTTCTTGTTGCACTACAAGTTTCTGACCCTTATAATCCCTTGGCATAGTGACAGCAAAACCAGGTTTTGGTTGGGGAGTGCGCATTCTAGGAAAGTACTCAGCCTTCTCTTGGTCTGGTCCAAATTCAGCATTGATGTGTACAGGAGTGTTAGGACAGACCTGATTAGCACCTCCCCTTCTTCTGAAATTCTTTGGTGGAGGAGGAGTTGGAGCAGCCCTTGAGCGCATAACTGATGGTGCCATCAATGGAGGAGGGGCTGGATGAGGAGCATACTGAGGTGCACTTGAAGAACCCCCAGCTTCAGCAGCAGCAGCAGCACGAGTCCTTCGAGGACGAGGTGGAGGAATCACCTCCTGTTCTTCTTCCTCAATCTCTCCCTGGCGACTTGGATCATGTCTTGTTTTGATACGGCGATTGGCATCCGGACCAAGGGTCAGTCTCTTCCTCTCCGTAGCCTGATCACAGAGATAATCCCATATGGATAAGCAAATGATTGTGAAAGATTTTGACAGTGAATCAAGGGATTTGGACAGCAAGTTTCGGAGACTCCGGAAAAGAATCTGGAGAGTCCGGAACTCACTGTACAAACCCTAGGTTTTAGGGATCCGAAGATTGAGCCATGGAAATCCAACAAGATCATTAGGGAACTTAGTAGAGGTCCTAGAGAGTCTATTCCCCAAGGGAAATCCAAATCCATGGGCTACATTTGTAGATCGGGCAAAAACTTGCAAAAGTACCTTGGAGATGGATGAAGATCGAGTTCAAACTTGAATCCAAAGAACCTTCGGAGTTTCCACACCTTGGATTGGAGGATCCACTACTTCTCTTGCTTTTCCTTTGGTTGGATTGGAAAATCGCCGGTTTTGGGGAGAGGGGGCGAGAGCAGGAGCGGCGGCGGTGAAAGAGACAGGAAAGGGGAAAAGTGAACGGTTGACCGACGCCTCCAGGGTTAAATACCCGCCCAGTTCCGGAGTCTCCGGAAAAAGTTCCGGAGAGTCCGAAACCTCCGGAGGTTCCGAAGAAATCTCCGGAGAGTCCGCTCCCCCTGAGTCCTTGCTTCCTTTTAGATAGATTTGGACAGAAGATTGAGAGGAAATACTTGTTATATAGTCCTAAGGGCCTGAGAACCCTATTCACTTGGATTTAGCCAGCAAACAAGCAATGAGAACAATAAATCCAAGTGAATAGTTGAGTGAAGAACCAATTTTTGCAAAACCTAACCACACAATTCTAAAACAGGATTAACTTTTGAAAACCTATCTAATGCACTTTCAATTTTGTGTCCAAGGTTTCAAGCCAAGTTACGAGAATCCAAGATATTTAGCTCACTTCTCAAAGCACAAAACCTTTGCTCATCTAGAGGTTTAGTGAAGATATCGGCAAGTTGCCTCTCGGTGCTTACATGTTGTAAGGCAATATCTCCTCTAATCTCATGATCCCGTAAGAAATGATGTCTTATATCTATGTGCTTTGTTCGGGAGTGTTGCACCGGGTTGTTAGCTAGCTTGATTGCACTCTCATTGTCACACAAGAGCGGAATCTTACTAAACTCACAACCAAAGTCACTCAAGGTTTGCCTCATCCACAAAAGTTGAGCACAACACGCTCCCGCCGCGACGTATTCAGCCTCGGCGGTGGATAGGGCAACGGAATTTTGTTTCTTAGAACTCCAAGATACTAGGGATCGGCCAAGAAATTGACACGTTCCCGTTGTACTCTTTCGATCCACTTTGCAACCAGCATAATCGAAATCCGAATAGCCAAGCAAATCGAAAGTGGAGCCTTTGGGATACCACAAGCCAAGGTTAGGAGTGTATACCAAATATCTTAAGATTCTCTTAACAGCCACAAGATGGCATTCCTTAGGATTGGCTTGAAATCTAGCACACATGCACACACTAAGCATGATATCGGGCCTAGATGCACAAAGGTAAAGAAGAGATCCAATCATGGAGCGATATACCTTTTGGTCCACGGCCTTACCTTCATCGTTGAGGTCAAGATGTCCATTAGTTGGCATTGGAGTCTTGATGGGCTTGGCATTCTCCATGTCAAACTTCTTGAGCATATCTTTGGTGTACTTGGTTTGACTTATGAAGGTGCCATCTTTGAGTTGCTTGATTTGAAATCCAAGGAAAAACTTCAACTCACCCATCATGGACATCTCAAATCTCTTTGTCATTATCCTACTAAATTTCTCGCACCAAGCTTTGTTAGTAGAACCAAATATAATGTCATCGACATATATTTGGCATACAAATATATCTTTATCAACTTTGCGAGTGAATAAAGTAGGGTCGGCTTTGCCTATTTCAAAGTTCTTCTTAATGAGAAAATCCTTAAGGCATTCATACCATGCTCTAGGGGCTTGCTTGAGCCCATAGAGCGCCTTATGGAGCTTGAAGACATGGTTAGGAAACTTTGGGTCTTAAAAGCCGGGTGGTTGCTCAACATATACCAATTCGGAGATTGGTCCATTTAGAAACGCACTCTTCACGTCCATTTGATATAGCTTGAAGTCATGGTGAGTAGCATAGGCAAGTAATATACGAATTGACTCAAGCCTAGCTACGGAAGCATAAGTCTTACCAAAGTCCAAACCTTCTATTTGTGTGAAGCCTTGAGCCACCAATCGAGCTTTGTTCCTTGTTACCACACCATGTTCATCTTGTTTGTTGCGGAAGACCCATTTGGTGCCAATGACATTATGCTTTGGTCTTTCCACCAAGGACCAGACTTCATTCCTAGTGAAGTTGTTCAACTCCTCTTGCATGGCCACCACCCAATCCGGATCATCCAAGGCTTCTTCTACCTTTAGGGGTTCCAAAGAGGAAACAAACGAGTAATGTTCACAAAAATTTGCCAATCTAGATCGAGTAGTTACCCCTCTTTGAATACTCCCAAGTATATTGTCAACGGGATGGTCGCGTTGAACACTTTGATGCACTCTTGGATGTGGGACTTGAGTGTGGTGCTGAATATCTCCATCTTCATTTTCTTCCATTTCAGCTTCAGAGTCTTGAATCAGGTCAGGAGCATTTCCTTCAGAATTTCCGGAGGTTCCGAAAAATTGTCCGGAGTCTCCGGAACCTGCGGAGCCTCCGAAGATTTGTCCGGAGTCTCCGGAGATGTCAGCATTTCTGCCTGCAGCAGTTTCATTTGACCCTGCTACTTGTTCTTCTTCATCTTCGTTCTCCTGAGGTCTGATCTCGCCAATTGCCATCCTCTGAATTGCCCTATGAGACGGTTCCTCTTGACCTAAAACATGTGGATCAACTTGCTTTACTTGAGAGCCATTAGTCTCATCAAACTTCACGTCACTCGCAATTTCAACACAGCCGGTGGCTTTGTTGAAAACACGATAGGCATGAGAGTTTGAGGCATAACCAAGAAGAAAACCTTCATTTGATTTAGGGGCAAACTTAGAACTTCTAGATTTCTTATCAAGAATAAAGCATTTGCATCCAAAATCCTTAAAGTAAGACACATTTGGCTTGTTACCGGTGAGAAGCTCATATGAGGTCTTTTGAAGAATCTTGTGGAGGTAGAGTCGGTTGATGGCATGACAAGCGGTGTTAATAGCTTCGGCCCAAAATTGGTCCGAAACCTTGTACTCATCTAGCATTGTCCTTGCCATCTCAATGAGTGTACGATTCTTCCTTTCAACAATTCCGT
This sequence comes from Alloteropsis semialata, assembly GCA_004135705.1. Taxonomy (NCBI): domain Eukaryota; kingdom Viridiplantae; phylum Streptophyta; class Magnoliopsida; order Poales; family Poaceae; genus Alloteropsis; species Alloteropsis semialata. The sequence goes on along the minus strand of CM014276.1, from coordinate 64,754,051 downwards.
TTTGTTGAGGTGTGTATGGGACCGAGAACTCATGACCAATGCCTTTCAATGTTGGAGTTCTTGAACTCGGTTCCATTGTCACTTCTCACCCTCTTGATGGTCTTCTCAAACTCATTTTGGGCTTTCTTTGCAAATTTCTTGAACACTTCTTGTACCTCACTTTTGTCATGCAAAAAGAACACCCAAGTGAAACGAGAATAATCATCAACAATTACAAAACCATATTTGTTACCGCCAATACTTATGTAGGCCACAGGTCCAAAAAGATCCATGTGTAGTAGTTCAAGTGGCCTTGTAGTCTTCATGATGCTTGTTGACGGATGTGGATTTCCAACTTGTTTCCCGGCTTGACATGCACTGCAAAGTCTATTTTTCTCAAAAGTCACATTGGTTAGTCCAAGAATATGATCACCTTTGAGAAGCTTGTTCAAGTTTCTCATTCCCACATGAGCTAGTCGGCGATGCCATAACCAGCCCATGCTAGACTTTGCCATCAAGCAAGCGTCAAGTTGAGTTTTCTCCGAAGTGAAATCCTGAAAGTGCATCTAGGCCCCCATGTGGGTTTTGGTGAATTTGATGACAAATCGATTAAAGGTCTAACTTGTTTGCTTGAGATGATGAGCAGGGAATTATTCTTATGATTCATTGTGTAAATGTGCTCATCAAAACATATGGTTATTCATTGATGCAAGCAAGCAAATTTGTGAAGAAATAATACTCATTGCAAAGGTTGAAGTGAAGCGAACCCGGCTCAGCCGACCCTAACCTGGCTCACCCAGGTTGGGCTCACTGTCTCTAGATAAATATTATCCGGCTCAGCCAGGTGGCACCCAGGTCAGCCAGGCGGAATTAAATTCAGAACAAAAAGGCTAACCCGGCTCAGCCAGGTCCAACCCAGGTGACCCAGGTGTCAAGTCAAAACAAGCAATGATGAAGCAATGACTTGGGGATATGCTATTAAGTCTCCAAGAATATGAAGAAGACTTATTTGACAAAGGAAAAGGACATTGCAAGGCTTCATGTATCTACACCAAAGGGACATAT
>CM014276.1:64685278-64750593 GCA_004135705.1 Alloteropsis semialata | reverse complement strand
GGTGAACAAGCTTGAGAAGGGATCAACGGACACTAGCTCAATCCCTCAGCTTAACAAGCAAGTCAACAAGAACAGGACTCAAGAAAATAAGAAAAAGGAGCTTGATCACATACAATGCTTCAATTGTTTAAACATGGGGCATTACGCATCCATGTGCTCCCTCAGGCACAAAAGCAAGGCAAAGAAGCAAAGAAAGTCCAAGAAAAGGCTATGCTACAAATGCAAGGAAGTTGGACACTTAATTGATGCCTGTCCATTGAAGTTGGAGTCACTGCCCGTGCAAAACCGGTCTGACCGGTTTATGGAACTGGTCCGACCGGTTCTGGCTAAGGCACCAGTCCAACCTCCTATGAAGAGTGATCAAGCTACATCCTCAAGCAGAAAGGCTAGCAAGGGACAAGTGATCAAAAAGAAGAGCAAATCACCAACTAAGATCAAACACCGGATTTGCTACACTTGTCGCTCAAAGGGACATTTGGGTAAGGATTGTCCTAATGGTAACATTTCCAAATCTGATCTTGTCCATTATAATTTTGATAGGCTTGGGAATGACAAAGTTGGTACTTATGCTACTAGAGTGATTAGTTCACCTCAAGCTAGCCTAAGAGCCATTTGGGTTCCCAAGCATCTTGTGACTAACCCTAAGGGACCCAACATGGCTTGGGTACCTAAAAGTTCTTGCTAGACTTGCAGGGGTAAGGAGATGCATTGGAACCTTGGCATAGAATGAAGATAAGTCAACTCAAATAAATTTGCCAAGTGTAACAAAAGAATTCAAGTTTGTTGTTTTGTAGTTCAAGCACAACAACAACTACTTTTATTCCAATGACATCTCGGTAACATGCACTAACTGATTATCTTACTCATTCAGTCTTTTGTGAATACAAGTGTTTTAACTTGTGGTTGAGCACTCGGTAATGAGTAAGACATTCATATTGTTACTTATTCCCCTTATGTCATGTGATGCTTTTAATGGCTCTCTAGTAGAGCATATTATTTTGAAGTGCAGGACAATTTGGAATCAATAAAGAAAGAATTTCTCGGAGCAAGTAAAAGAGAAGCTGACTAGGATAACCGGTCTGACCGGTTTCACGAACCGGTCTGACCGGTTCTGGCCCAGTTAGCAGAAATCAAGTTCCGGCAGCCTCCGTCGCGTGCCAGAAGTTCCGACCCAAAAGTCCGGTAGCCTCTGTTTTGTACCAGAAGTTCCGGTGCAATAAATACCAGAAGTTCCGGCAGAGGTTTGATTGTCAAGTTTCATCTAATTTGGAATTCTACAAGAAATTCATTTAGCACTTCCATGGCATACAATTTATGCACTATCTTTGTGGTAGTAAGTATTCTTGGCACCTTGTCAATAAATGCAATTTATTTATGTGCCGGGACCAAATTGTGAGATAAACTCCTCAAATTCATTAAATTGATCAAGTGCATGTGACATGATATTCAAATACATGATGCACCTATTAAGGGGAGGATTATCCTACAATTTGTGTCCTAGAGACTAACATTTTCTTTTAGTGATCTTGTAGTCTCATGAGTGAGAGTTTGTCTCTCTTTGAAGCAAGCTATGTCTTTTGTTCAAAATTGGTAAAAGTGTATCTATCTCTTTTTGAACAATGATTTATCTTGATAAATAGCTGCTTGCCATAATATAGATTAAATTCCTTTGCTTGGCTTTGTGACAAGTTTGATGCATGTGAGCTTGCCTTCCACCCATATACACATGTGCATCAAGAAAGAGGAATCTAACCTATATTGTGGGGTTTTATCTTTTAGTGATCCATTATGTCTTTCCAATCCAAAGGTCACTAAATGATGAAACTAGGTCTTGTGCCACTTAATGCATTTCTTTTCATGATGTATATAAGGAAAAATCACAAGTGAAAAGATGCATTTGGATTATATGGATAAAGCACAAGATTTGAGAAATCAATCTTCACCAATGTGAAGAAGAATTAGCTAGAGGCCGAGGTATGTTTTTTCAAATTCATATATTCATTTCAATTCATCTAGTTTGTTTAGCATGAAAAGTTTTATGTGACTACGATTGAGATCCTTGGCATAATTTCAATTTGTTTATTACCTTCTATATGCCTTGACCAAGATTGTGAATAAACTCCTCAATATTCATAATTGAATAAAGTGCAACTCAAAAGAAATTCAAAATTCTTATGCACTATCTAAGGGGGAGCTTATTCCAATACTTGTGTCACTTGTGGGACTAACAATTTCTTCTAGTGAATTTGTAGTCACATGTGCTAGTGTATCTTGTGCTAACTCAATACTTGAATAAGAAAAATAATTATGAGAGCTAGCACCATGCTAAATTGAAATATGCACAAATTGAATGGGCTTAAGGCAAAGGTATGTTTTCATGAACCTTCTTTTCTTATCTTTTGCATCTAGGCCTCATATCCATACTAGTGTGTGCATTCTTGCATGCAATTTTATCAAGTCTTTCTCTTGTGACCTATTAGGTGTTTAGTAAATTCCTCTTTTAAAATTGACTTGGTGTCAAATGTTCCATAAAAACGGTTAGAGGAATATGCTAAACATCCTAATACGGTTCTTGACTTGATGTATTGCATGCTTTGGTGACATAGGATAGTTCTTTGAAAAATTCAACTAGCATGTTAGGACTTGTGTGTTTTTGAAAAATATTTGGTTCTTGGTCTTTATGACCCAATGGATCTGTTTGTGACTATAGTTAACCTTGCTTGATTGATGGCTAGTCACAAATGGTGAAATTTCTCTCAAGTCCATAAAATTATCTATCTTTCCCGACTTTCTTGGAAGTATCAAGGAGTTTGATTAAAATTGGAAATTTCTATCTTTTGATCAATATCCTATGCCAATATCCCTTCAGCAAAAGGCTATATCTTGTTGGATTAATCCTTGGTGATGAAGGTGCTACTTATGGACATTGGCTGGTTTCCTGGGGAAACCGGTCTGACCGGTTCCTGGAACCGGTCTGACCGGTTTGCCCCGGGTTCACCCAACTATTTACCCCTTCACCCCAAAAGTTACCCTATCCACTCACATTCACTTCTCTCACCCATACCAGACCCGAGCCCTCTCTCTCCCGTGCGCCCTCATGCCCGAACTCCTCTCCCCATCAAGTTCTTGAAGTTTTCCCCAAGGAAGTGCTCGGCCCCTGAAGTTTCTGAAGTTTGAAGTGATTCTCGTCGGTCTGACCGGATCCAACACCGGTCTTTGGATTCAAATCTTCAGTTTCCTCCCTCTCAAGGTATTCATATGTTCCCCATGCCCGATCTATGTGCTCAGTGAATATCTTTAGGATTCCTTCAAGCAATCATCTACTAGTATGCCCAGAAAGACATCCCTAAAGTTTGATTCAGTTTGGTGGGCTACATTTGTTGGAATCTCGATTTAGGGTTTGACTGCAAGAACCGGTCTGACCGGTTCCTGGAACCGGTCTGACCGGTTTCTGGCTGTTTAACCCTAAATGCTCATATCTGTGCACTAGTGACCCTTTATATTTACCTAGAGCTGCTCAAATGCCGTTATATATCCATATCCTGTGATTTACTGCTCAAGATCTAGCCCAAATCCAATGCTCAAGGCCTGTTCTGCGTAGAACCGGTCTGACCGGTTCCTGTAACCGGTCTGATCGGTTGTGCCCAGAACAGCTACATCCATCCTGTCCTGTCCTTAAAATTCAAATCCAATCGCTCTTTTTGGTCTTCCATATATTCCTGTGATCTGATCTTAGTGTTTCCGTACTCTATATATCCAGGAATCAGTGCTTATGGCTCCACAAAAAATGGTGGCAAAAAGAAGAAAGCAAGGGCAAAGTGGTGATGAGGACATCGCCGGGGGATCCAGCCAGGTTCCCGTGGTTTCTAGGCCTGGTCTAAGGCCTAGAGGACAGAAAAGGGCTGCATCAAGAGAGATAGATGACAGTGATGAGACAGAATCAAGTGCCAGCAGTGATGATGTTGACATTGAGGATGAAGGCTTTGTTGTGCAGCCAAATCGTGGCAAAGGGCCAGCAAGAGAGGGCAGCAGTGATGATGATGATGAGGAGGAAGAGGTTCAGGTCCCTAGAGGCAGAAGGCCTCCAGTTGGTCAGGGTGGTAGCTCCTCTGCTGCCATGCCTATTGTGATGGCTCCCACAGGTCCAGCTGATCGCATTGTTGTTGATTATTATGGGACTGGGACCACAGAAGGGATAAGGAGGATGAGAAAGGAAAATCCTCTCATTGTGCCTAGGTCTGCTACAGATTTCAGATTCCATACTTCTTTTCAGCAGGACTACTACCAGACCGTCATTATGAGAAGAGCTAAGGTGGTGGCAGAGGCACAGTGGATAGATTGGGCTGCATTGGAAAGGAAAAATAATCCATTGCTGAATCAAATCATCAAGGAGTGTGAGGACAGAAAGATTAAGAGTATCATGGGGTACTCACATGATTGGAACACCGAGATAATAGCCCAATTCTATGCCACATTATATTTTGGGACTATTCAGGGAGACAGAGTGATGCATTGGAGGACTGAGGGAGTTGCTTATAGCATCACATACACTCAGTTTGCAGAGTGCCTTGGGTTCAGGAGGAAGGATGCCAAGCGTGGCAAGATCCACTTTGAGATCATAATGGCACCTGAAGCAACAAAGTTCATGTATACCAGGGGAGAGCGGTACAACTATGGCAAGATAAAGGGCTTGTATACCTACTACTCCATCCTAAACAGAATGTTTAGGAAGACTATCTGCCCTAGAGAAGGAAATCCCACAGATATATCCCTATATGGTAGAAATCTCCTTGCTAGAATGAAGCCAAATGGACAGAACTTTTGTGTTGCCGATTTCATTTGGGAAGAGATACGGGCGGTGTCTGAGAGCACTCAGAAGTGCTGTGGATATGCACCCTATATCATGAGAATGATTGAAAGGGTAGCAGGGAGGACTTGGGGTATGGATGGTGTGCACTTGCCTCTCACAGTTAAAGTGCCCAAGCATCCCATCCCTATATCAGATGAAGAAGAAGAGGAAGAAGAAGAAATTCAGGTGGAAGAAGGAGAAGAGGGGCAGCAGGAGCAGCATTTTCAGCACAGGGCTGCTGGCCTGGGGCCAACCGGTCTGACCGGTTCCCCAGACCGGTTTGGGCCTGGGCAGCAGCAGCCGGCGAGTTCGTCTCGGTCCAGTGGGAAGCCATCATCTCCAATGAAGAAATTGCTTAGCTTTCTCACTGGAATTTGCAAGAGTCACAGGGATATCAAGGTTGAGCAGCAAAGTGCAAGAAGAGCAAGCAAGAAAGATAGAGATTCAATCAAATTGATGCACAATGCCATGCACTTGGAGCCGGCAAGATCTCCACCCTCTCCAGAGCCTGTTGAGGAAGAAATTCCATCTGTAGAAGAGATGGTGAGACAGTACAGCTCAGGGGCCGGCTATGAAGATTTCTCACATATCTTGGATCCCGCCTTTGGAGCTTCTTCGTCTTCAGTTCCACCACCTCCACCACCTCAGCAGTATGGTGCTCCAACCCAAGGGGATTTTGGCATTCCCTATGTTGCACCAGCAGATCCTCCAGCTCAGCCGGAGCCATTTGAGAGATTCATCACCGGTATCTTCGCCGATCCCACTCTTCCCTCCGGATGGGCTCCTTGGCCTGGACAGTAGTTTACAGCAGAAGTACAAAGACTCTTCTCCATGCTTTTTGGATAATCGATGACAAAGGGGGAGAAGAAGACGGATTAAAGCTTGCTGTCCAGATGGAACCGGTCTGACCGGTTCCCAGAACCGGTCTGACCGGTTTCTGTTGCTTTTATCCATGTTGGAGAGATAGACTTGTAATAAATGTCGAACTTTATCTATTTGTGGACTTGAGAACTTGTAATGTGTGCTACAATGTGTGATGTACCCTTTAATGCTTATTAAGTAACTTTGTGTTAGTTTGATATGCATGTTTTGACATGGTGACTGTTTTTGTATATGTACTGACTGGGGGAACCGGTCTGACCGGTCTGACCCCAGCCAGCACATATACCCTTTGTTTATTTGTGTGAAAATCCTGCCATACGCATCACGTTGTTTTTGTTATATGTTACACACACTTGTTGCACCCCACGGATTCTGAGATATAGGGGGAGCTCTCATGATTTCATCTTTTTATATGTGCTTTTGGCATGTGAGGCCAAAATTTGGAAATTTCAATTCCAAGCACATATTTAGGGGGAGCTCATCATATATCTGAGAATTCAAAATGTTTTAATTGCTATATTTGTAAGCTTTAATCGGGTTGTCATCAATCACCAAAAAGGGGGAGATTGAAAGTGCATCTAGGCCCCCATGTGGGTTTTGGTGAATTTGATGACAAATCGATTAAGGGTCTAACTTGTTTGCTTGAGATGATGAGCAGGGAATTATTCTTATGATTCATTGTGTAAATGTGCTCATCAAAACATATGGTTATTCATTGATGCAAGCAAGCAAATGTGTGAAGAAATAATACTCATTGCAAAGGTTGAAGTGAAGCGAACCCGGCTCAGCCGACCCTAACCTGGCTCACCCAGGTTGGGCTCACTGTCTCTAGATAAATATTATCCGGCTCAGCCAGGTGGCACCCAGGTCAGCCAGGCGGAATTAAATTCAGAACAAAAAGGCTAACCCGGCTCAGCCAGGTCAAACCCAGGTGACCCAGGTGTCAAGTCAAAACAAGCAATGATGAAGCAATGACTTGGGGATATGCTATGTGGGTCTCCAAGAATATAAGAAGACTTATTTGACAAAGGAAAATGACATTGCAAGGCTTCATGTATCTACACCAAAGGGACATATACTTATGTGACATATATTGGTCTCATTGTTGGAAGCTTGCAATGGTTTGGATATTCTTTGTCAATCAAGAACAAGCATTTGAAGAATCTTTCAAGTGGAGTTCATTTTATGGCATAGCAAAGCCAACTTGATGATGCAAGGTTAAGTGGTGAAGAAACAAATCGAGATGACTAGAGCGAGGGACTAAGCAAGCTTTGGCTAAGTGACGACTTATGACCATGTGCGAATGCTAAGGTGAAGTATCTAGTATCCGGGGGGTTTCGAAGTATCATATCCAAGTGTTGTCAAGAGAAGCAATGCAATGCATATATGTTATGGTTGATGAAGAAAGTGGCTTATGGATTAAAGTGAACTCAAACATAAGTTGTGGAAAATCCTAAGTCACTAGCTCAAGGTTGATCTGCTCAAGATGATGAACAATGTTGAAAGCCCTCAAGTGAAGAATATTCAAGTATTGGCATGATTATCAAAATGGAAGCTCAAGTGGTTGAAATATGTTTATTTATATGTCTTGAGTTTAAGTATGCCGTACTATCAAGAGGGATGCAACATTGGTTGATAGACATTCACTGAAAGTGCTCAAAGTCAAACCCATGAGAGTCTAACCATTAGAATTCTAACTTAGTGGGGTTTTCAGGCAAGAACCGGTCTGACCGGTTCTGGGGACCGGTCTGACCGGTTCATGGCCTCTGAGCGTCTAACGGCTAGTTCAGTTTGAAAACCGGTCTGACCGGTTTGGAAAACCGGTCTGACTGATTTTGTCTGACAGAATAACGGCTAGTTTTGAAAGGGTTGGGTATTTATACCCAAGAGCTCCTCTTTGAGGGGCTGCTGGTTCTGTGCGTCCCTTATACCTTCTTGAGGCCAGCTGAGCTCTCCCCAACCTCTCTTTGTGAGATAGAGCAATCTTTGTGAGATTTTTGAGTTGGGTTGAGAGAGAATATTGTGTGTGAGCTAATTGTGAGCAATCTGATCTTGAGCACTTTTGGTGGCGTCCAGCAACTTGTGAAGCATTTGTTACTCTTGGAGCTTTGCTCCTAGACGGCTAGGCGTCGCCGTTGAGCACACATTCCTTGTGTGGTTGTGCCACGGAAGTTTGTATCACCCATCCTCCTTGTGAGGAAATCAGTAAGTAAACTCAATCCCCTTGGTGGTCGATTGGGTGAGGAAAGGGTTAGGTGTGACAACCCGGCTCTTCGTGAGCACCTCAACGGAGACTAGGATTCACCTAGCCTTGGTGGCTGCTTAGTGCATGTGGTGAATCTGAACTTCGGTAAACAAATCCTTGTGTTTGTCTCCATTTACTTACATTTGTCAATTCTAGCATTTACTCGTAATTCCGCATATCTCTACTTTGGTATACTTGTGCTGTGTGCAGGAGCTTCATAAATATACTTGGAAACACCTGGTGAAGCTTGTTGTCCAAAGTGGTTTGTGCTAGAATTGTTAGGGGGTTGTTCTTCTTTATTGTTCCCTGTCTGTCAGAGGAAACCGGTCTGACCGGTTTCAGGAACCGGTCTGACCGGTTCCAGTGCTGACAGCTGGGTTTCAGTTTTGTAATTTGCAGAAATTCGAAGAAACGCCTATTCACCCCCCCTCTAGGCGACATCAAGGTCCTTTCAAATCCACATGGTAAAGCTTTCCTTTGAGTACACCCTTGAAAGCAATGGAGCTGTCACTTCTTCTTGAGACGGTCACACCCTCATTAGTGAACAAACAATTGTAACCCATCTCACAAAGTTGAGATACGGATAGTAAATTGTAATCCAAGGATTCAACAAGAAAGACATTTGAAATTGAATGATCGGTAGAGATAGCAATTTTACCTAATCCCATTACCTTTCCTTGACTTCCATCACCAAGTACAATATTGTTACTTGCATTTTCATTTGCCTCAAAGGAAGTGAACATCTTCTTCTCTCCGGTCATATGATTGGTGCACCCACTATCAAGCACCCATTTTGATCCGCCTGAGGAGTAGGCCTACAAAACAATTTAAGCTCTATTTTTAGGTACCCAATGTTGCTTGGGTCCTAGAGTGTTAGTCACAAGAACTTTGGGCACCCACACATTTCTTTTAATCAATGTGTCCCTAGTGCGATACCCAACATACTTGGCAACCACCTTACCATTGTGGTCCCAAGTCAATACATAATCGGCATAATAAGAACCTTGAGCAGCTGTCTTCTTTGTCTTTGTTGGAGGAGCTGCTCTTACCTCTTGTGGTCTAATTGGTTGAGTGACCACTACCTTAGTTGGCTTTGCTTGTGGTCTCTTCCTTTGATGTGTCATACCATCCAATAGACCACCATTCTTACCTATGCCGGACTTGTTTTGGTTCTTGATGAAAGGAATGGGTTCAACATTTCCTTGCTCACTCTTACCAATGCCCTTTCCTTTCACAAAGCCAAATTTCTGCATGTATTGAGTACCAAACCCCTTGGTATGGTTCTCAAACTTACCAATGTTGTCCTCCTTTGGAGAATAATCTTGTTGAACAAAAGATGTAAGCCTTGCAATTTCTTTCTTCATAGCATGCATCTCGGCAAGGTTAGTAGCATAGGCTTTAACATCAATATTGAAGCATTTATCACAACCATTACTAGTGGAGGGAATAGATGGTTGGGTTGCATCATTAGAGTTAGACGAGGTGCTTTCCCAAAGAGTATTAAATTGAACTTCAAGAGCCGTGTGTTTGGCATTTAAACATGAGAAGTTTTCTTGAAGTTTCTCATTCATACTCTTTAGGCTATTTGATTCATCATTGGCTAAGTCTAGTTTCTTGCGCAACTCATCAACCTTTTCTTTCTCTTTAGCATAAGACTTTTCAAGAGCAAGAAGGTTATCAATTTTGACTTTGAGCAAGTCCTCTTGCCTCTTGAAACTCTTCCTTTGTTCGGCAAGAGATTCCTCAAGAGAGACGGTTTTCTCTCGCTCAAGTCTAATCAATTCTTCTTGCTCCTCAAGAGCATCATCCCGGTTATCTATTTCCTCCAAAAGTTTTATTATTTTAGATGTGGCCTTTTTATCAAAGTTCATTGTGCTATCATCATCTTCACTATCATGATCACTATCACTAGAAAGAGAATCGGATATCACCTTGGGTCCTTTAGCCATGAGGCAAGTTGGTGGAGCATCATCTTCATCATCGGTGATGTAGCCAAATAGTGTTGATGAAGTTGAGGATGCTTGTATGGCAATGGTTGCAACTTCCTCATCATCGGAGTCGGAGCTCTCTTCATTAGAATCCCACTCAATGCCAAGGTGAGCTTCTCCGGTGTGCTTCTTCTTGTAGTGACTCTTGTTCTTGTGTTCCTTGTTGTCTTCCTTGTGATCTTCCTTCTCACGTGGACAATCAACAATGAAATGACCTTCTTTGCCACACCTAAAGCAAGCTCTCTTTGAGTTTCTCTTGGTTGTGCTCTTCTTGTACTTCCCTTTGACATATCCTTCTTTCTTCATGGCTTTTCTCAATCTTCTTATGAACAAGGCTGCCTTTTCGGAGTCATCCGAATCTTCATCATCATTATTTGAAGTCTTTTGGACTTCCTTTTCTTTGCCTTTGTTGCTTGCCTTGAGAGCAACCCCACTTCCCTTCTCAAGTTGCTCATGGAGTTTGGAGAGTTCATGAGAAAGCTTTGCCTCCTTGACGGTCATGAGATGTTCTTCCATTCTCCCAATCACATTTGCGGGAGAGAACTTCTTGAATCCTCTCTTCTCTCTAATCAAGATGGGTAGGTTCACATCTCTAGCCATGTAAGCCGTAAGAATCTTGTCAACAATCTCTCTATCATCCCATTTGGTGCTTCCAAGAGATCTTATCTTGTTGATATCTTGTTCAACCTATCATACATCTCTTGTGGGCCTTCATCATCCTTGATAGTGAACCGATTGAGTTCGGCTTCCAACACTCTTATTCTACTTTCCCTTACTTTCCTTGTCCCTTGATGGTTGACTTGAAGTGTGTCCCAAACATCTTTGGCGGTGCGCAAACACTCAACCTTGTTGTATTTTTCGGGGTTCAAGGCACTAAAGAGTAAGGTCATGGCTTGTGCATTGCGTTGGATTTCAAACTCTTGATCTTGACTCAACGGTCCTCTTCCTTTGGGCATTGTGACACCTACACACACAATCTTCCAAAGGGCCGGATTGACCCCTATCAAATACGCCTCCATCAAGCGAGACCATTGGTTATAACCATTCCCGTCAAAGCGAGGTGGTTTACCAAGGTTCGCCGATTGAGACGGAATAGAGTTGCTCAAACGAGAATAATCGAAATGAACTTGGTTAGTATGATCATTTCTTACAGACTTGAAGGACTTGTCATCATCGTCGGAGTCCTCATCTTCGGATGATTCTTCATGATCATCACCTGTTCGTCTTTGAGAGTGTATGTCTTTGGTAGAGGGTCCGCTAGTCTCCCTTCTAGCTTGAGGGTCACCATCACCACCTGTGGGAAGGATCGGTTGTTCCTCCGGAGTTGACATCTTTAATCTCCGAGCGGTTAAGCTCTAAAAGGAGAGCCTTGCTCTGATACCAATTGAAAGGATCTAAAATGTCAACTAGAGGGGGGTGAATAGTTGAACCTGAAAATTTTCGCTCAAACAGCTGTCAGTTCACAGAAAGTCCGGAGGCTCCGAAGAAAAGTCCGGAGGTTCCGAACAAGTCCGGATACTCCGAAGATTTCTCCGGAGAGTCCGGAGAAAAATGCCAAAATGAATATGACAGATCAAACCTCACTGGAAATCAAATCGCCTAATTACCATGCACCCTTGGGAAGTATACAACTCAATTCAAGTGCCACTTCCAGCCAGAACCTTCACAGATGATAGATCGGGACCAAACCCTAGAATCCAACACAATAGCAACAAGTAGCACAAGAATACAAACAATCACAAGGTGACACAGGGATTTGATTCCCGGAGTTCAGTCCCACACAAGGAACCTACGTCTCCGTTGAGGAGCCCACGAAGGGCGGGTTTATCCACCAAACCACTTTCCTCTTCTTCACTCAACCCAAAGGTCAAATGAAGAACTTACTCAGCTGTAGGGGTAATACAAACTTCTCAAAACAATCACAGCGGATTAATTGCTCTTGAGTGACGCCTAGCCGTCTAGGAGCTTGAAGCTCCAAGAGTAAAGAACGCGAATCACCGGCTTGAAGGCGACCTAGGTGCTCAAATGATGGGGAATCAGCTCACAAGCACTTTCTCTTGAACTCCACTCAATCCCTCACCAAATCAACCTTGGGAAGCAAGAGGGAGTGAAAAGGGGAAAATCGCCTTTGGAAGCTTCAGTTCGAAAAGGAGTCAGAGAGAGCAGAAAGGAGGGGACCGGAGGGGTATAAATACCCGTTCAGCCGAAATAGCCGTTGTACCTGTTAAGTTCCGGAGTCTCCGAAGAGTTTTCCGGAGTCTCCGAACTTTCTGGAGAACACCTCCTCCAGACACCAAAGTCCGGACACTCCGAACAAATGTCTGGAACCTCCGAAACTTCACAGGTAAAGCACTCTAAATTAATTTCCCAGTGAAGTGCAAGTGCAAGGTGTCTCTCATGGATAAGTTAGATGATATTTTGAGCACCTTGTCACCACCAAGCTAGTTTTTCGGCATCCCTCTTGATAGTACGGTTTTCCTAAACTCAATATTCAAGAGAATAAAAATTAATCTTCGTGTAAGCTTCAATCATGCTTTCATTTCCCTTTTTGAGTGCCATATTTCACCAAATGTTTCCTATTGATTTCACCTGTTACCTGTGCATAGCCTCATTGCAAACATTAGATACTAAAGCGTGTTATCATTAATCAACCAAAACCTAAGAGGATCATAGATGCACTTTCAGTTCCGGGTATCATATCCTCTAAGAGGGGATTCTTTGCTGAAATCACTTTTGCTCTCAACTGGAAACTCATACACTGGTTCCCCAAAGAATCGAGGACCAACAGACCCCTCCCACACAATGGGAGGTCCCTTCCTTCCCCCCTTTCCTCTCCCAGCACCGAAACCCTTCCCACTAGATGACCCTCCAGACATTTGTACTACACAAGAACCCTTCCCCCGTTCTAAAGTAAGCAGCAATTCACACAACTATGCGTATATATAGGCGGAAGGGGACTAATACCAGGGAACTCCAAGAAACACACCCCTTGGATTCAATGGCCCACATCGTCTCAGTTTTGAGTGACTGCAGAAACACAACATACGGATTGAATGGCCCACACCTTTACATTTTTGAGTGACTGTAAGAAACACAGCACACAGATTGAATGACCCACATCACTGCATTGAATTGCTCTGCCTTCCATTGAATCTTCACAAAACAATCACCAAAAATTTCGGCAGAACTTCCCCTCTTTTTGAAGCATTCACAAACAAGTAAATATTGTCATACAAGGTAATGTGTCAGCTTAGGGTCCATCTTATGTACTTTCTTCGAATGCACAGAAAAGACAACACATCACTGCATTGAATTGCCTTTGGCTTTCATTGAAAATAAATTGCATTACATTTTGCATTGGCACGTGACGCGACACAATTATCATGACTCTTCCTAAACCTAACATGCCTTAGGGAATTCAGATAGCCTAGCAGATAACTTCAGGGACCTCATGAATCCCTCTTCTCACGAAATTCCTTACTAATTTCTTCAATATCCTTCCTGAACTGCTCATGTGCAAGCATGTTAGCTTCAGCCCTTTGTGCTGCTTGTCGTCCTTCCTCGGCTCTCATCTTCATCTCGTCCCAGCGCATCTGGTCCTTCCAGCTGATGGAGTCGTCGATCCATTCGGTGAAGTGACATGCCCTGGTGTCCGGTGTAGCAGTCCTTTTGCCTCCCTGTGTCAATTCATAAAAAAAATGATAATAATGTTAGTACTACAAACAATCAACATTTCATCTTCTTTGAGGTCATTACCTGCGAACTGTTTGTTATCTCATGGATCCTCTGGCAACACCAGTACCTCCTCCCGTATGTGCCTTCTTCGAATGAGATAGCCATCCCGCTGTTCATGCCACAATAGCACTCGGGTGGGATCTCATCCTTTGGCCTCTGGTTGGCAGCAAGGATAGATCTGTCTAGATCATTGCGAGGAGCTCCCTCCATGGCTTCCATCTCCTGGCGCAGATGCATGAACCCACCTTGCCTCCTATACCTAGACTCACTCCCACTCTGGTCAGCCATTTTGGTTTTTGTGATATGGGTTGAAGGGGATGAATGAGTGCGATATTAATAGGCCACCAAGTACCCCAGCCAGTGGGCCAATGGATCCGTGTGGTGTGTTTTTGCAGTCACTCAGGAAGGAGATGATGTAGGCCATTCAATCCGTGAGGTGTGTTTGTTGCAGTCACTCAGGATGGAGATGGTGTGGGCCATTGAATCCGTGAGATGTGTTTGTTGCAGTCACTAAAAAAACAAAATATATGATGGTTTCTTGTTAACTTCACATATTTTCGGTTAGAAATAATTTGACGGTTTCAATTAATGTGATGGTAAAAGTTTTACCATCTTGTAATTAGTAGTGGGCGGTAGATTAAACCGCTGGTAGATTACTCCACTTTTTCACAAAAATGAAAAAAAATGAGACCGCCATTCCATTTGGATCAAGATTAGTTTCGATATGAAATAAATGAAAAAGGTAGATTAAGATTTTCTTGCTTTGGCGGTTGGTGAAATAAATGAAATCAATGAAATAAATGAAAAAATAAAAAAAATGAAACCGCCATTCTATTTGGCGGTTGGTTAAACCGCCGTTTCATTCGGCGATTGAAAAGTAAACCGCCGGTTTAAACAACGGTTTTATTGAACGCCAGTTGAAACAACGGTTCATCTAACCGCCGTTTCAACTGGCAGTTAGATTGTCTTGCGCCATATGATACGGCGGCTGGGTCACAGATTCGCAAATTCTGTCACCTGTCCGTTGTTTTTGAAAAATTGTAAAAAAAAATAAAAAAATTCCCCGAATCATATTAGGAAAAAGTCCATTCTACCTCCCTCAATTGTAACTAAAGTCCAGTTTTCATACGTAAACTTCAAAACCGGGTAAAACACTTCCCTCAACAATCAAAACCGTTCGCTTAGCCTCCCTGACCCAGTTTTCAGCGGTTTTCACATACGGTTTTGTCTTTTTCAATTAAAAATAAATCTAGTAAATACCTAATGAGGTAAAAACCACGAAAAATATCTCTAAGCTTTTAGAAATTTTTAGAAAAATCATATAGATAGATTATGATAAACCCAAATAACATATTTAGATCTCGTGAAATATATATAGAATCCTCCATAAATTATATTTAGCTCAAGTAAAATAATAAAAATATGAGATGTAACTAACATGAATACAAAATGGAAAAATATAAAAATAAAATAAATTAACATTAAAATATTCTTCCCTGTGTATAATGCACCTTGAATACTCCGCAATAAAAACATGAGATCAAGCTAACATGAATACATTCATCATGACTGCATTTAATGTTAATATATGTTACATTTATTATGGTTACATCTCATCTTTATATTAAGGAAAGTTCCTAAATTGTTTTAGACACGAATTAGCTAGAATATTGTTGTAGTTTTTCATTTTTTGTTGATTGTTCTTATTTTACTTGAGCTAAACATAACTTTTGAAAAATTCGATACATATTTTCACAAGACATTAATATGTTATTTGGGTTTATCATGTCTCAATCTATCTCTATGATTTTTCTCAGAATTTCCAGAAGTTTAGGGATATTTTCGTGGCATTAGGTATTTACTAGATTTATTTTTAATTGAAAAAATACAAAACCATCTTTGAAAACCGCTTATAACTGTGGTAAGGAGGTTAAGTGAATGGTTTTGACAGTAGAGAGATGTTGGTTACCCAGTTTTGTAGTTGAGGGATAAAAGATGGACTTTGGGTATAGTTGAGGGAGGTAGAATGGACTTTTTCCATCATATTATTGGTCCTCCAACGCGTGTGGTCCCACTAGCAAAAGGGTCCCGCGACCCAGCCTCACGTGGGAGGAGACCTGCAGTGCATCGAGTTTGACAGCCCGGTATGAATTGATGGTCTGGTCCGGGCCGGGCCCCGATGAAGTTGGCGTGTTCAACCGCGGCGCGAATAGAGGTGGCCTTGCGAGCAAAAGGAATCGCTTGTCGAAACTGCCCAAGTGCCCAGGCGCGACGCGCCGGCAGCTGCCGTTTCGCCACCCGTGGCCCTTTGTAGCCTGAAATTTTTCATCTAGGGAGGGTATAAAACATGAACACAAACAGAAAGAGACATATTCTTGATATTCTGTACTCCCTTCGTTGCAGGTTATGTAAGCGCTCTTAATTTTTTTTCATAAACTAGTATTTTTCCCATACATTGGTACGGACAACTAAAAAATTACAAAGCAATATGCAAAATCTGTGAGCTCCACTTTAATTTGTATATGCAAATATATGTGAGCTTCACTAGCGATGGTGCACGTGTGAGCCCATGCCATGTTGTTCGGTAACGACACGGATCAAATTAATGGACGCGCTAAAACCCTATGCAAGCACGCGCATGGACACGTAATCCACATGGTACTCCAGTCTGGGTCCACAGGAAAATCTTTAAAAGAGCAAATAATGGCAAGTCCAGCGAAATTTTTGTTGTGAAACACGTCGTCAACGGTTGGATCTTCTCCCTCTCACGCCTCTCACGACAATAACAAGAACACAAGTAGAAAGTAGACAAGACACAAAAACATAGGTGGAGCTTCTCTTCTTTATTCCTCAATTAGATGTATAATACAATGGGGTGCTCCTCTTGTACATATAGTCCGGATCTAGTCCTAGAGTTTCGTTAAGAGCCCACAAACAACAGGACAGGGACTAGGACTTCTAGTCCCTCTTTTCTTCTAGTGTCACGAGTCCTGTTGTTTTACAACACTCCCCCTTAGGCGATTACCACGAATGCATATGTCTCATCAAAAACTCCATCCGAAAACCCAGTGGGAAAAAACAGCTATGGAGAAAAGAGTACATATCAACCGCTATTGTATTGCACATGTTGTCTCGTTAAAAACCTTATGTGAAAAACCTTCGAGTAAAAACTCACAAAGGAAAAAAGAGTACAACATTATACCTTCTTGGTTAAATAATATTCTATATTTCTATTCTTCATGAATAATTATCAATCTTCGGGATTTATGCATGAACTTCGTGTTTCTTGCAAGAAAGATCTACATGATCTTAAATAATTAAGTGGTATACCTTCTTGGTAAATTTAATCATCAAGTTGATTCCTTCTAGGTAATACAACATAAAGATTTTAAATCTAGATATGATGAAATATATGCTCCCCTCATAACGACATGCTTTGAACTTCAGTGTTCAAAATCCTTTATAGTCACATCCTTCATGAATATGAATAAGAAATGGTATTCAATTACCATAACATTTATCTAAATATTTAGTCCTTCAAAGACTTAATTAGTAATTCTTCTAGATTACATAGGAGCAATGCTTCAAGCATTTAATAACCACTCATTTAATTAGTGCAAAACAAATAAGATTTTATCCTTTCGTAGGAATATGGGTTAATAATTTGCATGGTTGTATACCTTCTAGGAATTACATTTCAAACCTCAATATTTGAAGTTAAATATTAGCAACTTTGTCTTCGAGACTTCTAGTGTTATAGCCAATGATCTGTTCAGTGGATATTCAAAATTTGGCATTTTTCATTATATGTAATCAGTCTTCAATTGGCATTTACGGGGATAATTCAGTTTGCCAATCACCAATATATACCTTCGATTGTATGTGAGAATACTTGCTAGCTATTCAGTGCTTGGTAGCAATGCTTGTATGACACATTCGTGGTCATGTGATTCCTGACTTCATTCTTAATTCAATCTCTCGGGTATGTACAAGAATTCATCCATATCTTCAAGATTATTAGTGTTTATTTATGACTTGCTTGATAAGTCATTTGCTGACTACTTCCTTCAAGGATTTTCTAATTCTTCAAGAATAGTATTTCTCCTCTATGAGAAATTCTCTCATGCAAGAGAGAAGTGATTTACACAATCCCTTTTCATGTTAACTTGAGCTCTTCCGTAAACTCTTTATTTGGAAAGTGTTATTCACAATATGTCATTCGATGACTTTATTTTCTTCATGGATTTGCTCTTCTTGAGACTTTAAATATTCTTCAAGAATATTATCCACCTTAGACATTTAATTCGATATGAGATTTATATCTTTTTATTTATTACTTCGAGGAAATAATGAGTCCTTCAAGGATCTCTTCTCATGAATTTTCATAATCCACTGATTAACTGCATAACTTTATTCATTCATGCTATTTGCCAGATATGTAGCAGAATATTCATTCATGTATAATGGGAGTGTACTAGTCTTTGGAAAAGACTTATGAACCATTTCGTTTCACCATATCATTAATTCATAATGATTTAATTTGAACTTATATGTTCAAATACTTTCTTCACGGTTCAACCTCAATTGCATTCTTTCATTGACCTAAAGTGAGTGCTTCGCGCAACTCTGCCATGGACTTTATTGTGGTCATCTTCTCGTTAGAGAATACTTGCAAGGAATGAGGTAATATTGTCGACATTTATTCTTTTCTCCCATATCTTCAAGATAAGACTATTATATAGTCAACTGCTATTCCAACACAAAATGTTGCGCGCGCTATATAGTGTTGGATATTCATCTTCATGATGATTATTTCTTAGTTTGTGAGGTATTTGACCGTAACAGCCTTCTTTTCGGAGTTTTCGGAGATTCCATTGAGATTCTTTGACATGTTCATTTAATCCAAAACCAGCAGGCGTCCCCATGATTTTAAATTAATGATCAAGTCATTTGCCATGGTAAGTATATTATTAGATACCCGGGATATACCACACATAGCATTTTGTTTACTTCGAGTAAACTTAACTTCGAGTTAATAACTTCATGTTGTTTCTCCTAAATTCCGATTCCCCATTCGTGAGTATTCGTTATGTGCACATTCTCACTGGGTCCTTCAAGGAGTTTCACTTCTAGTGTAACCACTTCATGTGGCACCCTATGCATGGGCTTCCTCACAATTAATATTCTGGCATTATCTTTAGCTTCATGCTAAGATATTGTTTCTTCTGAATTTCTAGTGCGTAAATATATTCCTGCTTCTTGCTTCTAGGAATATTTAAATTCTAATATAAGGCATTCGATAGGTATGGGCTTTCTCTCCCCCTTATGCCGATATTAGATATTCTTAATAGCACACTTTTCATACGATAACCAAGTATCAGAGCTTTTTCATATGAAAATTTATATCCATATTTCTCCAACTTCAAGTGGTAGCCCATTCATGTATGCTAAGTTGATGAAATTATTTCATAAATGTTCACGCACATATTCAGATCAAGTATACATATATGTAGTTTTCTAAACTTTATACTACATGTACTTCATATTTATTGCGAAATTAAGTATGTTCAGCATACCTTATTCAGGGATGTTCTCCCCCTGTTCTATTCACAATTACTTCATGTATCCAAATACTCATACCTTCAAATTATTTGGATAAATAAACTTCAAGTTTATCATTACTCATGGCATTTTTAATATAATTGCTCATTCATTCAAGAGTTCCCAGTATACTTTAGAATTTGTATCCATAAATATTAAATTATTTCCCACATAATAGACTAACAAGTCTATCTTCTTTTTGTTTGTCCGCAAACCCATTCTAATTGGGTTAACCAATTTTGTATTGGATAAATTCCCTTTTGATTTCATATCAATTTGCTCCCATTAATCCCAGTCTTCATGTCTAGAGATTGATTAATGACTGCTTGTCATTTTTGTACATATGCATACAATACAATAGATGAACAGCATGCTAGCTGATTTGTAAAATGTTGGGAAGCATGCAAACTAGTGCACAATAGGAATATCATGTGGCTACAAGGCAACATGAAGCAGAAATTTAATTAACGTCCATGCAAGGATGGCAAGTTAATTTATGTGATGACATGAAAGTCACACGTATGGGAAATAATATTAATATACTTATCATTCTTACCGATAAGGTGATATACGGATTACAAAAACTATGCGATTGAGCTTCATGCTTAGTCATTTCAACGACTGTGGCTACAAGCCAACTTACGTGTTGGTTTGTCCATCAATCTAATAGGATGCGACTCTAAACCAACAATCTTCAAGATTAGGGATATGTCTATTAGATATTTCAACTTTTATCCATATTCTTCATATGCCTATATGACCCAATTTTCTTCCCATGTTCATACCGTAATTGCACTTCAAGTGATGATATGCTTCAAGCATGATCCATGAATCATTTCAAATGTTCCATAGAATTCTAATATACTTCTAGTATATATAAAATGTGGTATGAAATTCACATATTCATTGTACTATTCAATGTACAAAATTGGGTTGAATAAACTTCATGTTATGGGCCTATGTATTCGATACATAATTGAGTAATATACAATTTCGTGGCAAACTTGAACCTTCAGAGGATCAATTAAAAAGCCACTATATTACATTAGTTCATATGCTTTTATGGAAATTCATTTTCCATTCTACCTGCATGGTAGTAATGCACAAATAAACTATAACCTTCATGGTTATGTGAGACATTTAGTGGAAATATCATTGAAATGATTATCTAATAGACAATTGAGACAATTATTTACATTGTTCAACATGTAATTCTTTTTTTTATTCCATGAGAGGTTACTTCTTAGTGAAAATTGCTACAAGCAATGTGGGCACAAGATAAGGTGAGAAAACACCAATTCATTAAATTGCCCTTCTATTCTGGGAAAAAATGTAAACTAATGCTAAACTTCAAGTTTCAAGCAAATTTTAAGTTCTGTCTCTTCATGAGTATAACCAAAATTTTCATGAATATAATTAATGATGCAACTTATGTAAGGAATTAAATTCAACTTTTGTTTAGGAGTGAGTATGAAATTTCTTGCTCTCAATGCATCTCCCCCTGAGCCTAACATCTTTTCTGGAATGGACCATTTTCCTTCCACTTCTATGACTTATACATCCTCTTGTTGCATAAATATTATCTATATTGAGTTTGTGCAAATTCTACTAGAATTGCATATATGCCTACATGGCAAATAATATGATTCTTCAAGAAGACACATTAAATTTGCATAACTTCATGTTATGTATGAACTCAAATAATTGGCATACTTCTTAAGAATTTACTACTATTGTAAAATCATGATGTCATGTTGGGAGGAAAATGTGCTAAAATAACTTTCTGAGTTATATAGCTTTAATTTCTTCTAGAAATTATCTGGTGCTTGGCTTAAAACCAATATAATATTTCTTCGTGAAATAATGACTTCATGTCATACCTTACATTATTCATGCACCCTTCATGTGTTAAAAAAACATGAATACAAGTTGTAAAATTAATTAAGGCAATTTCTATGATTAATTCCTAGAATTTTCCTAGCAAAATTATTTACCCCATTCACAAAATTGCCAGGCAAAAAAATATATAAATAAATATGACACTCTCAGGGGTAGCATTGTCCAAGGTTCTTCAAGATTTGAGAGAGGTCATAAACCTTAAACCAATTTCTATGATTAAAGGTATTTTTCTAGCCACTTCATGGATTAATGGTTCAATCTTCAAAATTATTTATTCATTAAACATGCTAGAAAAATTTGAAATATGAGCCTCAAAGGGGGTTTCAAAATTTAGAGAGCTCATATACCTATAACCACGTTTCTATGATTAAAGGCATTATTTACTGTATTTATGCACAATCATAATAATTATAACATAAAACAGTAAATAAATTTCATGAAAACAAATTACAGACTATTCAAGTATAAGAAAACATAAAAAAAACTCTCTATGTGTTTTCTGCTTTGAAAAACACAAAACCAACTATTAAACTTCAAGTTTTGGTACCGGGCCCATGTTTCAATGCATGACATGAGGATTTCTTGGTCCAACCCATCGGCTATGGCGACCCTTCAGGCCTCCTTGGCAATACACGGTAAATGACATCTGCGAGATGCACGGTGATACGGCTGGCGGCATCTTCGAGATGCATAGTCATGGGTGAGACAGTAATTTCGACTGCAGGCTTAACTGCATCGTGCAA
Source organism: Alloteropsis semialata (assembly GCA_004135705.1). Taxonomy (NCBI): domain Eukaryota; kingdom Viridiplantae; phylum Streptophyta; class Magnoliopsida; order Poales; family Poaceae; genus Alloteropsis; species Alloteropsis semialata. The sequence goes on along the minus strand of CM014276.1, from coordinate 64,728,651 downwards.
CACAACTTCAGACGGTCACATACTCTGCGCGGAGCTCAACCACAGGGCGGTCCACGTGGCTGCTCTTCGTGCTGTTCGATTTGGGCGTTGACCCTACCCCCAGTCCATGCCGCTGCGTGCGGGCCTGACTTTTTTGCTTTTTGGCCCTTTTTGGGAAAGAATATCACAAATGGACCCTCTGGGGAAAGAATTCCAAAAATGGACCCTGGGGTCAGCGCCGTGATTCACGGCGTTGAGGTATAACGTCTTCACGGCGTTGAGGTATAACGTCTCGACGCCGTGAATAACGGCGCCGAGTTCCATACCACGTGGAAACACCATAGGTGTCGTGGCGGTGACGTGGCGACCGAGGTCGGCGCCGTGGATCTTGGCGCCGACCTCGGCGCCACAGATCTTGGCGTTGAGGTCGGCGCCAAGATCTACGGCGCCGACCTCAGCGCCCAGGCCAAACGCCTTGGCCGGCCCTCCTCCGAACCCAAGACTCATTCCACTCGTTTTCTTTCGGTTTTTCCCTCTCCCCACACCGCCAAAACTTCACAAATCGGCACATTCGACCGCGGAAACTTCGATTGGCTCCATCCATCTTCGAGAGAAAGGTCTACTCTCTTCCCTACTCTTTTTTTGGGCATTGATTTGGTCTATGTTTGATGTATTTGACACTTTAGCCACGTATTTAGTTAGTGTTTGAAACAATAGTTTATATGTCTTCCATTGGATTTTAGGATGCCGAGGCGTGGTAAAAGTAGTAAGACTTATCAGCCAAGGTAATGTCCAATACTGTCGGATTTATGGACCCGGCAGTCCACACAGGGTAGGCTGCGTGGTTGATTTGTTGAGGGACAGATCGAGGATCAGAAGTCGATAGTAACACAAGACGCAAGGATTGAACAGGTTCGGGCCGTCAGGATGATGTAATACCCTACGTCCTGTGTTGGGTGTATGGATTGCTGTGTATGAAGTTCCTAAAGGATCTCCGTAGTTGGGTTCTGTCCTAGGTTGAATGAATGCGTGGGTTGTAATCGTGTTCTGGAGGGGGTCTCAAGGCGCCTTATATAGTCCGGCTGCCTTGAGTTACAAGTCGGCTAGAGATCGTAACCTACCCAGAATACAAGGATGCGATCCTATAACGATTACAGATATCTTTCCCTATAATTTCGGCTAGTTCATCTTGATCTCCGAGCTTCTTGCGGGATACGCCGTCTTGTTTCTTGCTGCGTGCGCCGTCGCGCCCATCCGGCTCGTCCGACTGGTGGACCTCCCGAGTGGTGGGCCATCCAGTCTGACAACCCGGCCCGATAGAACTCGGATTGGGCCGCCCCTTGCTGGCTGGGCCAATCTGCCTTCTGGGTACCCCTGGGGATCTACCCCCGACAAGCCCCCGAGTAGTACGTGGTTGAGCGACAAGTCGGTGAGGTCGTGCCATCTGATGAGCTTCGAGCTTGCTGCAGTTGGAAGCGAAACCGCGTGATACTGGAGAGAAAAGAGAGAGCCGTTTTCCAACGGATGCGCCGCGAGGTGCGTCCGTTGGCCGTAGCCCCCGAGCCTTGAAGCGATTCCGTAGGAATCGGTCCAAGGGTTAGTAGCCTTGGTCTTGGTCGCCAGACGATCAACGGATGCGCCGCGAGGTGCGTCCGTTGGCCGTAGCCCCCGAGCCTTGAAGCGATTCCGAAGGAATCGGTCCAAGGGTTAGTCAAGGAGCATCGGGCTAAACCATCCGGCGTTAATTTCGGCATCCAGTCTCCGAGCGTGAAGACCGGCGGAGTCCTGCAAGACACGCCGAGTAGTCGACCCGACGCCCAGCCCCCGAGCGTGAGGGCCGAGGCACGCCGAGCAGTCGTCCCGGCGCCAGCCCCCGAGCGTGATGGCTGAGCACGCCGAGTGGTCGTCCCGGCGCCAGCCCCCGAGCGTGAGGGCTGAGGCACGCCGAGCAGTCGTCCCGGCGCCAGCCCCCGAGCGTGAGGGCTGAGCACGCCGAGTGGTCGCCCATACCCTGCAACAAAGCTCAAATTCGAGAGGAGAAAGTACTCGGCGATATAAATATTAATGAATCCCGCTTCCTGCTTTTGAGTCTCTTAATTTCCCCGGGCAGTTAGCCTGTTACGTTTAAGCACCTGATCTCCGATAGCCGTAGTCCATAGCGTAGGAGCGTAGGCGTACGGAAGAGCCGAGGTTTCACGGATTAAGGCGTGTGCTCCCCGAGTACTTTAGCGACTTATTTTAAAGCTCACGGAATTTACGAAGTTAATTGATTAACACTTAGCTTGGCGAGCGATTCGAGTCCCGGATGATTCCTTCTTTGTCAGATATGGCAAAGAGGAGGCAGGCGAAGAGGTGTCGTTTCTGGCAGGCGGCGTCAGGAACAGTATTCCCGTGATCGCACAGGACGTTCCCGTGGTCGAGTGAAGCCAAAGGCGATAAGGGTGACCTGTGTAGCTTGGGCAAAAAGAGGGACGCGTGGCTCGGAGCTCAGGCGCCTGTCAACGTGGAGAAGTCTCTCGTCCCTCGGCAATCCGAGGCTATAAATACCCGCCGGGGAGCGAGAGCCGCCACCCAGGAGCGAGTAGGTATAGGATCCTTGCAGTCAATATGCCGGAGGCTCATTGCTGGGTTCATCCACCGGGGAAGGCTCATGGAGTCTCCAGGGTATGGTGCTAGAAGAGTACTTGCGAAGGTTCTGAGGTGTTGATTAGCGTCTGAGTGCTGTCCCGTTCACCCCCGCATTCCCGTGTGACGAGGGCCATGTGGGGTGAAATGCTTTGTAGAGCAAGGGATACCTGAAGGCATTCGCTAACAACCCTCTGTTGGTGCTGTCCCGTCGACGGCTGCAGTGGTGCTACAAGAGAGCTTGCGAGGAGCTCATATGGGCCAAGCTTGCTACGGATGTAGCACTAGGCGCAGGGACGAGTGCCCCAGGCCGTCATCTTGGCGGCTGATGTGTTTAGTCTTTGTAACCGGCGTATGACCGGCTTCATTGTAATTGTATAGCCTGCAAAAGGATTTCATTGCATAATAGTCTTGAGGAGGAAGCTTCTCGGCAGCGCTAGCCCCGAGCTGTCAAGGCTTGGCCGCGCTTCTCCAACCGTTGTAACATGTTCGCAGCGTCAGCCCCCGAACGTTTCGGGGCTAATCGAGCCCGAGAGGCACGCTGTTTTTGATATGGCGCCAGCCCCCGAGTCCGAGTGCCGGTCGAACCTTAGCGGCACGCCTTTTGCTCTGCAGTGTTGGCTTCCGAGTGATTCGGAGCCAATCGAGCCCGAGAGGCGCACTGACTTGAATGCGGCGCCAGCCCCCGAGTGCGAGCGCTGTTCGAGCCTTAGCGGCACACCACTTGATTTGCAGTGTTGGCTCCCGAGTAGTTCGGGGCCAATCGAGCCCGAGAGGCGCACTGACTTAATCGCGGCGCCAGCCCCCGAGTGGGAGTGCTGTTTGAGCCTTAGCGGCACACCACTTGATTCGCAGTGTTGGCTCCCGAGTAGTTCGGGGCCAATCGAGCCCGAGAGGCTCACTGTCTTGGATGCGGCGCCAGCCCCCGAGTCCGAGTGCTGGTCGAGCCTTAGCGGCACGCCGACTTCTTTGTCCTGTCCGAGTGCTCGGGTCCCTTTTTTACCGTTGGCGCCCGGCGCGTAACGGAAGGCGGAACGCCCAACGGCTCTTTTTACCATTTCGCCCGCGTCCGTTAATCGCGCCATCTCGCGGTAATTTCGGGCATCCAGGCGCGATATAAAGGGCGAGGGTTAGGTCTAGAGAGGAAATCTCCCCGTTCCCAGATCCATTCTCCCCTTTCTTCATTCTTCATCCCGCCGCCACCAGAGCTCATTCCGCTCGTAGATCAGTTCCGCGGTCTTAGCCACCACGGGGAGTGTAGCCTCGTTGATGCGCACGAAGACTCCTGCCCTTAGATCCAAGGCACCGAAGAAGAAGAACACCGGCGCCCCCAAGTCAAGCAAGGTTTCCTCCTCCGGCGCCGTATGGGCGCGGGGGAGAATCACCACTAAGATGCTAGAGGAGATGGTGGAGCGGAGCATCCTCCCGTCTCAGGTCGTGGCGGAGTGGCGGCCGAGCGCCGGGGAGGACTTCCCGTCGGAGAACTCCGGCGAGCTGGTCCTGTTCAAGCCGTTCTTTGAGGCGGGACTTGGCTTGCCAACGGGGGCGTTTTTTCGAGGTTTGCTTCACTTCTATGGGATCGAGGCCATCAACCTCAACCCCAACTCCATCATGGCGATTTCTATCTTTATCCATCTCTGTGAGGCCTATCTGGGGATCTCTCCCCATTTCGACCTGTGGAGATACTTGTATTGGCTGAAGCCCCAGCCAAGCGAAGAAAAGATGGTGGTAGTGGGAGGCGCCGGGTTCATGCTGCGTCAAGGGCGGAGGGACGAGTACTTCAACATCGCCCTCAACACCTCCAACAAGGGCTGGAAAGCCGAGTGGTTCTATGTTGGGAACCAGGCGCCGGTGATCCCCTGCCACACTGGGGAGCGACCGAAGATCAGGGATTGCTGGAACGAGCTTCCTGATGCTTCCCAGATACAGGAGGTGGATGAGCTCCTCGCGTTAATCAAGGAGCTGAAGGACGACGGAGGCCTGACGGCGATTGGTATCGCCTGCAACTTTAGCAGGCGACTGATTCAGCCAATCCAGGAGCGGAAGCACCCGGGCTACGAGTACTCGGGCCGGGATGATCCCACTCGGGGTGCCAACCGCACCGTAAGCAAGGAGGAGATGAAGGCGCGCGTGGGCAGGTTCTTCCTCGGCCACGTGTCGGAGAAGCACCAGCCGTGCCCCTTTTCATTGAAGAGGCCTCCACCACCGGTAAGTTGCTGTTCCGAGTGCTTTTGAATGTTCTTCTTGATGTAATTTTTTGATTTCGTCCGTTGGCCGGCTGATCTTGCGTTTTCTTTGGCGTAAGATCGGGTCTTCGTGTATTTTTCTGCTGCCCCGCTCCCAGAAGACTTCCCGAGGAAGGTGTTGCTGGAGGATGCGCCTCCGGCTGATCAGGGCGACACTCCGGCAGAGGAGGCGGTGGATCCTCCTCCCCCTCGTGTATGGGCGCCCAGCGATACGGAGGGTTCTATGAGCCCTTCGGACGAAGAAGTGGTGGAGGACCGTCCGCGGAAGCGCCGGGCGGCCGTGGCAAAACGGAATACTCGCGGGGCCGGCGTTTCCAAGCGGGCGGCGTCCGTTGAGGGTGGGACGGCCGACGACGACTCGGCGACGTTGTCGGATGAAGCGCCCTCCGTCCGAGATGCAGTGGCGGGCACGCCGCCACCGCCTCCCAAGCGGAGGCGTACGAAGAAGGTCATGGCGAAGAAGTCGGACGCGCAGCCGGCTCAGCAGCCGACTGCAGGTTCGGACGCTGATGTTGACGAGCTGGGACGTCCTTCCCCGGTCGTCGTGGAAGAAGAGGAGAAGGACGAGGCAATGTCCGACTCCGTATTCCAGGAGCAGGAGCACGCCCGGGCCATGGGCGTCTCGGTGGAGGAGAGGCGGCGCAGGATGGCGGAGACGGTTGTGCAGGCCGCCGTGGACGCAAGGCCGGTCTTCGATTTGGGGACCAGGCCAATCCTTATGACGGCCTCGGCGCAGCGGCGTCCCAAGCTCCCTGTCTTCCGGCCCCGAGTCGCGGTGGTGAAGAGTACTCAGTAAGTTGTCGGTCTTCGCGTTTCTTGTACGTATCATTATCTCCGAGTTCTTGTTTTGATTTCCGAGTGCTTTTTTCAGCAAAGCCTCCGATCTTGATGGTGAAGCGGCCAGCGGGAAGGCTCCTTCAACGGATGTCCCGCAAGGTCCGAGTCCTCCTCCTGCCGAACCTGTTGGCCAGTCGTCCTCAGGAGCTACGCCTGAGGTGGGGAACTCGGCCGAGGGGTCAACGGCGGTGCAAACGGAGGAAGTACCAGCCGGGCGTGACCCGGAGGTGATAGTGAAGGCGCCGGCGGCCGACGACGTGCAGGGCGGTGGAGGTGATACGGCGATCACTCCAAGTGGCGGCGCCGGGGATCCTGACGTGGACCCGGTGATCCAGTCTTCGCCCGTAGGCGCGGGCGTCATTGCTCGAGGAGAAGCCCAGGAGGAGGGTTTCCAAAAGCAGTCGGACACCTCGGGAACTATCACTGTCCCCGGGGTTGACGCTATTGCGGAGAAGGAGGGGTCGGTTATTGCCGAGCTTCAGATTGCTGTCGACCACGCTCGGCGCTGTGCAACGGTTTGTCTCCTCGATTGTCTCATTTGTCTTTTCTTCTTCTTTATGAGTTGTCTGAATTCTTTACTTTGGCGAGTGGTTGTAGAAGTTGGCCACGCTCCGGCAGTCGCGTCTTGGGCAGACCCAGGATGTGGCGTCGGCGCTCCGGCGCGCGGCGGAGATGGAGGCGGAGCTTAAACGGGTCAAGCGCCAGCGTGACGCCGCCAAGAAGAGCCTGAACGACGCCATTGTGGAGCATCGATCCAGTCTTCACCGTAAGGCCTTCTCCTTGTATTTCCCGAGTAGTTGTTGAATCATCAGATTTCGTCTTGTTCCTTTCGTCCTGACCGAGTGCTTCCCTGCTTTTTCAGAGAAGGAGATGGAGAGGGACCACCACATCAAGGAGCTGAAGGAGTTGCATTTTGCAAACGCAACTCTGCAGCAGTCGGAGGAGGTGTTGGCGGGGAAACTCAAGACGGAGCAGGAGTTCCGGAAAGGTGCGGACATGACGATGCTCCAGGCAATGTATACTATCCAGAATAATGTTCAAATCATAACAGGCTTGGAGCAAGATCTGGCATCGGTGCATCTGGCCCTGACGGAGGTCAACGAGGCGGCGAGGGATCTGCTGGACTTCGTGGCCCCGGAGGAGGGTGAGCCGACAGCCCTTGTCGCTCGTCTGCAGGCTGCACCAGCTCGGATCGCCGACCTGGTCAAGGAGTCGGCGGTGGTGTGTGCGAATGACGCGCTAGCGCGTGTTCGGGCACTTTACCCGCGGATTGACCTTGCACCGGTTGGCGATGGGGTGGCGGCGGACGCCTTGACAGAGCAAGTCGACGAGGCGCTGGCTCTGACCCGCCCGATCGCCGAGAGGATTGGCGAGGTTCTCAAGTTTGAGTAGAATCCTGCAAGCTGAAGCAGGGTAGAATAGGCTTGGTGTATATAAGTAGTCAGAAACAAGTAAAACAAAAATGTTAGATATTTTCTTATATGTTTTAAGGTTGCCCGAGTGGTTCTTTTTGCTGAAATGTGCTTTTCCCTTCGCTTCACTTATCCCAAGTTCATAACGTCGAGAGCGGATCCCGTGCACGTGTAGAAGGCTTAGGCGTCGTTCCAGGCCCGGTTACACAACATTTAGTTAGGAACAACTCGGGAAACAAGGTGGTACCGAGTGGTTTTGCAAAGGAGAACAAAGCATATATTTTTATTGAACTTCGTGATACATAGCTTTTTTCAAGGGTAGAATCGGCGTAAATGCTCTATGTTCCACGGGTGTGGGACTTCGGTGCCATCCTCGTATTGGAGACGAAAAGTACCCGGACATATGACCTGAGTCACGATGAACGGGCCTTCCCATGGGGCGGAGAGTTTGTGAACCCATGCTGTGGATTGTACTCGGCGTAAGACGAGGTCACCGATGTTGAAGTCCCGTTGCTGGACGTTCTTGTCGTGGTAGCGTCGGAGTTGTTGCTGGTAGCGCGCGTGCTGTATGAGCGCGTTGACTCGGTGTTCTTCGATGGAGTCGAGGTCCACCTCGCGGGCTGCTTCTGCTTCGCCTTCCTCGTAGTTGTCGATGCGCGGTGACCAAAAAGCAATGTCGGTGGGGAGGATAGCCTCAGAGCCGTAGACCAGGAAGAAAGGAGTATGGCCTGTTGCTCGACTCGGCTGAGTCCTGAGTCTCCAGATGACCTGTGGTAGCTCTTGGTGCCATTTTCCAGTGAACTTCTTCAACGGGTCGAAGATTCTTGCTTTTAGTCCTTGGAGTATCATGGCGTTGGCTCGTTCCACCTGTCCATTACATCTGGGATGGGCGACGGAGGCGTAGTATACATCAATGCAGCTGTTCTCACAAAAGTCCCAGAAGGCGGATCCGGTGAACTGTGTCCCCAAGTCGGTGATGATCCTGTTAGGGACTCCGAACCGGTGTGTGATTTCTTCGATGAAGGCGGCGGCTTGCTTTGACGTTGGAGTTCCGACAATGGCCTTGTACTCTATCCATTTGGAGAATTTATCGATGGCGACGAGGATGTGTGTGTAACCTCCCGGGGCTGCTCTGAATGGTCCCACCATGTCCAACCCCCAACAGGCGAATGGCCACGAGGGTGGGATGGTGCGTAGAGCTTGGGCTGGGAGGTGTTTCTGCTTGGCGAAGAATTGGCATCCCTGGCACCGGCGGACGAGTGCTTTGGCGTCGGAAACGGCGGTGGGCCAAAAGAACCCGGCTCGGTATGCTTTCCCGACTAGTGTTCCTGCGGCGGCGTGGCTTCCACAGACTCCCGAGTGGATGTCGTCAAGGATCTGGAGGCCGACTTCTTTCGTGACGCATTTGATGAACACTTGATTTGTGGCGGCTCATCTGTATAGGGCACCACCGACCACCATGTAGTTCCTGCTTCGGCGTTCCAGGATCTTTCGCTCCGTGGGGTCCTTTGGCACCTTGTTGTTGGCAAGGAAGTCTATGAACTCGGCCATCCAGTCTTCTTCTTCGGCGTTAATGGTCAGCACCTCGCAGAGTTCCGGAGCAGGCTCTGGTTCATCCCCCAACTCTTTGACAGAGGGTTTGAGGCCTTGCACGAACACTCCCCCTGGTACTTCCGCGCGGTTGACCCCAGTTTGGCGAGTGCATCAGCAGCAAGGTTGTTTTCCCGTTGAACGTGGTGATACTCAACTTCGTAGAATTTTTCCTCCTGCTTGTGCACTGCCTCGCAGTAGGCGTTCATTCGCTCGCTGTGGCGATCCCATTCTTTGTTCACCTGGTTTATAACGACAGCGGAGTCGCCATAAACCAGGAGTCTCTTTATACCTAGTGAGGTGGCGATGCGAAGCCCGTGGAGAATTGCTTCGTACTCGGCGGCGTTGTTGGTGACGGGGAAACGAATTTGGAGGACGTATCGGAGCTGTTCCCCTTTCGGCGAGATGAAGAGTACACCGGCGCCTCCTCCGTCGATCATTAGGGAGCCGTCGAAGTACATCTTCCAGTGTTCGCCGCTGGTGTCTTCTTTCGCGTCCTGGCTCTCGGTCCATTCGGCGACGAAGTCGGCGAGAATTTGTGATCTGATGGCGGTGCGCGGGACGAAGTCTATGATGAAGGAGGCGAGCTCGACTGACCACTTAATGATTCGCCCGGTAACGTCTCTGTTGTGGAGGATTTCGCCGAGTGGAAATTGCGTGACCACCTTGATGCGATGTGCTTGGAAGTAATGGCGGAGTTTTCTTGACGTGATGAGCAGTGCGTAGAGTAGCTTCTGCACCTGGGGATAGCGAGACTTGGATTCGCTGAGTACTTCGCTTACGTAGTAGACTGGTCGCTGCACTTTTTGCACCTTTCCTTCTTCTTCCCTTTCCACGACGATGACAGTGCTCACCACGTTAGTCGTGGCAGCAATGTATAGGAGTAGCGTTTCGTCGTTATGCGGAGCGGCGAGTACTGGTGGATTGGAGAGATAGTTCTTGAGGTCGGTGAAAGCTTGCTGCGCCTCTTGGTTCCACTCGAACTTGTCGGTCTTCTTGAGAATCTTGAAGAACGGCAAGCCCTTATCCCCTAGCCGGGAGATGAACCTGCTCAAGGCCGCCATGCAACCAGTCAGCTTCTGGATCTCTTTCTTCCCAGTCGGCGGTTTCATCCTCCGGATGGTGTCTATCTTCTCTGGATTGGCTTGGATGCCTCTGTTGCTGACGATGAAGCCGAGTAGTTTTCCTTTTGGTACGCCAAAGACGCACTTAGTCGGGTTTAGCCTCCAATTGAACCTGCGGAGATTGTTGAACGTCTCGGAGAGGTCGGCGATGAACTCGGCTTCGATCTTCGTTTTGATGACTATGTCATCGACGTAGGCCTCGGCGTTGCGGCCGATTTGCGTGCCCAGGGTCAAGTTTATGGCCCTTTGGTAGGTGGCGCCAGCGTTGCGGAGGCCGAAAGTCATCTTGGTGTAGCAGTAGGCGCCGATCGGAGTAATGAAGGATGTCTTCTCTTGGTCTTCTTCTTTCAGGGCGATCTGGTGGTAGCCGGAGTAACAATTAAGGAAGCATAGGAGTACGCATCCGGCGGTGGAGTCGACGACTTGGTCGATGCGGGGCAGGACGAAGGGGTCCTTAGGGCAGTGCCTGTTGAGATCCGTGTAATCAACACACATTCTCCATTCATTATTCTTTTTTCTTACAAGGACTAGGTTAGCAAGCCAGTCGGGATAAAAGACTTCTCTAATGAACCCGGCAGCTAACAGCCTTGTAATCTCTACCCTAATGGCCTCCTTGCGGTCCTGCGCGAAGCGTCGGAGCTTTTGGCGAACTGGCTTGGCGTTCGCGTCAACCTTCAAGGAGTGCTCGACCACCTCCCTCGGAACACCCGGCATATCTGATGGGGTCCATGCAAATATATCGGCGTTGTCCCGGAGGAAGGCGACGAGCGCGCTTTCCTATTTGGGGTCGAGCCCTGATCCAATCAGGGCAGTCTTGGAGGAGTCGGAGAGCCCAAGCGAGATGGGGCGCACTTCTTCAGCTGGCTGCATGGAGGTCGGCGCGGCTCTTCGCTTGGAGGACTCGGGGATGGAGCCCGGGTCTCCTTGGAAGGTTCTTGCCTCGTGGACCACCTCCATCTGGAGTACGCTGCGTTCGATGCCGGTGCAGAGGTGGAGCCCTTCTTTGTCGCAGCCTTTGGCGGTGTGGACGTCGCTGCGGATGGAGAGGACGTCGTTCGGCGCCGGCATCTTCATCAGCAGGTATGTGTAGTTGGGGATCGCCATGAACTTGGCGATTGCTGGCCTCCCGAGTATGGCGTGGTAGGCGGTGGTGAAGTCAGCGACTTGGAAGTTGAGGTACTCGGTCCTGAAGTTCTCCTGATCGCCGAAGGTGACGGGCAGAGCTACCTGCCCGAGTGGTTTGGAGCCTTTGCCTGGGATCAGCCCGTAGAACGGGTGGAAGGAAGGAGTCAGAGCGTAAAGGCCGATGCCCATGTCCTTCAGCGTTTGGGCGAAGATGATGTTGAGCCCGCTCCCGCCGTCGACGAGTACTTTGGTGAGGCGGGCGTTGTGCACGATTGGGCTGAGCACGAGGGGGTACTCGCCCACGTCGGAGACTTGGAACCACTGGTCTTCCCTGGAGAAGGTGATCGGCTGCTCAGGACCAGCGGAGTGCTTGGATCGGCGATGTGTAGCAGGAGAATATCTCCCGGTCGCGCACCTTTTCCTTGCGCTTGTCATCCACGGGCGGCGGTCCTCCGAGGATGAAGTTCACCTGCCTCTCGACGTTCGGGAAAACGGGGTTTGCGGGGGCCCCTTTTCCCTTGTCGCCCTTGTCGTCGTCGCGTGGAGGCAGCTTCCCCTCCTTCTTTTTGTAGGCGTCGGCGAGTCCCATGCAGTCGATCATGCGATGCTTGGATTGCTTGTGAATGGGGCAGGGCCCTTGTAGCATCTTTTCGAAGTCGGCGCTGAAGTTGGACCGCGGGCGAGGGCCTCCGCGATCCATGGCGGCGATGGTGTAGTCTCCCAAGCGCTTTCTGTCACCCATCCGGCTTGGCTCCAGTCTGGCTCGGCGTTGCTCCTCCTTCTTGGGGCGGTCCTCTCGGTGAGGTGGCCGATCGTCGTCCCGAGTGCTTTTCTTGCTGTAGTGGAAACGAGCGGCTTCCTTGGCGTTCGCCATCTTGTTCACCAGACCAAAGAACTCGCCGGAGGTCTTTGGCAGGTCCTCGCAGAGGCGCTCGAAGACGACGGAGTCGGTAAGGCCGTCGAGGAAGTAGCTGATGATCTCGGACTCGGAGCTGCCGGGAACCAGGTTTGCGATTCTCCATGTAGCGGTCGGTGTAGTCGCGGAGGCTCTCCCCGCGATTTTGCTTCACCTTGCCCAGGTCCCATGCTGTGCCGGGTCGGATGGAGCTGCCTTGGAAGTAGCTCTTGAACTGGCGGCAGAGGGTGTCCCAGTTGTCCATGGAGCTGGGCTCGAGGCTGTGGAGCCAGCTCAGCCCCACCTTGGTCATGGCGACGGGGAAGTAGGCGCACATGGAGTCGTGGTCGCCGTTCACCGCGCGAATGGCGATGCTGTACGTCCGTAGCCACATCGTCGGGTCCATCTTCCCATCGTATCTTTCAATGCCTGTGGGTTTGAAGTTAGCAGGCATTCAAATAGATCTTACTCGGGTAGTGAACGCCGGGAAGCCGTCGCAGTCGTTGAGGTTCTCGATGTCCACGTGTCCTGAGTCGGCGGAGTAGTCTTCCGGGGTGCGAGCCCGGGGCGGCCTGTCTTGTCCGAGTGGAGGGCCGTACTTGCGGTCGAACTCGCGGCGGCGTGCGGCCTCGTTGGCCTCGAGCTCTCGGCGTAGGCGGGTGCCGCGGTCTAGCCCCGGGGCGCCGTGTTCGCGATTGTACTCGGCGCGCCGTCGGAGATCCTCCTCGTCCCTTCGCCGGTGGCGGTCATCGAGGTCCCTGCGGAGGTCACGGTTGCGGAGTTGTTTGCGAAGGTCCTGCTGGTCGACCACGTCGTGATCGGCTTCTCGGCGGCTGGCCGACTTGGAGTGGCGAGATGAGGAGGCAGGAGCCTTTTGGGCATTAATCATGCCCGCGGCCGCGGTCAGCCTGGTCTTGATCCGGTTGAGCTCCGGGGTTTCCGGGATCCCTTCCAGTTCAAGATGTGCGGCGGCGAGGTTAGCTGACGGGGTGGCGTAGACGCCCACGCCGCCGACTTCTTGGATGAAGTCGTCGTGGAGGTTACGCGTTGTCCTGGGGTTTCGGCGTTCTCGTCGTGCGTCGCAGCGCCGTTGCTTCTCACCATTGCGTCCGATCCTGGCGTCACGGTGCGCTTGATCTTCTCCTTGGACCGTTGGCTCGTCAGCGGATATGTCAGAGACGAACGTCTCCCGCTTGGCAGGCGTGATCCTCTTATTGGGAGGGAGGACACGTGTCACCCGCGGGAAAGTCGGAGTTAGTTCCGGTTCAGGCGGAGTCGGCGTATCGTGAGGATGAGGGTGTTGCGTTGCCGCAACGTCCGGAGCAGATCCGACCTGGATGGCCGAGATAGGATCGACCGCCCTGATCGCATCTGGGGAGTAATCGGCAGTCAGCCGTTCGCCGAGTGCTTCTTGGTAGACGGCTCCGCTGTTGCTGAGTCCCAGCGGAAATCGTGTCGGTGAGGCGATGCCCTGGCAAGCAGATTCGGCGAGGTTGATGCACTCGCGGATGGAGGTGATGGCGTGGTCCTTGTCTGCCTCGAATTGGCGTTGGCGTGCGGCCCATCGGCGCCTTCGCTCCTCGGGCGTCTGCCGCACCCTGCGCGGCGGAGGCGGAGTGGATGAAGCAGTCGGCGGTGTGGGAGGAAGGGTGTTCCCCTCGGATGGCGGGAGAACGATGTTGGCCGTCGCGATCGCCGAGTTGTTGGTGACGATTGGCGACGGGGTGGTGATGGTGACGATCCCGTCTGGCGTAGCGCCGAGTCGCGGCGCAGTCTCCTCCGGGGTGGCGTCACGGGTGAAGGAGAGCTCTCCCTCGGGTCCGGCGGTGAAGACCATGGACCCGAAGAAGAACATGGCCCCCTTAGCGATGGAAATCTTCACGGACGCCGGCGTGATGACGGCGAAAGTGGATGCCATCGAACTTGCAGATTGATCTCGTCGATCAACCCCTACCTGGCGCGCTAACTGTCGGATTTCTGGACCCGGCAGTCCACACAGGGTAGGCTGCGTGGTTGATTTGTTGAGGGACAGATCGAGGATCAGAAGTCGATGGTAATACAAGACGCAAGGATTGAACAGGTTCAGGCCGTCAGGATGACGTAATACCCTACGTCCTGTGTTGGGTATATGGATTGCTGTGTATGAAGTTCCTGAAGGATCTCCGTAGTTGGGTTCTGTCCTAGGTTGAATGATTGCGTGGGTTGTAATCGTGTTCTGGAGGGGGGTCTCAAGGCGCCTTATATAGTCCGGCTGCCTTGAGTTACAAGTCGGCTAGAGATCGTAACCTACCCGGAATACAAGGATGCGATCCTATAACGATTACAGATATCTTTCCCTATAATTCCGGCTAGTTCATCTTGATCTCCGAGCTTCTTGCGGGATACGCCGTCTTGTTTCTTGCTGCGTGCGCCGTCGCGCCCATCCGGCTCGTCCGACTGGTGGACCTCCCGAGTGGTGGGCCATCCAGTCTGACAACCCGGCCCGATAGCTCTCGGATTGGGCCGCCCCTTGCTGGCTGGGCCAATCTGCCTTCTGGGTACCCCTGGGGGTCTACCCCCGACAAATACATTGTATAAATTTGTGCCGTTAATTTTTGTTCTTGCTTAGGGTCGCTCTTATGTATGTAATTTGTTTTGTAACAGTCGTCGCTTTGGAAGTGCATATTAGGTCTTGCCGCTGCCTGATGGTGTTCCCGTGCCTATGTGCTTTTGCGGTGATGATTGCAAGGTCGCCGTGTCCGATGAAGATGAAACCTTCAGGCAGAGGTACTGAATGTGCGCCAACTATGCATTTGAGCCTACACGTCGCCAAGCTATCATTGGCTTGTTGGTGAGAAATTGTTTTTGCTTAATTAGTTTGACATGATGATTGTTTAATTTGGTGCATGACAGTATTGAAATGTGCATTTTTCATTTGCAGACCCCTCCCCCGCTCTGTGATTTTGAGCAGTGGATCGACACTGAGATCAAAGAGGAAGACAAGAAATGGCTGGAGGATGACAAGCAGTGGAAGGCTGAGTGCAAGGAGCGTATGGAGAAGAGGCGTCAGGCTGAGGCAGCACAAAAGGAGCGGGCTGAGGAATTTCAAAGGAGGCTCCAGGCTCAGGAGAGGGAGAAGAAGCTTGAGCGTGTCTGTCGTGCGATGGCTGCTTTGGAGGAGAATCCCGGTGCTTTAAGGAAGGGAAAGTGGCCTCGCTGCACTCAGTAGTTTGCTAGGTTTATGGCTGTCATGTCATGCAGGACCTTTCATTATGTTGGCATGCTGTGGACTTAATATTGTGCTATATTTGATTTCAGTTATCTTTGAACCTTTATTATGGAGGCCGGGGGCGACGCGCACGGGGACGGGGCGGGCGGGGGACGGCCGGCCGGGGATGGCCGGCGGCGGCGGTGGCATGGAAGCGGCGGCGGCGTGGTGAAACCGTGAAACGAGTGAAACCGAATTTGCCCTATTCTGGCATTCAAACCGAGGCACCACGGTCACGCTGGTCGTGTTTGCCTGGTTTGTGAAATTGCGACCTACAATTTACGATTAATTAATGCTCTACCTGTATGCATTCATGCATACATGAATTCACACATGCATAGCTTCGTGCATGCATGCTAATGTATGTACATATGCATACCTTCGTGCATGTATATGTGATAATGTACATATTATCTCATTGCAAATATGTATGGTCATCAAAAATCACGGTCACGTACAGGCTTGCAGGATTTTGGTACTAGCCTTCGTGGCCAATCAGTAGCAGATGCCAAACCTTCAGCCTGTTCGGTTGGCTGGTGGCTGGTGGCTGGTGCTGATTTGTTGTGAGACTGAAGTACTGCTAGCTGGCTGGTGGCTGGTGCTGATTTGTTGTGAGACTGAAGTACCGCTGGCTGGTGGCTGATAAGCCAAACGAACAGGCTGCTTTTCCGACACGAAGACCGGTCACAGACCAATCTACTACGTGATCTTAATAAATTATACTTTCATTGTTGATGCCAATTGATCTACTCCACTTGCCGCGTAGGGCAGTTATCAGTAGATACATACCGCGTAGGGCTATAGGCATTGTCGTAGATCCGCATGTTTGATGATGATTATGTCGATGCAGTGCAGATCATTAGCAGGCAGAGGTAGCAAATCTGTTCCGCTAACGACGTTGATGTAGTCGACGTCGTCGAAGTAGTCGATGAAGAAGAAGACGGCGAGATCGCCGGCGTCGAGCTTGATGGTGACTGCTTCGGCACGTGTAGTCGACGAAGAGCGGTCGTGCTGATAACGTGTTGTGAAACACGTCGTCAACGGTTGGATCTTCTCCCTCTCACGCCTCTCACGACAATAACAAGAACACAAGTAGAAAGTATACAAGACACACAGACATAAGTGGAGCTTCTCTTTTTTATTCCTCAATTAGATGTATAATACAATGGGGTGCTCCTCTTGTATATATAGTCCGGATCTAGTTCTAGAGTTTCGTTAAGAGCCCACAAGCAACAGGACAGGGACTAGGACTTCTAGTCCCTCTTTCCTTCCAGTGTCACGAGTCCTGTTGTTTTACAACAACTTTGACGTAGTCGTATATCGAAGCCAGGCCACCGCGCTGCTACTACTACGGACCGACGATACGTACGCATCACGGCATCGATGATGCCAGCAGGAACGAAACGGTCCGTGCATGTGCATCAGCAGCGGGAGTCGAAACCGTGACGGCGCCCGCGTGGTTTCTTCGCCCGCCTCTGAAACAGCCCGGCCCACAGACCCAGCATCAGGAGGTGCAGTTAATCGCGCCCTTGCTAGGCCCTGCCTACTTCACCCGCGAGCGAATCGAGGCGGCCTTGCGAGCAAGCAAGCGCGAAATTTTTTTAATTTTATTTTTTTACGATTTTTCAAAAACAACTCATAGGTGACAGAATTTGCAAATCTGTTACCCAACCGCCGCATCATATGGCTGCCGCCAAATGATACGGCGGTAAGCTCCCGTAACCGCCGAATCATTAACCGTCGTTTGAACCGACGGTTCAGTAAACCGCTGAACCATCCGGCGGTTTCTGGTCCTAACCACCAAATGGTTTGGCGGTTTCTCTAATCGCCAAATGAAACAGCAGTTTATCAAATCGCCGTTTCATTTGGCGGTAACTATTTCCAATTAATTTTTTTTATAGGTAAATTGTTTGAAAATTGTTTAATTATTTAAAATTGTTATTTTCATTATTATAATGGTTGAAAATTGTTTAAATATAGGTAAATTGTATGAAAAATATTTAATTGTTTAAAATTGTTATTTTCATTATTATAATGGTTGAAAATTGTTTAAATATAGGTTATTAAATTTTTATATTAATAATCATATATTCTTTTTTTCTGACTGACTGCAACAAACACATCCCACGGATTCAATGGCCCACACCATCTCCTTCCTGTGACTGCAACAAACACACCTCACGGATTCAATGGCCCACACCATGTCCTTCCTGAGTGACTGCAAAAACACACCACACGGATCCTTTGGCCCACTGGCTGGGGTACTTGGTGGCGTGGCCTATTAATATCGCGCTCATTCATCCACTTGAACCCACATCACAAAAACCAAAATGGCTGACCAGAGTGGGAGTGAGTCTAGGTATAGGAGGCAAGGTGGGTTCATGCATCTGCGTCGGAGATGGAAGCCATGGAGGGAGCTCCTCGCAATGATCCAGACAGATCTATCCTTGCTGCCAACCATAGGCCAAAGGATGAGATCCCTCCCGAGTGCTATTGTGGCATGAACAGCGGGATGGCTATCTCATTCGAAGAAGGCACATACGGGAGGAGGTACTGGTGTTGCCAGATGATTCATGAGATAACAAACAGTTCGCAGGTAATGACCTCAAAGAATATGAAATGTTGATTGTTTGTAATACTATTTTTTTACGAATTGACACAGGGAGGCAGAAGGACCGCTACACCGGACACCAGGGCATGTCACTTCACCGAATGGATCGACGACTCCACCAGCTGGAAGGACCAGATGCGCTGGGACGAGATGAAGATGAGAGCTGAGGAAGGACGACAGGCAGCACAAAGGGCTGAAGCTAACAGACTTGCCGGAGACCAATTCAGGAAGGAGATTGAAGAAATTAGGAAGGAATTTCGTGAGAAAAGGGATTCATGAGGTCCCTGAAGTTATCTGTCAGGCTATCTAAATTATCTAAGGCATGTTAGGTTTAGGACGAGTCATGTTAATAATGTCGCGTCACGTGCTAATGCAAAATGTAATAGATTGTGTAGGTCAAAGGTTAATGGTGCACCATGACCTTTTTTGTCATGCAATTTAAATTCAATGAAAGCCAAGGCAATTGAATGCAGTGATGTGTTGTCTTTTCTGTGCATTCGTTCTCACAATATTATGAACTTAAAAATAAGAACAATGAAGAGTCGAACACAATATTACGAGCTTAAAAATAAGAATATTAAACCCCGAGCTGCATTTAACTTGACGAAGAGTAACACTAAGATACATAGCTTGACTTTGCAATGGCATGTATGACACACCTTTCTAACCTAAACATGCGCCGTTGCTAATCCTAACATGCCTTAGGGAAATTAAATTGACGCTTCGACGATGCGTCTAGTTCTACTGCTCGAAAGAGAAGAGAGATCCACCCGAGTGCTGCGAGGGAAAGTAGTACTTTGGGCGAGGCTCGGTCGGTGGCGCTGGCGGTGGTGGTTGGCTACTGTTTAGGTGGCATGAGCACCGACAGTTAGGGTCATAACAAACTGGTGGCGCAAAGCTTGGTGCACTGCCCTCCTCAGAATCATCAGGAACGTCATCTTGAAGGAGTTTAGTGTTGTCCACCTCTTGCTGTAGCTCATCGATGACGAGGTGGAGGTAGGCGATGTACTCTTCATATGGCTGAATTGGTGGGGGATCCACCCACCTTGCGAATCCGCAGCCGTCGGGAGCCAACGAGCTCTGAACGTTGTAGATAAACGATTAGGATGACAAATGTGGATGGAAACATACAAATCCAGGGTTATGACTTACATATCCCCTAGGGCATCGCCAGAATCGTCGTCCGTCCTCCGAAGCTGAATGCTGAACCTGCACAACACAGTACTCACCGTGCATACATCTTGGCCACTGCACCGACTTTCTGCGCTCATAAGGTCGGAGGCAACGCTGCGGGCCAAAATCGCTCTTGGATTCGATTGGAAAATATTCTGCAAACTCTGGAGAAAGTTCAGTATAGATGGTTGGCCCTAAGTCGTCGTCGGTTGCCATTTTGGTTTTTGTGATGTGGGTTGAAGGGGACGAATGAGCGAGATATTAATAGGCCACCAAGTACCCAGGCAGTGGGCCATGGATCTGTGTGGTGTGTTTGTTGCAGTCACTCAGGATGGAGATGTTGTGGGCCATTGAGTCCGTGAGGTGTGTTTGTTGCAGTCACCTCTGAAAGGAGATGGTGTGGGCCATTGAATCCGTGAGGTGTGTTCGTTGCAGTCAGTCAGAAAAGACAGTGGGACACCCTTTGTTTAGCGTTTAGGTCGTTTAAACGGTGTTTAAACGGAGTTAAATGGCCTAAACAATGGGACATATAAAAAGTAACTATTCTACCAAATGGTCATTTAGCTCATTTAATCCTCTTATTGATTGTGGTAGTTGTAATCCTCTTATTGAATAAATTATAAATTAAATGATCATTTAGCTCATTTAATCACATTAAACTCAATTATGTTTAATGTGGGCCATTGATTCCGTGAGGTCCATAGATGTGGGCATCCATACCTTCTGGAGTTATCAATACCCCAGCATTAATGACACCTACCATGGGAGGAGACATCTCGGCCGACCTTTGAGTTGAGGGGGTTAAGCTAATCTGTACCACTAGTTGTAATCCTCATGCTTGCTTGGACAAAGATCTATCTCAATGTCATACTGAACCCCTTCTGGTACAATATCTTCAACATCACATTGATTTTCTTTGTAGGAATCTTCTTGCTCATTAGGTGCTTCTTTGTATTCATATTCTGGGTTTTGTGGCATCTCAACAATTGGCTCACAGTTATGGACAAATGGTGTTGACATGTTGAGTCTGTGAAAATGCAAAATACCATATGTGCCCTCAGCTGAGATTACTCAGATTCATCCTGAGTCTGCAACAAACTGTGCAAGATCGTCTTCAGAGCCTGGTGTCTGGTTGCTTAGAGACCGGCGTGGGCCTTTGCCTCTATGTTTTCTTTGTCATTGGTGGAGGCGTGAGCTGACCTGGATGCATAGCCTCTTAGTCATTCTTCACGTTTCTTTGACTCCGGCGCAGCCCTTGCCTAGGCTTCTCCTTTAACAAATGGGAAGCAAGACGAGTTCTCTTGGGTGGTACAAACACATCCTCCTCTTCCAAGTCACTCTTGTAGGGATCAGAAGCATTATTGCCTCCATCACTATCAGCAAAGCCACCATCCTGGTCAGTATAATCTTAGTTTTCCTCATCACCGGAGCTCAGGTCACTTAGGTACTTGGCATCATCTAGTCCTCCATCTTTGTTATGCTCAGAATTAATGTCAGATCTTCCATTGGTTCCTTTGTTTCTCAGATATGACGTGCATCACATGCAAATGGATAAGCAAATATTCAGCAATACATAGTCTGCTAGTACATAACATGCAAATGGAAATAGAAATGTTCAACACATTCTCCTAGTACAACACATGTAAATACATGACATAGTCCAGTACAACAACACATTATAAAGTAGCTAAGTACTCAGCAACACCGCAATCATCATCAACCACGTTTCTTCTGTGCATTGCCGCTGGAGGTCCCTGCACCATCCCTAGGCAAGTCAGCTACAACCGCCTTCATTGCCTCCATCTGAGCCTCGACAGCTCTCTTCTGCATTTCTTCCATTTCCCTATTCTTCTTGTCATCCTCAACCTGCTGATAATAGTGCTCCCATGTGCCATAAGGATATTTCACATTAGGATCATTGTATTTGCGAGCTCTCTCCTCCCTCACTTTCTCCTTCAATGTCTATCGCTGCTCTTCCTTCTTTCTCCTCTTCTCTCTCTTTTGCTCCTTAGTCAGAGGACCTATCCCAAATTTCAAGAACTTCTCTCTGTTCGCCCTCCAATACGCCAAGATCTTCTCATAGTTGGCGTATCCCACTACAAATCCTAGCTCCTCTCCTGTTTCACGAACCATTTCTTGGTAAATAGGACCATTGATGTCCTCATCTTCTGGTAAGGGCACACCGTTCTCCCTTCTGATCTTGTTTCTAATATCTTCAGTCTTCAACCTCTTCCAAGGTTCAGATGTGCGGTCCAACTCCAACATTAATTCATGTCGACCAAGAAAGTCCTCCCAGTCACAAGTCCTTCCCTCCGGAAAAACCAAATTCCACAATTAGACTGATCCAAAAATATTTGCAAAATCACAGAAAATAACAAGACCACATAAATCTCACCCAATAGTCTCCATACGCGTTGCCACAAAACTTTCCAAAACCAAGCTCTGATGGAACAACACCTTCTGTGGCTAGTATCCCGCACTTGCACCGTGAGGGTGGATAGGTATTGCACGGCCACAGCTTCTTCCCGGACTCGAACTCCCTGACTTGAGCTTCGGTTGGCCACTGGGATCTCGGTCCATATATATACTCATTGAATTCACACCTAGGCCACCCCCCTGAATTCCACAACAAACATTGAAAACCATTAGAAATATAGGAATCAAATGATAAGAAACAAGAACAAATCATCTTACAGGGGTCTTTAGCGAGCAACGGAAGAAAGGTGTAAACTTAATTGGAGCCCCAGTGTTAGGCCTTTGAAGATAAGCACGCACTCCACAGTCACATATTGGAGGGTTCTGGACTCGCTCGATAGCAGCCAGCTGCTTCTCCTCCTTGGTCATTGGTGGTGGATTCGGTGGAGGAGGGACCTGTCGGGGATAGACCCCCGGGGGTACCCAGAAGACGGATTGACCCAACCAACAAGAGGCGGCCCAATCCGAGTGCTATCGGGCCGGCTTGTTAGACTGGATGGCCCACCAGTCGGGAGGCCCACCAGTCGGACAAGCCGGGACAGGTACGACGGCACGCGGGACAAGGAAGAAGATGGCGTATCTCGCAAGAAGATCGGAGATCAAGATAAACTAGTCGAAATTCTAGGGAAAGATATCTGTAATCGTTATAGGATAGAATCCTTATATTCCGGGTACGTTACGATCTCTAGCCGACTTGTAACTCAAGGCAACCGGACTATATAAGGTGCCTTGTGACCCTCCCTCCAAAACATCTTCATCAACACCCAATCCACACCTCGAGACTAGAACCCAACTACGGAGATCCTTCAGAAACTCTATACACAACAATACATACACCCAACACAGGACGTAGGGTATTACATCGTCTTGACGGCCCGAACCTGTTCAATCCTTGCGTCTTGTGTTACCATCGACTTGTGATCTTCGATCTGTCTCTCAACAAATCAACCACGCAGACTACCCTGTGTGGACTACCGGGTCCATAAATCCGACAGTTGGCGCGCCAGATAGGGGAAGATCGACGAGATCAATCTACAAGCTCGATGGTAGATCTACAGACAAATTTTCGCCGCCGGCTTGATGCTGCACAACCGGCGTTCCTCCCACGAGTCCGGCATCTACTACGTCATCGCTTCTCTTCACGCCAAACTTGCCGATCTGGCGACTTCGCGGCCGAGGCACCGCTACGCGGCGTCGAACTGCCGTGTCCCTGCGTCGGCACCCGGCCCCGTACCTTCGACGAATCTCTGACTCCATCTGCAGCCAGAAACCGTCTACAACTCGCTGTCCCGGCCGGTTTCATCTCCAGAAGCTGTCGCATCATCAAATCCCGAATCAGAAATCGTACCAACGGGAAGAGCACTTTCTAAATTATTATTTTTTCTATATTGTTTTCCCTCTCGATCGTTCTCATACACGCGTATGCATGGATCTTTAATTGCTTTTCTAATCTTTTTTGCTTGGTCATGGGTGCGTGCATGTACGGATGGCCGAACTGTAACATACGAGCCTACTGCCAGCGCCCAGACTCTGTCCGGCGCAACTCGCCGAATCAATCTGCCACGGCGACAAAGCGATCTTGAAAGCAAGTTGTGACGACTCGGCTGCATGCAACTCACCTAGGCAAACGACGTGCACTGCTTCGCCAACTTCATCGACAACCGCGTCTACTCGAACACGACGCCCATGCAAGGGCGATACGCCGATTCACCAACTCCATTACAAATCAAGCTAAGTATTATTTTCAATTAAATATTCTATGGCTTTCGTACGCCTCGGCTCTTCTATGTCTCCGTGACTTTCGCTGACCACCCCGGTCACACTCCGACTGCGTATATAACCTGGTCTGTCCAGACTGCAACTCCGTAGGCTTTTATACAAGTCGCTAAAGTACTCGGGGAGCACGCGCCTTAATCCGTGAAGCCTCGACTCTTCCGTACGCCTATGCTCCTACGCGTGCATGCGGCCCAGCTCTCTGCGCTACGGACTATGGCTATCGGGGATCAGGTGCATAAACGTAACAGGCTAACTACCCGGAGAAATTAATAGACTTAAAAAGCTAGAAGCAGGGATCATTTTCATGTACTTGCCGATTACCTTTCCTCTTGGGTTTATGCTTTGTTACGCGTTGGCATTGTATCTCTTTTGCAGGGCACCGATTCGGATCCCTCCGCTTGCCAGCCAAGTACTCACGCTCGGGGGCTGGCGCCGGGACGACTACTCGGCGTGTCTCAGCCCTCACGCTCGGGGGCTGGCGCTGGGACGACTACTCGGCGTGCCTCAGCCCTCACGCTCGAGGGCTGGCGCCGGGACGACTACTCGACGTGCCTCAGCCCTCACGCTCGGGGGCTGGCGCCGGGACGACTACTTGGCGTGCCTCGGCCCTCAAGCTCGGGGGCTGGCGCCGGGATGACCTGTCGGCACGCTTTGACCCTCACGCTTGGGGGTGGGCCGCCGAAATTGACGCCAGAAGAAAATGCCAAAATGCTCCTCGAATAAGCCTTGAGCCGATTCCTACGGAATCGCCTCAAGGCTCGGGGGCTATGGCCAACGGACGCACCTCGTGGTGCATCCGTTGATTGTCTGGCGACTATGACGAAGATGGTCAGAACAAGGCTACAAACCCTTGGACCGATTCCTCCGGAATCGCTTCAAGGCTCGGGGGCTACGGCCAACGGACGCACCTCGCGGCGCATCCATTGCAGACGGCTCTCTTTTCTCTTTAGTATCACGTGGTTTTGCTTCCAACCGCAGCAAGCTCGAAGCTCAGCCGATGGCACGACCTCGCCGGGTTGTCGCTCAATCACGTACTACTCGGGGGCTTGTCGGGGATAACCCCCGGGGGTACCCGGAAGACGGATTGACCCAACCAGCAAGAGGCGGCCCAATCCGAGTGCTATCGGGCCGGTTTGTTAGACTGGATGGCCCACCAGTCGGGAGGCCCACCAGTCGGACAAGCTGGGACAGGTACGACGGCGCGCGGGACAAGGAAGAAGACGGCGTATCTCGCTGAAAGTGCATCTAGGCCCTCAAGTGGATTTTGGTGAATTGAATGACAAAGCGATTAAAGGACTAATGTGTTTGTTAAGATTATGAGCAGGAATTAAAATGTCTATTTTATGATACACTATTGCTCATGGATTGAATGCAATGTGTATGGCTCATTGTGCTACATACCAACGAGTGTATGGTCCCATTATGCAAGATTATGATAAATGGCAAGCTATGGTGAAACAAAGAAGGAGACATGTTGACATGTGTGATATATTGGTCTCTAAATTGATGAAGGCTTATTGAATATATACATATGGGATATCTTGGATCATGGTGGATAAAATTGCTAAGTATTGCAAGATTGGTTTTCGTTATTGAATCTGAAAAGTGATACAAATCTATATGGAGCTACATGCGAAGCAATGATGAAGCAATAATTCGGGATATGCTATGTAGGTCTCCAATAATATGAGATAATCTATTTGTCAAATAAGAATGATATTGCAAGACTTCATGTGAGTATGATAATGATGACATGAGCAAAAATGTGTGTTACATATTGGTCTTCTATTGGAAGCTTGCAACTATGTGGGATATTCTTTATTGATCAAGAACAAGCATTTGAAGAATCTTTCAAATGGAGTTCATTCAAAGGCAAAGCAAAGTTGACTTGATGATACAAGGGTAAGTGATGAAGAAGCAAATCGAGATGACTAGAGCGAGGGACTAAGCAAGCTAAGGTGCAAATTGCTAAGGTGAAGTATCTAGTATCCGGGGTGTGTTCGAAGTATCATATCTAAGTCTCATCAAGGGAAGCAATGCAGTGCATATATATGTTATGATTGATAAAGAGGATGACTTATGGATTGAAGTGAACTCAAATATAAGGTATGGAAAATCCTAAGTCACTAGCTCAAGATGGATGTGCTCAGTTGAAGATACAATGTTGAAAAGCCCTCAAAGAAGTGATTGATCAAGTATTGGCATGATCATTGACATACAAGCTCAAGTAGTTGAATTATGTTTTATCTTATGTCTTGAGTATAGGTATGCCGTACTATCAAGAGGGATGCAACATTGGTTGAATGACAATCTCCAAAAGTGCTCAAGTGAACCCTGTGAGTCTAACCGAGAGAGTTTCCAACTTAGTGGGGGTTCCCTGGGTAAACCAGTTTTACCGGTTTTGGAAACCAGTGAAACCGGTTTGTGTGGCCTGAGAGTCTAACGGCTTGTTTGTTTGAAATCCGGTGAAACCGGTTTTGGTAACCGGTGGAACCGGTTTTCTCGGACAGAAAAACGGCTAGTTTTTGGTGGGATGGGTATTTATACCCATGAGCTCCTCTTGGAGGAGCTGCTGGTTCTTTTGCGTCCCTAACATATTCCTGAGGCCAGCTGAGCTCTCCCCAACCCCACTTTGTGAGATTTGAGCAATCCTTGTGAGATTCTTGAGTTGGGTTGAGAGAGTGACTTGTGTGTGAGCATTGGAGAGCTATCCAATCCCTTGAGCACTTGTGGTTTCGTCAAAGCAATCATTGAAGCATTTGTTACTTTTGGAGGTTCTTCCTCCTAGACGGCTAGGCGTTGCCCGGTGAGCTACCGAAGTGTGTGGTGAGCCACGGGATCGTTTGTGAAGGTTTCACTTCGCCTCCGCAAGGGAAGAGGTAACTTAGTGGAAAGAGGAGATAGCTTGACCTAGGGTGGTCGCATAAGCTTCCTCAACGGAGAGTAGGATTCACCGTGCCTTGGTGGCTGCTTGGTGCGAGCGGTGAATCCGAACTTCGGGAGAAAAATCTCTTTGTCTCTTGGTTTGAGCTCTTTCCTCATATTGTCATTTCTAGCATATTACTTGTGCTTCCGCTACGATCTACTTTGGTGTGTTGAGCTGTGTGCAGGAGCTTCTTTGGAACACTTGAAAACATCCCTGGAAGCTTCACACCATTTGCGGTTTGTGCTAGAATTCGTAGAGGGGAAATTTACTTGTTAGTGCAATCTGTGCAGGAACCGGTTTTACCGGTTTGGGAAACCGGTAATACCGGTTTTGGTGCTGATAGTTGGAATTAGTTTTTGTAAACTGCAGATTCGCCTATTCACCCCCCCTCTAGTCGACATCAAGGTCCTTTCAATTGGTATCAGAGTTTGGCTTCACATCCCAGCTTAACCGCCGTGAAGAAAAGATGTCGATTGAGGTACATTTTGAGCCACTTGAGCTTGATGGCTCAAACTATGCTTCTTGGTATGGTAATGTTCATAATGCTCTTAGAAATGTAGATCCTGTAATTGAACATATTTTAGTTGCTAGCATTCTACCTCCTAAATTTGATTATGACAATTTTGGTTTGTCAAAACTCACTCAAGAGGAGTTAGCATGCACTCAACTCAATGCTTGTGTTACTGACTTTTTGCGAAGATCTGTTTGTGAAGATTTATGGGATATCATCTCTAGCTAGGAAGGAATCCGAAGATATGCACATCTCATTTGGACTCTCATCACGGATATATTTGAAGATTTTGAAAGTGATGATGAAGAGCAAGAAGTCATGGAGTCACCTGAGAAATGCTCATCTACATCAACAATATCTTGTGAGTCTCAGGTGACCTCATCTATGGAGCAAGAGAGCAACAATGAGCAAAACATGATTCCTGTGCAGGAATCGGTTTACCGGTTTGCAACCCCGGTTTTACCGGTTCTGCCAGAGAGCCCATGTGCAGCTCTGCTCAAGGCACAAGCGACGACTCAAGCAAAGCCTCCACGTCAACATGTTCATCCTCCAGTGATGAAAGCATAATGTGCTTGATGGCCAAGAAGAAGAAGCAGAAGAAGACCAAGAAAGGCAAAGGTCAAATTGATGAGAGACTAAGTTCTTTGACCAAAGAACTAGAGGCTCTCAAATCATCACATGCCTCCTTGGTCAGTAAGTATGAAATCTTGTTAAAGGATTATGCTTGTGCTACTGATTTATCTACTTGTGTAGCATCCTTAGAACAAGACAAACAAATGCTTAGTGCTCAACTTGAGAAGCTCACTAATGAGCATATGGATTTGCAAGCAACTCACAAAGAACTTGAGTATTCTCATGAGAAGCTTGTGGAATCATATGCTATGCTAGACATTGCTCATGAGGTTGTACTAACATCGGTAAAGTACCTTGAACCTCATACACACACATGCACATGCTCTCACATCAATTCTACTTTATTGTGTGAAAAACTGTGTTGCTCTCAAGCAACCAAATCTTGTGGTGAGCATGTTTTTATAGAGTCTTGTAATGATCTCCTTGCTGAAGAATTGGAAGACATGAAGCAAGAAAGAGAAAAGGTCAAGAATGACTTGGTCAAGCTTAAGGGAAAGGGCCAAGTGCAACCTTCTCAAGATAACCGTGAAAACATGGTGAATAAGCTTGAGAAAGGATCAATGGTCACTGGGTTAATCCCCAAGCATGACAAGCAAGTCAACAAGAACAAGACTCAAGAAATGAGAAAAAAGGGACTTGATCATATACAATGCTTCGAATGCTCAAACATGGGGCATTACGCATCCATGTGCCCTACCAAGCTTAAAAGCAAGGGACAGAAGCAAAGAGGATCCAAGAAGAGGGCATGCTACAAATGTAAGGAAGTTGGACACTTGATTGATGCATGTCCTTTGAAGAAGGTGGAGCTGCCTGTGCAAAACCGGTTTAACCGGTTACAGGAACCGGTAAAACCGGTTCTGCCTGAGGCAGTGCATCAACTCCACAAGAAGAGTGATCAAGCCAAGTCTGTAAAAGAAAAGGTTAGCAAGAAGCAAGAGATCAAGAAAAAGAGCAAATCATCATCAAGCAAGATCAAAAGCCGCATTTGCTATGTTTGTCGCTCAAAGGGGCATATGGGTAAGGATTGTCCAAATGGTAATGCTCCAAAATCTGATCTTGTCCATTATGATTTTGCTGAGCTTGGGAAGGACAAAGCGGGCACTTATGCTACTAGAGTGATTAGTTCACCTCAAACTAGCATAAGAGCTATTTGGGTTCCCAAGTTTCTTGTCACTAACCTTAAAGGACCCAACATGGTTTGGGTACCTAAAAGCGCTTGCTAGACCTGCAGGGGAAGAGAGATGCATTGGGTTTTGGCAAATGAATCAATATATGTGAACTTCTCCAACTTGCCAAAGCATCACTAAATCAGATATATCATTTCCAATGACATCTCGGTAACATGCTTTAATTGGTTGACTTATACATATTCCTCTTTGTGAATACAAGCATATCATCCTTCTTATGAATGCTTGGATATGTCTAAGTCACTTATCTCCACTATTTATTCCCCGTATGCCATAAGATGCTTTTAACGGCTCTCTAGTAGAGCATATTACTTTGAAGTGCAGAAACATAAGAAATCAATGAAGAAAGAATTTCTTGGATCTTATAAAGCTACATTTCCACTGATACGGAAGCTGCCAGGAAAAACTGGTTTAACCGGTTTGGCAAACCGGTTTCACCGGTTTGGCCCAGTGTACACTTAATCTCCGATTAACTCCAGATCTTCCGATGCGAAAGTCCGGTAGGCTCGGTTTCGCACCAGAAGTTCCGGAAAGGAGTACCAGAATTTCCGGCAGAGGTTTAACTGTTCGGATTCATCTAAAGTGGAATATTGTAAGAAATTCTTTCAGCACTTCAATGGCATGTAAATTCATATGCTATCTTTGTGGTAGTAAGTTTTCTTGGCACCATTTCAATAAATGCAATTTATTTATGTGCCGGGATCAAATTGTGAAATAAACTCCTCAAACCCATTAAATTGAACAAGTGCATGTGACAAGTGATTCAAACACTTGATGCACCTATTGAGGGGGAGTTCATTCTACAATTTGTGTCCTTAAGACTAACGATTTCTTTTAGTGATCTTGTAGTCTCATGTGTGAGAGTTTGTCTCTCTTTGAAGCAAGCTATGTCTTTTGTCCAAAAATGGTAAAATTGTATCTATTTCTTACTTGGGCAATGAATTCTTCTCAATAAATAGCTGCTTGCCATAATATAGATTAAATCCCTTTGCTTGGCTTTGTGACAAGATTGATGCATATGAGCTTGCCTTTCCATCCATATACACATGTGCATCAAGAAAAAGGAATTTAACCTATATTGTGGAGTTTCATCTTTTAGTGATCCATTATGCCTCTCCAATTCAAAAGTCACTAAATGATAAAAATAGGTCTTGTGCTATTTAATGCGTTTCTCTTCTATGATGCATGAAAAGGGAAAAACATATAGAGAAAAAGGCATTCGGATTATATTGATAATGCACAAGCCCTTTGATATAAATCTTCACCATTGTGAAGAAAGGATTAGCTAGAGGCCAAGGTATGTGTCTTTAACCCATGTTTTTACATTGAGCATCTAGGCCCCATAATCCATGCTAGTGTGTGCATTCTTGCATGTAACTCTCTTAAGTCACGTTCTTTGTACCTATTGGTTGTTTAGTAAATTCCTTCTTTAAAATTGACTAGGTGTCAAATGTTCCATAAAAACGGTAAAAGGAATATGCTAAACATTCTAATATGGTCCTTGACTTGACTTGGTTGCATGCTTGTGTGACATAGGATAGAGTTTGAAAAATCCAACTAGCATGATAGGACTTGTGTGTTTTTTGAAAAATATTTGGTTCTTGGTCTTTGTGACCTAATCGATCTGTTTGTGACTATTGTTGCCCTTGATTGATTGATGGCTAGTCACAAATGGTGAGATTTTCCCCAAGTCCATAAAATTCTTTATCTTTCCCAACTCCCTTGGAAGAATCAAGGAGGTTTGTTGAATGTTGGAAAATCTCAATCTATCAATGATAAATCTAGTTCCTGATTCACTCCTAAGGTTATCTATCTCATCAAATCAGGTTTCAATTGGAAAGGAGATCAAATCAACTTTTCTGGTTTTCCTGGCAAAAACCGGTTTCACCGGTTTGGTAAACCGGTTCCACCGGTTTTGGCCGGGTCCACACAACCTTATCTCTTTACCACATGAAGTTACCCCTTCACCCCCATTCTCACCACAACAGACCCAGGCCCGACCCCTCTCTCTTTCCCTTGCTCCTTTGGCGACCGTACCCTCTCCCATGGCGATTTGAAGTTTTCCAAGGGAAGAAGCTCGGCCCCTCTTGATCTTTGAGAAGGCATTGGTGCTGGAGGTCGGTTTCACCGGATTGGAAACCGCTTTAGATTCAAAAGCTCATGCAGCCTAGGTATTCCGAGGTACCAAATGTTCCTATTCGCCCGATCTATCTTCTCGTTGCATATCTGTTGAAACCCTTTGAGGAATCATGTCCTAGTATGCCCAGGAAGCTACCCCTTGAATGGTTTTGGATTTGGTGGGCTACATTTTGAACATGGGTGATTTAGGGTTCTGCCCCCAGGAACCGGTTTCACCGGTTCATAAAACCGGTTTCACCGGTTTGGGCAGGCCGACCCCACTTAATCCATTTTCAATGTGTAACCTTCTATCAAGCTTGTAGGACTTTTTCTCATGGATATAATCTGCTGTTCCTACACTTTTGGCCATTCATCCTGCTCAGCAAGAATATTCTGTGAACTACCATGTGCTAGGTCTGTTGGTCAAGGAATATATTTTGTGGGCATGGATTTTAAGTTCTGTTGATCATATCTTTCAAATCCATCTTTTACACATGACCTAGGCATGCTCTTTGTGCTCTGTGTAAAACCGGTTTCACCGGTTCTGCACAGATCTGTGGCCAGCTGATCTTATATTCCAATCTTGTAATTCTTTTCATCTCCAAATCATTCCTGTGTCCTAATATATGTGTTCACAACCCTTTTGACCAGGAGATTATTTTTTACCAAAGGAGATCAAAGGATATGGCCGATGAACAAGGTGGTTCTGGTTCGGGAGGATTTTTTGATGATGATCCTCCTAGGCGCAGTGGGCACAATCTGAGGCCTAGGAAAAAGAGAGCAGCTTCTAGAGACATTGAAGATGTTCATGAAGAAGCTATGGATACATCAAGTGATGATGATGAGGCTAGTGATGAAAATTATCGGGTTGAGCATCGTCAAGGGAAGGAAAGAGCTGTTGAGAGCAGCGAAGAAGAAGAAGAGGGTGGTGGAGGTGCTGGTGATGAAAGAGAAGAAGAAGGTGTTGCTGGTGAGGAAGAGGAAGAAGAAGAGGAAGATGATGAGACGGCTATGCCTGAAATTAGAAAGCCGGTTGCTCCAAGAAAAGGAGAAAACTTCCTTCTAGGTGGGATGACTGATGTGGCAAGGAGAAAGAGGAGAGAAAATTATATTGGCACTCTTAGGACAGCCAATGACTACAGGTTTCACACTTTATTCCATCAAGACTACTATTCTAGTGCTATCATTGGGAAGAAGGGTTACATAGAGGCCGAGTCAAAGTGGATTGACTGGGATTACATGGCAAGATTTAATGATCCTATCTTCAATGAGATCATCGAGGTGGTTACCAACACTAGAATCAAAAGAATCATGAAATTCAAGTGCTCTTGAAATAAAGAAATCATTGCTCAGTTCTATGCCACACTATATGTTGAGGAGGGAGTTAGTGTGAGGAGGATGCACTGGATGACAGAAGGAAGGCCTTATAGTATATCATTTGTTTCCTTTTCCAGAAGGTTTGGACTTGGAGAAGAAGATGCATCCTATCCCAAGCTACATAGAGCTGATGGTCCTATGCCTGCTAAGGAGACAAAATTTATGTACCCAAGGACTGAGCAGGGCGAGTTTGGAAAGGTAAAGGGTATGTACACCTATTATCAGACTTTGAACAATTTGTTTAGGGTGACCCTTACAGCTAGAGGAGGTAATCAAACGGATGTGTCCAACTATGCACGTGACTTGCTTGCTGCCATGAGACCCCCTGGAGTCAACTTTAGCATTGGGGAGTATTTGTGGGAGGAGATCAGAAATATTTCAGAGAGTCCCCAAAAACTTTGTGGCTTTGCTCCTCATGTGATGTACTTAGTTGAGAAAACCACCAAGAGGGAGTTCATAAAGGACACAAAACATGAAGCACTGAGGTTAAAGCCTGCCAAGAAGACCAGGGTCCCATCTCCTAACAGATATGGGGAAGGAGGAGCAGATCCGCAGCAGCAGCAGCAGCAGGAGCCTGCTGGCCAGCCAGAAACCGGTTCTACCGGTTCTGAAAACCGGTTTAACCGGTTTGAGGCTGACCGGCAGCAATCGACTTCATCTCGCTCAAGTGAGAAGCCTTCATCTCCTATCCGACGCATTCTGAGTTTTCTCACTGGGATGTGTAAGAGTCAACGGGACATCTTGGTTGAGCAGCAAAGGGTGAGAGTGGCTGGCAAGAAAGAAAGGGATTCGGTCAAATTGATACACAATGCTATGCATTTGGAGCCACCAAGGTCACCAATCTCTCCAGAGCGTGTTGAAGAGGAGATTCCCTCTGTTGAAGAATTAGTGGCCACCTATCAAGCAAGTGGTTACTTTCAGCCTCTTCAGCATCACTTTGGGTATGATGTCTATCAGCCTCCACCACCTCCACCTGCACCTGGCATGACTGGTATGAACTATCCTGGAGCATCATCGTCTGCAGCACCACCTCCTCCTCCTCCACATGTTGATGATATTGCCACAAGGGCAGCTGCATCTCTCTTTGGACCTCCCACTGGATCTCCTGCTTTTGGTATGTCATGATCTATATCTTCTTGTTCTAAATCTGTCCTTCCATCTTTTCTTGAAGTGACTCATTATTTTAGGTCTTCCTCATTGGCAAGAAGACTCTCCAAGCCACAATGGTGATGGACAGTGATGGATGGACAGGTCTGGACAACACTACTCTTCTTCAGGCCCTTATTGGATGCTTGATGACAAGAGGGGAGAAGAGCAAGGATTAAAGCTTAGCTTTTAGTCTTAGTGTGCTGTCTCTGGGAGATCCGGTTTTACCAGTTTGGCAAACCGGTGAAACCGGTTTCTGCATGTGTTGCAGAAACTTTGATGTAATAATTCAAATCTATCGAATCTTTATCCTTTGTGGACTTGAGGAACTTGATTGAGTGCTACTGTGTGTAATGAACCTGTATTTCAATTAAGTTATCTTGTGCTAGTGTGATATGCATGTTTGATTGGTGAAATGCCTTGTATGTGTGATGACTGGATGAACCGGTTCCACCGGTTCGGGAAACCGGTGAAACTGGTTTTGGTCTGGGCAGCACACATACATCTTCTTTGTGTTTTGTGATATGCACGTCATATTTTATTCCTATATGTTGTTATTATTTACCTCTTTATATTGTTGGATCCATGCATGCTTAGATTTATGGGGAGCTCCCATGTTTTTCTCATATATGTGCATTTGGCATGTGAGGCCAAATTTTTGAAATTCCATTCAAAGCACATATTAAGGGGGAGCTCATATCTGTTCTAAAAATTCTTTAATGATTATTCATATTATCTGTGAGCTTTAATCGGGTTGTCATCAATCACCAAAAAGAGGGAGATTGAAAGTGCATCTAGGCCCTCAAGTGGATTTTGGTGAATTGAATGACAAAGCGATTAAAGGACTAATGTGTTTGTTAAGATTATGAGCAGGAATTAAAATGTCTATTTTATGATACACTATTGCTCATGGATTGAATGCAATGTGTATGGCTCATTGTGCTACATACCAACGAGTGTATGGTCCCATTATGCAAGATTATGATAAATGGCAAGCTATGGTGAAACAAAGAAGGAGACATGTTGACATGTGTGATATATTGGTCTCTAAATTGATGAAGGCTTATTGAATATATACATATGGGATATCTTGGATCATGGTGGATAAAATTGCTAAGTATTGCAAGATTGGTTTTCGTTATTGAATCTGAAAAGTGATACAAATCTATATGGAGCTACATGCGAAGCAATGATGAAGCAATAATTCGGGATATGCTATGTAGGTCTCCAATAATATGAGATAATCTATTTGTCAAATAAGAATGATATTGCAAGACTTCATGTGAGTATGATAATGATGACATGCGCAAAAATATGTGTTACATATTGGTCTTCTACTGGAAGCTGGCAACTATGTGGGATATTCTTTATTGATCAAGAACAAGCATTTGAAGAATCTTTCAAATGGAGTTCATTCAAAGGCAAAGCAAAGTTGACTTGATGATACAAGGGTAAGTGATGAAGAAGCAAATCGAGATGACTAGAGCGAGGGACTAAGCAAGCTAAGGTGCAAATTGCTAAGGTGAAGTATCTAGTATCCGGGGTGTGTTCGAAGTATCATATCTAAGTCTCATCAAGGGAAGCAATGCAATGCATATATATGTTATGATTGATAAAGAGGGTGACTTATGGATTGAAGTAAACTCAAATATAAGGTATGGAAAATCCTAAGTCACTAGCTCAAGATGGATGTGCTCAGTTGAAGATACAATGTTGAAAAGCCCTCAAAGAAGTGATTGATCAAGTATTGGCATGATCATTGACATACAAGCTCAAGTAGTTGAATTATGATTTATCTTATGTCTTGAGTATAGGTATGCCGTACTATCAAGAGGGATGCAACATTGGTTGAATGATAATCTCCAAAAGTGCTCAAGTGAACCCTTGTGAGTCTAACCGAGAGAGTTTCCAACTTAGTGGGGGTTCTCTGGGTAAACCGGTTTTACCGGTTTTGGGAACCGGTGAAACCGGTTTGTGTGGCCTGAGAGTCTAACGGCTAGTTTGTTTGAAATCCGGTGAAACCGGTTTTGGTAACCGGTGGAACCGGTTTTCTCTGACAGAAAAACGGCTAGTTTTTTGTGGGATGGGTATTTATACCCATGAGCTCCTCTTGGAGGAGCTGCTGGTTCTTTTGCGTCCCTAACATATTCCTGAGGCCAGCTGAGCTCTCCCCAACCTCTCTTTGTGAGATTTGAGCAATCCTTGTGAGATTCTTGAGTTGGGTTGAGAGAGTGATTTGTGTGTGAGCATTGGAGAGCAATCCAATCCCTTGAGCACTTGTGGTTTCGTCAAAGCAATCATTGAAGCATTTGTTACTCTTGGAGGTTCTTCCTCCTAGACGGCTAGGCGTTGCCCGGTGAGCTACCGAAGTGTGTGGTGAGCCACGGGATCGTTTGTGAAGGTTTCACCTCGCCTCCGCAAGGGAAGAGGTAACTTAGTGGAAAGAGGAGATAGCTTGACCTAGGGTGGTCGCATAAGCTTCCTCAACGGAGAGTAGGATTCACCGTGCCTTGGTGGCTGCTTGGTGCGAGCGGTGAATCCGAACTTCGGGAGAAAAATCTCTTTGTCTCTTGGTTTGAGCTCTTTCCTCATATTGTCATTTCTAGCATATTACTTGTGCTTCCGCTACGATCTACTTTGGTGTGTTGAGCTGTGTGCAGGAGCTTCTTTGGAACACTTGGAAACATCCCTGGAAGCTTCACACCATTTGTGGTTTGTGCTAGAATTCATAGAGGGGAAATTTACTTGTTAGTGCAATCTGTGCAGGAACCGGTTTTACCGGTTTGGGAAACCGGTAATACCGGTTTTGGTGCTGATAGTTGGAATTAGTTTTTGTAAACTGCAGATTCGCCTATTCACCCTCCCTAGTCGACATCAAGGTCCTTTCACTCGCAAGAAGATCGGAGATCAAGATAAACTAGTCGGAATTCTAGAGAAAGATATCTGTAATCGTTATAGGATCGAATCCTTGTATTCCGGGTAGGTTACGATCTTTAGCCGACTTATAACTCAAGGCAACCGGACTATATAAGGTGCCTTGGGACCCCCCTCCAAAACATCTTCATCAACACTCAATCCACACCTCGAGACTAGAACCCAACTACGGAGATCCTTCAGGAACTCTATACACAACAATACATACACCCAACACAGGACTTAGGGTATTACGTCGTCTTGACGGCCCGAACCTGTTCAATCCTTGCGTCTTGTGTTACCATCGGCTTGTGATCTTCGATCTGTCTCTCAACAAATCAACCACGCAGACTACCCTGTGTGGACTGTCGGGTCTATAAATCCGATAGGACCCAATGCCTAAACTCCTCATATGGCTTCAACTCCTGCTTCCAATATGGGAAAAGATGAATCCTAGGATCAAACTTGTCAGGACCATCTATCCACTGGAAAAAATAGCACGGAGCTGCATCACCGCCATCTTCCATTATCCAACAACAGTAGAAGGCTCTACCAGCAGTTTTAGGACACCTGGACTGCTTAACATAAGCAGGGACACCACATAAATAATAGGGGACAGTGAGGGCTGGAGGCACAGGAGCGTCTTCATCCCACTCATTGGGAAATTTTCCATATCCCTGTTTCTCCGCATAATAACATGGGTTGTTCATGACAACTTCTCCTAAAACAAAAAAGATACAAAGCATTGATCGTACGAACACTTCATGTCACTGATGTACTAATGAACGCTTACTATTCCTCTTAATGAACAATACAATAACCAAATATCACTAAAACAGTGAGTGTGCATTAACTAGAATAACTAAATCTAATATCACTTAAACAAATAACACCACATCTAATATCACTACATCTAATATCACTACATCTAATATCATTACATCTAATATCACTTAAACTAATAACACTACATCTAATATCAGCAAATCTAATTTCAGTAACTAATTCACCACATCTAATATCACTAAAACTAATATCAGTACATCTAATATCACTAAAACTAATATCAGTACATCTAATATCACTTCATCAAATATCACTAAAACTAATATCAGTACATCTAATATCAGTAAGTAATTCCATAATGAAGCTACAACCACGAGTTCGGATTTTACCTGAAACCGATAAGCAGAACCGGCAGGGCTTCGCCGCTGAATCTCCCTCTCCCTCACCCCCTCACTCAAACCCTAGTTTTTCTTTTTTCTGATTTACAATGAGATTTTCAACTAAATTTAGGGATTTATAGAGTGAAAGCACCTAACCGCCGAATCATTCGGCGGTAGGTGCGCCCACCGTGCGCGCACCACCTAACCGCCGCGCACCACCTAGGTGCTCCGGGCCCAGTGCCCAACCGCTACCGCCATTTCAACTGGCGGTTAGGATGGAAAAATATGATTTAAAATTGAACCGCAGGTTCAAACGGCGGTTCATCTAACCGCCGTTTGATTCGGCGGTTACGGGGGCTTACCGCCGTATCATTTGGCGGTAGCCGTATGATACGGCGGTTGGATGACAGATTTGCAAAATCTGTCACCCATGAGTTGTTTTTGAAAAATCGTAAAAAAATAAAATTACAAAAAAAAATTCAAGGAAGCGCGCCCTGGGTGGGCCCTGCCTGCTTCCCCCGCGAATAGAGGGGGCCTGGCACCCGAGCAACCAGCGCGTCGGGTCCTCCTTGTCCAACCAACACAAGTTCGAACCCACCAATCCTTGCAAAGATTTGAGCAGGGCTTTGGGTGTGAGTGATTCTTGAGGTGTGAGATCAAAGACTTGAGTGAGTTCATCCCTTGTTCATCTCAAGAAGCATTTGAATCAAGCTTTGATTCTTCGATTCGCGTTTGTTACTCTTTGTTGACGCGGAAAATCGGCGGTCGTATCCTCCGCGTGCAGCACACGAAGACCAGGGAGATCTGCTTCGCTCCAGTGCCAGCCTACACTCCAGTTCAGGTTCGCGGCGTGCCAGTCAATTTGACCTGAAATTGACAAGGGAAATAAACAGTTAAATTACTCTTTGATTGTGCCGGCTCTATTTCAGACGATGGAGTAACGTCGAATTTTAGCCAAGACCCAATCAGGCACGTATCGGCCGATGCTAATCGGACCTCAAAATCGGACTTCATTGATGACGTCAATCAGACCGAGTGATCGGACTTCAATCAGACATCGAATCGGACCTCAGAATCGGACCAATCAGGATCGGACCTTGATTGATCACACCCGGATTTACGAAGGAAATCCGAATGCTACTATATGTGTACCCAGGAAGTCTTTACACACATATAGCTCAGTAATGAATATCAACAGTGCTCGATAACATAGATCATAACAAGTCTTACATCACAGGCATTACACTCTATTTCAGACGATGGAGTAACGTCGAATTTTAGCCAAGACCCAATCAGGCACGTGTCGGCCGATACCAATCGGACCTCATTGATGACGTCAATCGGACCGAGTAATCGGACCTCAATCAGACACCGAATCGGACCTCAGAATCGGACCAATCAGGATCGGACCTTAATTGATATGACAGATCAGCCTTTGAATAATAAAATAAAGCATAAAACAAGGCCGATATGTAAAGTAATGGATCAGCTGTGTCTTTGAACAAGATATCAAATAATCAAAGTGTAAGCCGATACATTGTCCACCTTGCCTAGTTACCAATTTGACTCATCTTATCGGACCGTCTAGCTAGCCAATCGGACCATAGCCTTTTCAGAGAAATCTAGCTCCGACGTAGGGAATCTAGATTTCTCCAGCTATGACCAAATCAGATAGCTAGATAGTCAGATTCAACTCATCAATCTGACAGCTAAGTAAGATGCTCGCACAGGTGTTAATCAGATTAAGCAAATAAACAGACAAAACAGTAACAGGATCATTCTGATTCTAATATATGCTATCAAATAATTAAGCAGGACCTAGCTCCGACGTAGGGAATCTAAACCATGCATAACATTCAAATAGCAATAAGGCATAACCAAAGCTTCCTTTGATTAATCAAGATGAATCTAGCTCCGACGTAGGGAATCTAGACCAAACATGATAATCAAAGATTAATCTAATCGTATCGTAAAGATCCAGCTCCGACGTAGGGAATCTACACCAGTGCAATACTCAAAGAACAACCAGATTAAACCACAAAGCAGGATCAGACCTAGAACGATGCTGTAAGATAAATATTGCTTAAATCGGACCAAGACCAATGCTCAAAGCCGTTGAAGAAGTAGAATTGATTCACATGGCGTAGATCTAAACCAATCTAGCAACTCCAAACAAACCGCAAGAACTGCCTTTAGTAACCAAGATTACTCTAGCTCCGACGTAGGGAATCTAGACTAATCTTGATATCTAGCTCCGACGTAGGGAATCTAGACTTAAAGTACAGTCCGATAAACGATAATCTGTTGAATAATCAATATTGATCTAGCTCCGACGTAGGGAATCTATATCAATCTTGGTTATCCAGAGATAAATCGGTTGAACAGTATAAACGAGAAAGGGCGATGATAAATCGGTTGAACAGTATAAACGAGAAAGGGCGATGCGCCTCAATTCAAAGCCTATACTAGTTCGATAAATTGACTAACTTACTGGTAAGCCGGAGATCAGAACTGATGCAGCCCGTCCACCAATGAGCTTCGTCGGTAACTACTACTAGGGTTTTGCCGTCCACCAATGAGCTTCGTCGGTAACTACTACTAGGGTTTTGGCGTGAAGCCGGGTTGTATTGATTGTGAGAATAGTTCTTTACAATGGACGAGGGTTCATATTTATACCCTGGTCATGGAGAGTCCTGATCGGACCAGACTAACTTGCGAACAAAGTAAACTAAGCTTAACATAAAACGGGACTCCCATATGCCTTCTAAAAAGGAAATAGTCCCCATATCTGATACGCTTTCTTCTCAGCCGACGCGCCTTTCCTCTTATAGTTGTTATCGGACTGGATTCCTGTTTCATCGGATCTCTTCTGCATATCGGCTTCCTTCTCTGTCTTCTTCGGCTTTGACCAGTCAATGGGTCCACCAGCCTTACCACGTCACTTAATGACTCAGCATATCTGGTGCGAAAATCTGGTGTCAACACATGCCCCCCAATTTTGGGATAAAATATATTTTATTCCAAAATTCGTATCTGTCATCATAACTTCTTCACCGATTTTCGTGCCGAAACCTTCCATCCTTACACCATGAAGTTCCTTGATTTTCGGGCCATAATTTTTTTCTTCATCAATAACCCGCAGAGCTTATCTTCTTCCTTCTTTCTCCTGAGCGATAGTACTTCTGACAATGAATAGTATATGGAACCCTGCATTTACCTCACGGGCATCCATGCGTCTATTGACCCAGTCGAAACGACTTTTCAATGCAGTTCCTCAAAAGACGCTTCTCCTTTAATTACAGCAGCTCTGAATCAATGACATATCTTCATGAGAATACTGTTCCCTTACTTGGACAGTTTCCACGAGCACCCCTCGGATTCCATTTTTCCTTCAATGCTCCCATCGATCGCCGGCTATAAATACCTGCCTGAGGCCTTCTTCTTCCACCATCCCTTAGTCATGGCACAGCTAATATTCTTGATAGAACACAAACTCCTTCTGTTTGATATAGAATCCAACTCCTTCCTTCCTCTTCTGCTAGAAGAATTCTCGTGAAGAAGTATAGGGTACTCCCCCTTTTTTCTGATCCTGCAGTGAATTCAGGTGGAACCTCTGCTAGAAGAATCCTCGTGAGGTTTCTCCATGATTCACTAAAGGGAAGGTTTTTCAGAGGGGTGTAATAGAGTGCCCTTTACAAGCTAGGGCAAAGCCGGTCCACCGGCGCGTTCTTCAAGGGACTGCAACCAGAGCGGATTTCTTCGACTCAAGGAAGAAGATATCTCCTCAAACTTGCGCTTCCTTTTGCCCTTCCTTTTCTAATCTTGTTCTGGCAATGATGAACAAAGTACATCGGCGCCTGCTAGATCCTTTTATCTTCTGAAATCCTCCTGTATGAGAAATATATGAATATATATGCAATCCCCTTTTCAATAACCTGCTCCGCCGTCGAGCGGCTTGATGATGTAACATACTCTTCTCTGTTTGTATATAGCCCTTAAGGCGATGCATATCGCATCGGCTCTCATTTTTGTTCTTGAGGCGATTTTTCCATCGGCTTCCAAGCCTGACGCACAGCATCGGCCTTATGAGTTCACCCAAATGCTAGGGTAGTACTTCTTCAAATATTTTCCATTTAATGCTTTAGGAAACACTTCTCCTTCAAGCGTTTGTAAAATATAAGCATTTCCAGGAACACATCGGACGACTTGATAGGGTCCCTCCCAATTTGGTGACCATTTGCCGTACTTGGGATCTTTAGAACCAATCGGCAGAATAACCTTCCAGACAAGATCGCCTTCTTTGAACTCTTTCCCTTTAACTTTCTTATCATAATGCCTCGCCACTCTGAGTTTGTTAGCCTCAATACTTTCGAGAGCGCGCAGCCGACGAATAGCCAAGTCATCGGACTCACTATTCATGAGCTCCATATATTCGCCGGCTTTCAATTTATCCTGAAGCTCGATACGCCTTGACCCAATACGAATTTCCCATGGAAGAACGGCTTCATGTCCGTAAACTAGTTCATACGGAGAAACTTTGATTGATCCATGACAAGCCATTCGATAGGCCCATAGAGCTTCAGGAAGCACAATATGCCATTTTCTTGGATACTCCTCAATCTTTCTATCAATCAACTTGATCAAACTTTTATTGGAGGCTTCAGCTTGACCATTGGCTTGTGCATAATATGGCGATGAATTGAGAAGCTTGATACCCATATCAGCAGCAAAATTTTTGAATTCGTCCGATGTAAACATCGTACCCTGATCTGTTGTGATCGTCTGTGGAATTCCAAACCGGTAGACAATGTGTTCTCTAACGAATTCAATAACATTCTGTGACTTCATCCGATGTAAACATCGTACCTTGATCTGTCGTGATCGTCTGTGGAATTCCAAATCGGTA
Organism: Alloteropsis semialata; assembly: GCA_004135705.1. Classification (NCBI taxonomy): domain Eukaryota; kingdom Viridiplantae; phylum Streptophyta; class Magnoliopsida; order Poales; family Poaceae; genus Alloteropsis; species Alloteropsis semialata. The sequence goes on along the minus strand of CM014276.1, from coordinate 64,686,653 downwards.
GACAATGTGTTCTCTAACGAATTCAATAACATTCTGTGACTTCACCTCCTTCAAAGGAATAGCTTCAACCCATTTGGTGAAATAATCTGTTGCCACTAATATGAATTTGTGCCCCTTACTTGAATGTGGAAAAATTTGGCCGATCAAGTCAATTCCCCATCCTCTAAACGGCCATGGCTTGATAACAGGGTTCATGGCCGATGCTGGAGCCCTTTGAATATTTCCATATCTTTGACACTCTTGGCATCCTTTATAATATTCAAAGCAGTCTTCTAGAATCGTCGGCCAATAATACCCATTTTTTCTGATCATCCATTTCATTTTGAACGCCGATTGGTGAGCCCCGCAAACACCTTCATGAATTTCTCCCATTAAAACCTTGGCTTCTTCAGGTCCGATACATCTCAACAGGACTCCATCAATCGAGCGAAAATAAAGCACTCCTTCAACCAAGACATGCCTGATCGATTTGTAGCGTATTTTTCTAGAAGTCTTGACAGAAGAATCCCTCAAATATTCAATGATTTCTTTCCTCCAATCTCCTTCTGGTATCTCCTGCACCATCACATCGGACATAGGCCGATAGCCAGACGCCTTTTGCGCCAGCCGATTTGCTTCTTCGTTATGATGTCTTGGAACATGCTTAAGAGTTACCAAGGCAAATTGACCAATCAAATCTCGGCACTTTTCGAAGTAAGATATCAAAGCATCCATCTTGTAATCATATTTGCCGAGTAATTGATTGATAATCAGCAAAGAATCTCCAAATACCTCAACAAACCGGGCGCCGATTTCTTTAAGAATCTGGAGACCCTTCATCAATGCTTCATATTCCGCCTGATTATTTGTACATTTTTCAATTGGAAAAGCAAATTCAAACCTTGCCCCCCGAGGCGAAATAATAATCAGGCCAATTCCGCAACCATCATTGCAAGAAGATCCATCAAAGAATATAGTCCAAGGAACCGCGTCAACCACATCGGCCTTCTTCATCGGACCAGATATATCAAGCTCCATAGTGCATTGCTCAACAGCATCAATGTTAGGTCCACAATGATCAGCAACTAAATCAGCCATTATCTGTCCTTTTACCGCTTTGGCCGATTCGTATCTAAGATCAAACTCCGTCAAAGCAAAAACCCACTTGCCAATTCTCCCTTTCATGATTGGCATTGATAACATATATTTGATCACATCCTCCCTACAGATCACAGTACACTCGGCCGATAGCAAATAATGCCTTAATTTTGTGCAAGAAAAATACAAACAAAGGCAAAGCTTCTCCACATATGAGTACCGAGTCTCAGGATCTAGCAATCTTCGACTTAAATAAAATATAACTCGTTCCTTCCCATCAACCTCTTGAATCAAAACA